>JAVANC010000005.1:21880647-22480647 GCA_033319125.1 Parnassius glacialis | reverse complement strand
CACAGCAAAATAACTGGCGAACCAATAAAAGAGGACTTGGCCCCTTGATAGTGCGTAAGCACAAACATCGACCGAAGTCGCGCATGTCAATGCGTGTAAACGCCATACAGAATACGATCAAATCCAGCCACAGTGAATGTACGTCACACGGGTTAGGCAACAAAAGGCACACGCCATAAAAAGCCGTCCGTGAGCGCCACCACCTGCCAGACCGCCGTTCCTGCAGACGTTTTTAACAGTGGTAGAGCCCCGCGGCAGCTTTTGCTGTCGCACTGATGGGCCGGCTCGAACCGGGGTGGTACCACGACCTCACAGAATACCAGCGTGAAGTAGAGGTTTACCTCTGCGTTTCGCTTGGTGAGTGCAGGTGGCCGGAGGCCCTTTTTACTGGAAATGAGGCAATCCATCTTAGTCCTCACGGGTGACAACGCATCTACATTTTGATTTGTAATAAAGGATAGATGTAGATGTCTATGGGCCGCAGCAACCACTTACCATCAGGTGGACTGTGTGCTCGTTTGTCACCCTTATCATATAAAAAAAAACGTGATGTAAGTGTAAGGCATCACCACCAATTGTATGGTTAGCACGGCCAATTGGCCGCAGAGCGTGTCATGATTCTACCGCTCACCTCAAGGGAATGGGGTCCCACGTTGCGCGGCTTTCGGCCGCAGCCTTGAGAGCCTCCTCAGATTCTCCCTCCAGCTACCACCCGCATGAGGTCGACACATATGCTCCACCAACCAATACAATGGCAGATATAGCCAATAGGCAGTTATAAGATAATAGTAATAATTCGCCATCAGAAAGGGTTTGTGTCACTGATGTTGAGTATATTTAAGTATTTTTCGATCATGTTTGTCTCACCCACCAACAAGTTGCCTTCAATCTTTCAAAGGTGGGAACTTTATAGAGATATATTATTAAGTTGTTATATAAAACATCATGGAGGACAGACAGTCTGCAGCCCCGCGATGAAGGGACCCGACTTGGGCAAAGCTACTTAGGTTGTGAGTCAAACCAAGACGCAGAGAGTGCCATTGAGAATAGCGACCCGCCAAACAACCATCGCAGAGACGCAATGCTGCAGAATGCAACAAGCATCAATACGACTATCGTCGGGCTTACACCATCCCAAGGTCCCCCATACAGTCCCAGCAGACATCACCACCCACATACCTCCTTTGACCAGAACCACAAGATGCGTCGAATCAGGTGCAGCACACCCGCAGATCCATCACAAGACAATACTGCAAGTAACTATAATACGGATGACGCCCCCTTACAACACACCCACATGATCCCTATCGACTTTGGTAACAAAATTGATAATGTTGTTAACTAAAAATACCACCAACGTATCATAGTAGCATGGTACTAAGACGTTAGTAGCCAAAACTCCACGTATCGTAGCGCTATTGCACTAAGACATGAAGTTGAGTATGCTTGCTGCACTTAAAAGTACTACCAAACACACTCACCCTAATCCGAAAGATAGCCGACGTATCATAACGGTATGCGCTAAGACGCCGCCCACAAACGGTAGGGGTGTGCGATGTCCAGGGGCAAGTCGCATTGCTACAACAAACCCGCTTACCACCGGCACTAAGATGATATGTCTAGGACACATCGGTTAGCGAGTCCAAGTTTACCTCGGTCTCGGAGGCTGCGAAGCAACCTACACGCCACTATAATAATCCTTTTCAAGTCCCATTTCTTTCAATATAATGCTTTTACATATTTGTGACCTTCCACATATTTGCTTTATTTCATAGACCATATTATTGTATGTCTTATTCATATGGGACTTCAAGTCATAACTCTGCTATCATAATGCTTATGCATCATAGACACCTTCTATATTAATGATTTGGTTCGTTAGACCGTACTATGATAAGTTCCTAATATAGGACTAGTCATTGTGCAACTTTAGTACTAGCAGGCGATCAGCCGACCACCCCATATATATGTACAACCTTGGGTATGTGTCTCCGGCAACGCCCTAATATATGGGAACATTACAAGAACACTTTCATCAATTTTGATCCATTTTTTCTATTATATTACAAATGTTATTTATCTTTATTATTGCAATATAATCGACTTGTATTTATATGATATGATACATTTTGAATATTTAAGCAGTTTTAATAACTTTAGAGATTTTAGAGACAATTTATGCGTTTACTAATACTATAATATTCAATATTCCAAATGAATATATTTGAACTTTATGCTTATTATTTGCATTTTATTTGTTTAAAATACAATTTCTATGACATTTTTAAATATCTCTTTAATGAATTTAAATATTATTTATTTGGAATAGGGCAACGGAACCCAAGGGGCCAGCAGCTGGCCGACTTCATGGAGAAAGAGGGACTCTTTATGATGAACTCTTTCTTCCAGAAGCGGCCCCATTGGAAGTGGACCTGGTCGAGCCCCGACGGTTCGACAAAAAATGAGATTGAATTCATTATGGCGACCAGACGACAACTGTTCAGTGATGTCTCAGTGATCGCGAGGGTGAAAACCGGCAGCGATCACCGAATGGTTAGAGGCACACTGAACCTAAACGTTAAGTTGGAGAGGTCTCGTCTAATGAAGTCAACGATCCGTCCCCCTTGTGCTCTGATCCAAAGTCCCGAAACCTTTCAGCTCGAGTTACAAAACCGTTTTCAGTGCCTAAAAGACTGCAATGAAGTGGACGATATGAATGACAAGCTTGTGGAAACTGTCCATGCGGTCGGAGCTAAGTTCTGCAAGACCCGCCGCAGAAGAACACATAAACTCTCCGATCACGCTCTTAATTTCATGGTTGTTAGACGGGAGATGAAGCTAGATTTTTCAACAGATTTGACAGCATACAGGCAACTGAACAGACAGATCTCCAAATGCATGCGGCGGGACTTACGCAACTTTAATACTGCTCGTATTGAAGAAGCGATCGAGCGGAACCAGGGCTCCAAAGTCTTTGCTAGAGATCTGTCTGCCAGAAAGAGGCAACTGTCAAAGCTGAAGACAGAGTGTGGCAGCATCGTTTCCGGGACACCTGAGATTTTGAGTGAGATTGAGAGGTTCTATGGGCAGCTGTACACGTCATCGTTGGAGCCACACGCAAGTGTGAGTAACGATCCAAGAGCGAGTATTATTCGACACTATTCCGAAGATATCCCGGACGTCAGTCTGAGCGAGATTAGAATGGCTTTCCATCATCTTAAAATCGGCAAGGCCCCAGGCGAGGGTGGAATTAGAGCGTAGCTTTTGAAAGCGGGTGGAAAACCGATACTGGAAGTCCATCAGAGGCTCTTTAATTCCGTCCTCCATGGTGGCATTACACCGGAGGCGTGGAGCAGAAGTGCGGTGGTCTTGTTCTTCAAGAAAGGCGACAACGCTCTCTTGAAGAACTACAGACTGATTTCCCTTCTGAGCCGCGTCTACGTGCTGTCTTCGAGAGTTATTACGAATCGTCTCGCGCGCAGGCTTGACGACTTCCAGCCTCCCGAACAAGCCGGTTTCCGAAAAGGCTTTAGCACCATAGACCACATACATACCCTTCGGCAAATTGTACAGAAGTCAGAGGAGTACAATTTGCCACTTTGTCTGGCGTATGTAGACTATGAGAAAGCCTTTGATTCCGTCGAAATTTGGGCGGTGCTGAAGTCCCTTCAGCGGTGCCAAGTTAACTGTCGGTATATCGAAGTGCTGAACTGCTTGTACAGTAGGGCTATGATGGCTTTTTTTTTATAGGTGATGAGGCAAACGAGCATGCGGCTCACCTGATGGTTAGTGACTACCGCCGCCCATGAACAACTGCAACACCAGGGGAATCGCAGATGCGTTGCCGGCCTTTTAAAAAGGAGTACGCTCTTTTCTTGAAGGTCCCTAAGTCGTATTGGTCCGGAAAAATCGCTGGTGGTAATCGATTCCACAAGGAAGTTGTGCGAGGGAGAAAAGTTCTTCTGAATCGCACAGTGGTGGACCGCCAATCATCTAGATGATATGGATGGTATCGCAAGTTCTGTCGCGATGTGAGATGGTGAAATTGAGCGGCTGGAATTAGTCCGAACAATTCCTCAGAGCACTCCCCGTGGTAGATGCGATAAAATACACAAAGAGATGCAACCTCTCTACGCAGTGCCAGTGAGTCAAGCCGATCGGAAAGAACTCGGTCGTCGACGATTCGAACTGCTCTGCGCTGGATGCGGTCAAGTGGAAGGAGCTGGCACTGGGGGGCCCCTGCCCAGAGATCACAGGGAACAGTATTCCATGTGAGGAACCTGCGCCTTGTAAAATTGCAAGCGGTGTGCCCGCATGAAATACTGTCCCGCTCTGCTGAGCACGCCAAGCTTTTTAGAGGCCAATTTGGCCTTCTCTTCCAAGTGACCACGAAACTGCACGTCACTCGATATGTCGACACCGAGGATACCGATACTGGCTGAGGCAACAAGGGGAGTGCCTTGAAACTGAGGAGATACGACAAAGGGAATCTTTTTAGCGGTAAAAGCGCAAACTTGTGTCTTCTGGGGATTGAACTGGACTAGGTTTAGTCGCCCCCAGTCTGAGACTTTATTCAACAAACTCTCGACTTCAGACACAAGTTTGTTCCGGTACTCGGCAACGTTTTCCCGAGAAATAATGGCACGGTCGGTGTATAAAGCATCACCAGTGCTGTCGTCTGCATAGCAATGAATGTTACTGGTTTTCAACATATCATTGATATGCAGAAGAAACAGCGTTGGTGATAGCACGCAGCCTTGTGGAACACCAGCGTTAATGGGCTTGTAATCGGAGCATGCACCGTCTACTACGACCTTGATGCTCCGATCTGCAAGAAAGCTGGTGATCCAATTGCACAATTTCTCGGGAAGCCCATAGGAAGGCAGCTTCGAAAGAAGCGCTTTATGCCAAATCCGATCGAAAGCCTTCGCTATGTCCAAACTAACGGCCAACGCCTCCCGCTTAGACTCCACTGCCTCCACCTATCTATGGGTCAGGTAGACCAGAAGATCACCAGCTGAGTGGCCTCGACGGAAACTGTACTGGCGGTCACTAATCAGCTGGTGATCCTCAAGGTACCGCATGAGCTGGCTGTTAATAATCGTTTCCATTACTTCGGAGAACAAGGAGGTGATAACGATAGGCCTGTAGTTGGACGGATCTGAGCAGTCGCCCTTTTTAGGGATCGGGTGCACCAAAGCTGTCTTCCATGAGTCCGGGACTACGCCTAGGGAGTAGGAGTATCGAAAAAGACGCGTTAAAACCAGTGCCAACTCCGGAGCACACGTCTTCAGCACAATAGGAGGGTTTCCATCAGGCCCACTCGACTTGTTGACGTCCAGGGAGAGGAGTGCTTTATGCACCAAGCGCTGTGTAAACAGCACTTCCCGCATGGAACACTCACACCGCGGGATGTTCAGCGGTGTGTTCTCCCCGTCATCTAGAGTCGAGTTGGACGCAAAGAGAGAGCTCAACAGATCGGCTTTCTCCTTTGCGTCATGGGCCAGTGAGTCGTCCACCCTGTGCAGAGATGGTAGAGATGGCTGACAGAAGTTCCCTTGGACAGCCTTGGCGAGAGACCAGAATGCTCGTGTTCCCGAAGGGAGGCGAACTAGTTTCTCGCCAATTCTGCCGATGTGCTCTGACTTTGCCTTGGCAATGACACTTTTGAAGGACCTGAAGGCGGAATTGTACTTCTTTTTAAGAGCGCTGGTGTTTACATCTCGGGACGTTGATGCGTCAGCCCAGGTCTGGTAGCACTCCTGCTTATAGCGTGATGCTAGTTTACAGGAGCGACCAAACCATGGCTGGGATCTGCCTCCGATGGGCACCACAGAGGATGGAATAAAAAGTTCCATACCCTGAAGTACCACATCAGCAACAGAATCGGCAACAACGCTGGGATCTTCCGGCGAGAAGCAAACCCGCCCCCAAGGGTAGGATGCAAAAAAAGACCGCATCCCGTCCCAATCGGCCGACCTATAGTGCCACACACGGCGGCAAGCTGCAGATCGCAACTGCGATGGGAGCGTGAGTGGCACCGTACTCCGGATCAGACAATGGTCCGAAGAGCCCAGAGGGGCATCGACGGAGACCTGATATCCGTCCGAATGACAGGTCAGCAGAAGGTCCAACAGGGAAGGTACATTATCCTCCACATCTGGGATCCGCGTAGGCGAAGTAACTAGTTGTGTTAGACCATATGCCAAAGCAAAGTCATAGATAGATCTACCCGCATGATCAGTTAAACGAGAACCAAGCCATTCAGCGTGGTGGGCGTTAAAATCACTAAGTATCACGATCTCTGCGGATGCGGATGGCTATCCGAGTACAGAAACAGCGTACGAAACCTATCCAATTGCAGAGAGGTGTTAGACAGGGTGACGTCATATCCCCGAAACTCTTCACCGCTGCATTGGAAGACGTTTTCAAGCTTCTGGACTGGAAAGGATACGGTATCAACATCAATGGCGAGTACATCACTCACCTTCGATTTGCCGACGATATAGTCCTTATGGCAGAATCGCTGGAGGACCTAAGCACTATGCTCAATGACCTCAATAGTGCTTCCCAACGGATAGGTCTTAAGATGAACATGGACAAAACAAAGATCATGTTTAATGTCCATGTCACACCTATGCCGGTAGTTGTTGGGAGCACTAAGCTCGAAGTTGTTGACGAGTATGTTTACCTGGGACAAATAGTCCGACTAGGTAAGTCCAACTTCGACCGAGAGGTCAATCGACGGATTCAACTCGGCTGGGCAGCGTTCGGGAAACTACGACACATCTTCTCGTCAGACATACCTCAAAACCTTAAAACGAAATTGTACAACCAGTGCGTGTTGCCAGTGATGACATACGGAACTGAGACATGGTCCTTCACTGCTGGCCGGATGAGGAAGCTCAAGGTCGCTCAGCGAGCTATAGAGAGGGCTATGCTCGGAGTTTCTCTGCGTGATAAACTCAGAAATGAGGATATCCGCAGTAGAACCAGAGTGACCGACATAGCCCAACGGATTAGTAAGCTGAAGTGGCAATGGGCCGGCCATATAGCTCGAAGAACCGACAACCGATGGGGAAAAAAGGTTCTCGAGTGGCAGCCTCGTACCAGCAGGCGAAGTGTTGGGCGTCCCCCCACTAGATGGAGTGACGACCTGGTGAGATGTGCAGGAAGTCGATGGATGCAGGTGGCTCAGGACCGTGTTTTGTGGCATTCCTTGGGGGAGGCCTATGTTCAGCAGTGGACTTGTGAAGGGTTGTAATGATGATGTAATGAAATGTACACTGCGGTTAGAGGTTGACAGAAAAATGCTGCAACGAAATTGAAATTCCGATAAACGTTGTGAAATGAATACTTAGTGATAAATTATGTAAATACATTAAAATTTGAAAGTGAATTTTAAGTCAAAAACCCAGTTATACCTGATTACTTAATTATCAATAAAAACACTTACCTCAAACTTACAACAAGTCTTTCCACTGGTTCAATTGGCCTTTTAAATCTTGAGTTTTCCATAAAAAGATAGTTTTAATATATGTAACAATTCTTGAAATTTCTTGTATGTTAAATGCAAATATGTAAAAAATCGTTCATCGTCATATAACAAGTCTTTAAATAAAGTATAATACTCTCCATACAATTACCTTTTTAAATTAATACTATGAATCTAGAATCTTCTTTTTCTTCGAATTTTGTTTTCTTCTTCCTCTGCCAATAAGCAGGCTATTACAATATTTTTTCCATTGTGATTCCGAGCGATAAATGTCTTAAATCTAATCTATCTAATGTAGCGTTTCACACTAGTGATTGGAAAAAAGCTGCAAGAGTTGTTGGCAATCCAAAAGATTTGCAGACGGCACGGACGGTGCGTACGTGCAAATGTTCGAGGCCATCAGTAAAATTCGGCGCATACGGCGCGGACAAATGTGCGTTCCGCTTAAGTGGGCTTTTTCCTGTGCAATTATTATCCTAATATTTATAAAAGGCCTTGCCTGGATTTAGATAGGGAAAAAGGATTCAACCCACATTCGGGTCTGACATTATTTTCCGTATATGTAAACGCCTGTTACTGTAAACATTCACGCATGTCACTGGCAGAGAGTACGAACTACCATTCAGTACTTTCCCGACATACCGTTTTCGCCTCCTTTACTTTCATATACCTACGCACACGTGCTCGGCGGTTAAGGGTACTCGTAGTTTCGCCCATCTTCAATATATGGAAAAGAATCATGCCCACTCTCCATACATTTAAAAACCTGATAGTGAAAGTCGATGTATAATTATAAAGTATAGTGGAAAAACTACATGTAAGCTCAGAAAATAATGTCATATAGTTATTTTTACGATTTAAACGCTAGGAATCCCAAAATATACTAATGTCACTTTTTAGGTTAGGATTTGCCGTAACCAAATAGGTAATAAAGAAATAAATGTGCTATAACTTATTACTAACGCTCGAAGTTAAAATAACAATACTTATCTAGTTATGGTCTAAAACGTCTTTTTTACTTTGTGAATTTCTTGAAACCAACTGCCCCTTAGTCACCGCTTACTCTCGATGATTGTCACCATAAATTGAGTGTCTAGCTCTATCTGCTATTTCTTCAGCACACATAAATACTTACCAACTACATTTAGTTCATCTTGTATTGTCAAAATGATCACTTATCAACCAAACACATTTCATTGGCCTATGGTATATACTTACTGATGAACAAAATGGGATAAACCAATAAAACACTATATTAAAGTGGCATGGTTTATTAATTATCATCATTTTCACTTAAATCTCTCACCACCATGTCATCCAGAAATTCTGCTGGAGCAGAAATATTTTCTTGATACCATATAGGGTTGTAAAAAGAAGTAACATAAACAAAATGGCACAGTACACAACGAGACACAAATGCAACAACGAAGAACTGCGCCGATGCCAATTGCAGAACTGTCAAATGTCAAAAAAAATCCGTTTCATTCGTCCGCACTCGATGACATACTGAATGATTAATTTAATTTATTATTATATTATTTTATATTAATATGTACTATACAAATACAAATAAATAAATACTTACTGATTAAATAAAACATAAAATAATGTATAAAACTCAGAAGCAGAGTTAAATAAAGTAAAGTAGCAGTGTATAAAATGGAACGTCCAAGAAAAAGGGTAGTTGAGATGCGTTCAAAACATATAATACGTTTATCCTTGACGTAGAATAAACTTATAGAAATATGTAAAAATATTTTTTTCCTGCGTTTCTTTTAACATAGTGATAAGCGTAATTAATTTACAATTCAATTAGCTGAATTTTAAGATTTATTTCATTTCTATACATTGTCAGGTGAAAAATGGGCATTGTTCTTTCGTCGATAAACTTCAATCTAACATAAACCTGCTTTCTCACTCTTTACTCATTCATTATTTCTGCATGACCAAACTACCAACTTAGTTATAAACGAGTATGTTACAATTTTATTTAAGGTTATAATAGCCTATCACAAGTCAACTTTTGACCAACCATCCATTTTTCATTAGAATATTCGGTAACCATACATACAAAAGAATTCACACCTGTCATCCAGAGGGGTAAGCAGATACTACGGATTTCCATTTGGCATGACCTGGACACACCTCTCTCACCTCCTTCACATTGGTAACTACTCTTACGATATTGTAAGTAATAGTCCTTTTCCTATTTTTTATTTCTGTTCGGTCCAACCATAGTAAAAGGAATAAATCCAATAATATATTTCTGCTAACAGCAACATTTTACGCAGTGATTGCTACAGTCCATCAATTACTGTAAAATATTCATTTAGTCTATTTTCACCTTAATCGCGGCAGACGCGAACTCAGAATAACATTTAACATTAAGTAACGTCTTTTATTATATTTTATGTAATTTAAAGAAATTATTTCACCGTAAACATTTGAAAATGCTTATTAAATATTCATCCAGTATCAAACAGTTTATTTTTATCCTATATATTCATCACTATATGATACAAATCTCGAATCAATCATATCGAAATTTGTCTCGGTAAACTTTAATCTTTTATATTCTTCGTCGGTTTTAGATAAATTTTCTAATAAAATAAATATCTTAGTTTTCAACTTTCTTCTTCTATATCGTGCTTTAAAATTCCACTGCTGACCTCTTCCGTTATAGAAAGGATTAATAGTCACGCTTGGCTGGGGGTTAAAGATCGAAGCGTTAAATGTTTCGCAACTTTTGGCGCTGCTACACGTCGCCGGCCTTAGTATTTACACTTGATATAAACGGGATGGCAATACCGCCATCTTGCGCTTCTATCAACACCCACATGATGTGAAATAGTGTAAATATATATATATATATATATATATATATATATATATATATATATATATATATATATATACAGGGCATTTTTGGAACGCTCCCGAAAACTAAGACAGGCGACAGCACCAAGTATACCTTTGATCATGGGTCACAAATAAATTTGATCCTGATGAAAAAAAAATCATATTTTTACAACGTTTTATTAGCTTTATTCACGCGCCATCATGTTAGTACAGCTAAATGAAACGATAATTTCATAAAAAAAATCATGAAAATACTGAAACATAAAACCAGCAGTGAAAACTGAATTGATATCACCTGACTAATGGAGGTTAATGTACGCGCGAACGGTGAAAAAAAACGCTGGCCTTGAACTTGGCCACTGAGCGATTTATCACATATTGGTACGAAGGGGGCGCGACGAGGGAACAATCCGCCAGTATTACTGTGCCTGCATGCTATTGGTTCCCGCGCTTTGTTCGCTCCAAAAATACAGTCGCATACACAGCTTACTTTGCGACTCGCGACGATGTTTTAAAAAGGAAGGAAAGAAAAATTATTTATATCTATTGTTTTATGACTAAATTAGTGAACGAAAAGGTAAATATGATAGGAGAAGGTGAATGGGGAAAATTGTGCAGTAAATTTAAAAGTGTTGAGGAAGAATACCGAAAAAATTACCATGTGATCGACCTGATGACGGAAGCTCAAGCGAAGATGAAAGTGATGATGAAGTAGCATCCAGTAACACCAACACACCTTCAACATCTGGCTTCCATGTGACCCAAGACGACATAATGGACGGCGTGCCACCCATACCTTAAGTTTTCTTGTTACAAACTACTTTATATTTTACGATAGAAATAACAAATAATGCTCAAGTAAACATTATCCATTTTTAATTCCCAGTAAGGCACCTATTATGATTCTACAATAAAACAATTAATTACTTACTATAATATTATAAAACAATATCCCAATACCATGTAGTACTTTAGAACGCGACTGTAACCTCCCTCCACTCGACCTGTATCGGTGCGAAACAATGTAACCCGCCCAGCTCGTGTCGCATCACGCTGTGACGCAGTAGGTTTCAGTTTTGTCGATTTGTTTATTAAATTGTGATTACGTGTTGGTATTATTCTTATTCGTTTTTTGTTTTAATAATGCTTAACGCGTACGTTTATAGTGATTGTGAATACGACAACATGTTATGTATCCGAACCTTGGTACACGAAGTATCGCTAAATAAATTGTTAAGACATCGAGATGGAACAAGTGTGTCATACTGTGCAGTGCACAAAGTGTTGAAGCGTAACCGAATGCGCCCATACAAATTGCACAAAGTGCAAGCTTTAGTTCCCGGCGATCACGACCGCCGACGAGTTTTCTGCCGTTGGTTATTATACCAGCAACAACGTGTGGCTGGTTCTATTGAGCACATTATCTGGACGGATGAGTCGACATTTACCAGAAACGGCCTGTGGAACCGAAGAAATACACACGTGTATTCAGAGTTTAACCCGCACGCTGTTCGACAAACCGGGCACCAAACCCGATGGTCGGTTAACGTATGGGCAGGTTTATTTAAGGATCGCATACTGGGACCAGTGTTTCTGCCACAGTGACTGAACGGACAGCGATACCTAAACTTTATAAATGAACAGTTGACAGACATTTTAGACGACCTATCGTTGGCTGAATATCGCCGCACATGGTTCCAGTATGATAGTGCCCCTCCACATATCGTGAGGTTCGTCCGTGAGCGCCTCAATGAGCTATTTGATGATCGCTGGATTTGGCGGACTAGAACCACACGCTTGGCCACCTCGCGCACCAGATCTGACCCCGTTAGACTTCATTCTGTGGGGTATGTGAAAGAAAAAGTTTTTAATCGTGAGTGTGATAGTGCTGACGAAACTACAAAAGGATCGTGGATGTTTTCGACAAACTACGTACGGACTGTGTCGAAAACTACACGATGATGCCCCGCCTCCATGAGGAGACGCAACACCGAGCCCAAATCTGCCTTGAAATGAATGGAGCACAATTTGAGCCGCATCTCATAAGACCACGGAGGATTTAGAGCGGTAAGCTGTTTCATAACTATTTTTTTTAAATAACTTAGTACTGAACTAATCTGAATACATACATAACTGAATACATGAGAATAATAAACATACCTACACGATGAATAAAAACGCATGACTCTAACCTTGGTTACATTTCATTTATGTATTTTTTCATTAGCGGGAAATCGAACCAGTTATTTGGGTTATTTAACCTGTAAATTCGGATTAAAATGGCTACGTGGAGACAAGTACAGTGGCAAAATAGTAGGTTAAGTAGATAATTTAGGTATTTAGACAAGTGTTGTAAATTATTAGGTATTGTGGTATGGCCCGCTAGTTGCGGACCGCGCGAATTTGCGTTCGCGCGTACATTGACCTATAATCAGCTGATATGAATTCAGTTATTCCACTGCTGGTTTTAGGTTTCAGTATTTTCATGATTTTTTTTATGAAATTATCAATTTTAATGAATAAAGCTAATAAAACGTTGTAAAAAGATGATTTTTTTTTCATCAGGATCGAATTTATTTGTGACCCATAATCAAAGGTATACTTGGTGCTGTCACCTGTCTTAGTTTTCGGGAGCGTTCTAAAAATACCCTGTATATATTGGAAAATCCAATTGTGCATGCCTTAACCTTATTAAAAAAATTACGTGTAACATGATTATACGTAATTTTTTAAAGTAGTTTAATTACACACAAGTTTTCACTAAAACCCTTATAATTATTACTGTAATTCAAATTTTCCGATCGTTATATGTACAATTTCACTTTAAAAAAAAGCTTGGAAATTCCAAAAATGCACGACTCATAATGCACATATGATCGTGAAAAAATGAAAAAAAAATGTAAATTGTAGTTTTTTTCGTCAGAGTTCCAGTAGCAGTCACCGAAGTACACTTTCAAGTCACTTTATCAAGTCTGGAGGTAAGGTCTCATTATAACTAACAAAACGAGGCCAAGCTCGGCACTTCTACTTCTCCTCGTCGAAGAGTTCCAGTGGCAGTCTTCATAGTACACTTTCAAGTCACTCTATCAAGTCCGGGAGTGAAGTTTTTTTTTTATAGGATAAGGGTGACAAACGAGCACACAGTCCACCTGATGGTAAGTGGTTGCTGCGGCCCATAGACATCTACATCTATCCTTGATTGCGAATCAAAATGCAGATGCGTTGTCACCCGTGAGGACTAAGATGGAATGCCTCATTTCCAGTAAAAAGGGCCTCCGGCCACCTGCACTCACCAAGCGAAACGCAGAGGTAAACCTCTACTTCACGCTGGTATTCTGTGAGGTCGTGGTACCACCCCGGTTCGAGCCGGCCCATCCGTGCGACAGCAAAAGCTGCCGCGTGGCTCTACCACTGTTAAAAAGTCTCATCATAACTAACAAAACGAGCCCAAACTCGGCACATCTAGTTCTCTTCGTCGAGGAGTTCCTCTAGCAGTCATCAAAGTACACTTTCAAGTCACTCTATCAAGTCCGAAGGTAAGGTCTCATCATAACTAACAAAACGAGGCCATACTCGACTCATCTAGTTCAAGTAGCAGGTACCGGTACCTATATATAAATCTTGCGTGCTTTTAGCGAAGCAAAATATTGTAATAAAAATCTGTAATTATAAAAATAATAATAATATCTTACCTTGGTCAAGTATGTAAAAAGAAAGTAAGTAAATTTGGTTTTCGGAATATTTTGTATTTCGCTATCGATATTTTTCTGCACGAGCCGCTGTAACAAATAACCACTCTCGACGGCATTTAAGGCAGGAGTAAAGTACTCTGTGGCTGTAGCTTGGATTGCGGCTTCTGCCTGTTTAGTAAAATAAATTACATACAAGGCTATCAAAGCAACAAAAATTTCAAAAACTGAAAAATAATGAATTATATCTAAACCAAACAAAAAACTGCCATATACATTCAATGGCTTCCTACATGATAGATCAAGAGATTTAAAAAAAGATTGAGTTAAACAATTGATATTTTCAAAAGTTATCGTGTTTACGGCGCCTTGCGGACTTGACAAATCCACACCATAAGCCACTAAAACCCCCTTTTTATGTAAAAATAGCAATCAATCGATTAAAAAAAATATTAATAAGTTCAACAATCATTTATCTTTCTAACAACGCACTTTTTATATCATTTATGTGTATAATATGATTGCTAGATACGATTTAATGCGACAAAACGTTGGAATCTTAATTTTTAGGCGCTAGTAGAACATACCTACGCGCTACCTAACTTGTTTATTGCATGCCTTAAGCGTAAAGCTTAAGGCATGCAATGCCTGCATGTTAAGAAACAAATGTTTAATTTCTGGTATAACTGAATTCTGAAAATCCTATCTTTGGGCATAAATATAACCAAATTTCACTATTTAAGTTTATGAATACTCTTCGTATTCTATTCATCGTCTCTTAGTATGGATGATTCGTCGTAATCGTCACGCTTGTTACACACTATTGTTTATTTGTTTTATACGCTGATTATCACGTTCTCAAAGAATACTAGTAAAAAGTAAAATAACAGCTCAACGCTGCTGTGTTTCGTATGGTGAGTGTAAAGAACCGGATACCCTTTTTACTGGAAACGAGGCATTCCATCTTAGCTCTCACGGGTGACAACGCAGCTGCGTTTTGATTCGTAATCGAGGATAGATGTAGATATCTGTGGGCCACAGCAACCACTTACCATCAGGTGGACTGTGTGCTTGTTTGTCACCCTTACCCTTTTAAAAAATCTGCAACTTAAATTTTTTTTTTCACACTTTACACGTTCATTCTTTTTACATGACCAAACAACCGAAGCATTCCTTTCTTAATCCTGGTCACAATATCATCTTGCAAAACACTTTTATCTTATCACACAATGTCTCACCTTGTCACTCATGTTCAGCACTAACATATTCCTTAATGCCCGAATTTCTACCGCACTTATTCTACTCTCGTGCTTTTTTCTGCCACACCTAACTTTCATATCTACCATGCATTAGGGTAGGCACTACCACAGAATTGTGAATTGTCATACGTGCCATTTTTTTTATAATATAAGGGTGACAAACGAGCACACAGTCCATCTGATGGTAAGTGGTTGCTGCGGCCCATAGACATCTACATCTATCCTCTATTACAAATCAAAATGTAGATGCGTTGTCACCCGTGAGGACTAAGATGGAATGCCTCATTTCCAGTAAAAAGGGCCTCCGGCCACCTGCACTCACCAAGCGGAACGCAGAGGTAAACCTCTACTTCACGCTGGTTTTCTGTGAGGTCGTGGTACCACCCCGGTTCGAGCCTGCCCATCAGTGCGACAGCAAAAGCTGCCACGTGGCTCTACCACTGTTAAAATGTTTAAATTTTAACAGTGGTAGAGAATTTTTAAGTTTAAATTTTTAACATATTCCGACTTCCCACAATAGAGTGAAGAGCCCCATTTACTCTATTTCCAGCGTTCACTCGTCGTTCTATATTCTTATCATATCTACCATCCATGCTAAAAACACATCCCAAATACACAAACTCATCCGCATGCTCAACCTACTCCCCTTCTATTCTTATTTCACATATTGTTTTACTTTCTTCTCTTTCAAAAACAATCGCTTTCGTCTTACGTTCACTTGCATTTTCCTTTATTTTAATGCACCTGTTAACTGATGTTAACATCATTTGCAATACGACTGCCGACGATGCAAATATGACTTGATTATCGGCGTACAAAAGGCATTTGACGGTAAACTCGCTCATTCATAACCCACATTCTTCACTTTCAAAGTTTTGCAAACAACTGTCCATAAATAGATTCAACAGCCTTGGGGAAGCTACATAGCCCTGTCTGACACTTCTATGGGTGCCAAACCAATCCTAGTGGGCGCGTAGATCCTGATACAAGAACTGCAGTCCCTATAAAGAGATTCTAATGGCTGTATTAAGGCAGCGCTCAATCCAAATGAGTTCAGTGTTTTCCATAACACATCCCTGTCTAGGTGTCTACTCTGTCATAAGCCTTTTCCAAATTCCTTATAAAGATATAAGTATAAATATAAAGATAAGCAGTTTATATTAACTATATATAGCTATTTGAAAATAAAAATAAAAATTCGCGCATTTCTAATACATACTAGCTTATCGTACAGTTAGTAAGTTCTTGGTTTGTTTGTGATCATGCTGTCGAAGAACATTAACAATTTTATTTATTAGACATGAGATGTATTTAGTTTTGTTTTAGTTGTGGAAGTGACATAGGGTATATTTTATCTTTTCAGATGATTTGGTGATTTCATTGAGATTGAAAGCGAAAAAAGACATGACAAGAATTTGATAATTTGTTTCAATAAAACAGAACTGCTTTTTAACTGTCTTCTTCTTTGTAACGTAATCCATAATACACCGAACTATTTATTTTCTGATAAAATCACAAGATTAAGTTGCTTCAAGTTTTCGAAATGACCATTAAAGACCACGAGCAGAAAAGATGTCAAGCGGCGCTTACACTCAACTTATAAATCTCAGACAAGTGAATCTTTTTTATTTCGAAGAAAATGAACCTAAAAGCGTGTTGATGTTGCTCTTGTCTTTCTTATTGTTTCATGAGGCTTAACTTTCGAGAATATTAAATCATATATCTTAACTTTTCCTGTCTAATATTTCATTAAGACACTATTCCATGTACTCCCTCATGTCCCCGACCATTTTATGTTTTTACGCGTCAAGTGTCAGGGGCCGTCGGGAGATCGCGCGATTCCGGTAGGCGCTAGTGTAAACAATGATATCTTTTTAATTTTGTATGCCACCTATGTATAAATCTTACACTCATCGATTCGTTATGAATTAAGATATTTGATGCTATTTTATTAGTATTAAATTCTATTTTTATAATATTATCAATCTCGGTATACATATATATCGACGTAACTTTACTCATTTCTTGTATATAAAATGTAAGGATTATGAAATTAAGCCATTATATAAAAAGGTATTTGTTTTATTTGCATAACAATACAACATTTGATTAAAAAAGATTAAAAAATCACACCCCGTCAATACTTTTTTTTCCACCATAAACTTTTTAATATCTCCTTTTACGCGGAAAAACAAAAATCGATTAAAACAATTGAAAATGTTCAATTCGAAAATATTTGAAAACGTTACATTACGGTCTTGCCTTTAATTTATATTGTTCAAAAATTAAAACAGCGTTTTATCTTTGAACGACATAGTAAGTCTATGTTTCGAGTGTTCGATTTATCTTTTATTTACTTTTTGTCGGTAAATCTAATGAAAACTTATTTGAGTAAACTTGTTTAAATATAGCCCAGTATATTCTAAGCCTATGAATAAAACTTGTTCAAGGAAACATTTTATTCATAGACTGACAAATGCAAAAAAGTATAATAATTTACTTCTGGCACTTTCATACCAGTCCGCTTGTATGAAAATCTAATTTTAGTTACAATTTTTATAAAAATTATCTTATGTCCTATGACATAATCAACTTTTATTCCAAATCTTATTAGAATCTTTCCAGACATTAAAACGTTAGCGTTCAGCCGACAAATATCCAAACAAACATAATTTCATATTTAAAATTTGTGTAAGACTACGTTCTTTCTTGTACTTTAAACCATAATCCTAACGTTATCCTGAACTTTATTTTCACAATATTTAGTGAGGAATTAGTGACATTAAATTAATTTGGAAAATAAATCCTGAAAAACAGCGCCGTTGACACGGAAATAACTTAGTGTTTGTTTAGAATGAAGCTTCTTCTTACATTAAAAAATGCGAATTTATTCGTTAGTAGATTTAGCCAGAACCAGGATATGGTTAATGCAGTACAGTACCGGCTGCCTGCAAAGACGTTGAAAGACCGAATTCAAGACGATTACTTCTAATGTAGTTCTAATTATCTAGGAGCTGAGAACCACAATACCAACGAGGTTAAATTGTTAAAAGTATTTAAATACTTCTTTTAGTCTTCCCTTAAAACACGGAAAAGTGTGGACGATTACGTGCCTGTACTTTGCATCTCCTTTTCAACCAATATAATGTGTGAACAGGAATTATTATCGTTTTTTAGGGCTCCGTACCCAAAGGGTAACCAACGGGTTTCTAATACTAATCCTCCGCTGTCCGTCCGTCTGTCTGTCAGCGGGCTATATATCATGATCCGTAATAGGTAGACAGTTGATTTTTTTACAGAATTTTTATTTCTGCTGCAGCTATAACAACAAATAATAAAAATAAAAATAAATGAGGACTCCACTACCAGAAACTTGTTTTACGATGGTACGGAACCCTTCATGCGCGAATCCGATTTTAGTTATTGTAGCTTTTTTAACTAGAAACGGCGCAGAGATTCAGCACTTATTAATTAAACTCAATACCCAATTATTACCCCGCCATACAACATCTCGTTTATGCCAGAGATAAAAAAGACAGACCGGCGGCGCGGCGACGAGTAACAGTGTCGAGAGTATGATATGTCTTTTACTGCAAATGTTAATCCGCCTGCCAAAAGAGTTGTTTATGGCAAGCCCTCCCCACTGTGGGAGAGGCATAACTTGCCAAACATTAGATATTAACGAACTGATGAATTTTATAGGATAGTATAATCTTATTGTTGTCATATAACTTATAGAATTAAAAATAGTGAAAAGAGAGTAATCATGAACAATGTGATAAAAAATCTGAATAAACGTGAGTAGGACTCGCGCCGTTAATGTAGATAATTCATCTATCCCGGGAGTAAGCACTTTTTGTCTGTTTTCGATACCAATTGCAAGATCGTTGAGAATATTTTTAGTTTAATTTTCAAGAATTTTTTGCGTTATTTCTCATTCGCTATCGTAATTTTCCGTTCATTTTATTAATTTTGAAATAATATTAATATATTACTAGTTTGCTAATAAGTTACACCGCTTATTAAGACTCATTTAAAATTAACAATGTTTAAGTTAGCTGAAACAAAGTTTATAGATATGTGTAGTTTCTTATGCATCAGTCATCATTATGCTCAGGCGTCATCAAGTTTTTATAAGTTTTGATATTTATTTATGATAGAAATTACTTTTGCGTTTTAGCCGACTTCAAAAACTGAGGAAATTCTAAATTCATTGCTGGTTGTATGAGATTGCTCAAGGTCGCTCAACGAGCTATGGAGAGGGATGTGCTCGGAGTTTTTTTGCGTGATAAACTTAGAAATGAAGATATCTGTAGCAGAACCAGAGTGACCGACATAGCCCAAACAGATTAGTAAGCTGAAGTGGCAACGGGCCCGCCATATAGCTCGAAGAACCGACAACCGATGGGGAGAAAAGGTTCTCGAGTGGCAACCTCATATAGGTAGCTTGATGGAGTAACGACCTGGTAAGACATGCATTAAGTCAATGGATGCAGGTGGCTCAGGAGCGTGCTTTGTAGCATTACTTGGGGGAGACCTATATTCAGCAGTGGACTTGTAATAATGATGATGATGATGAAATAAGCCAGTAAATGTCAGTTACTTCAATTTTACAGACAGTTATCTCAGTTTTTCTGTTTTATTTATGTGTATAGATTAAGCCCAAAGTAGTTAATACATATTTAAAACAATTAACCCACGTATTGTGATGTGTAACTATAGAACCCTACCTACATTGTGCGTGGCCCTACACGCACTTGGCAAGCTTTTTTTCTTATTTTCGTTGTGCATATCTAAGTTATTAAGTTTTTCTTTAATAAACTATTGTGCGGAACCCTCGGTTTTAGAGTCGTCTACGCGCTTGAATGTGTTTCTACGATGAAATAACACCTTATAAATATACTATTTCTAAAATTCTACAGACGTAATAAAAAATAGGTTAGTGGTAATTAAATGAAAAATCACATTAAATTGAATTTAAAAAGAGATGGCGCTAATATACTATGGCCATAATATAATCAGAACAGCAAATAATTAAATTAAATAACCCAAAATACGGCAGTGCCACTAAAATAAATAAATAAACAATGTTGGTAAATAAAACAAGAAGAAATATTTTTTCGCGACCAGTTATAGATTATTGACCACTCTTTGGTAAAATACGTTCGCACCTTGGGGGGGGGGGGGGGGGGAAGTATCGCTTACTGTGGCGATAAGGTCACCTGATTATACATATATTTATAAATTTAAGTTTGTTGTGTGTTATTGTAATATGTTGAGTGCAATAAAGAGTATAAAAAAATCTTAATCTTAATGACTCATATAATCCTCCTAATGACTCCACTATGCATTTCCGCTTTTAAAAGATAATTTCGAAAAGTTAGTTTTTTTGTAAACTACAGAATAAATTTTAGTGATACTTTTATAGATATTATTAGAAACTATTACACTTCCGATGTTAGAAATTATTTTCAAAAGTATTTAAATAAAATAATGTTACTCGTATTAGAATTAACTCTGAAGGTTAATTGTTAAAAATAATAAAAGTGTGAGAGCGGATGTTCAACTTGCTCTCTTGCTTACGCAATTGATCATTATCAGGAATAAGACAGCGTACAGCACTACACATTCAGTATAGAGCAAATACAGTTAGACCAACCGTAATATGTACCAGACACAATCACACATTAGTGTAACGTGAAGGACATAATTACATGATAACACCAAAGTATGCAAAGCAACAGCTACACTACTCCTGTCGATGTAACACCGGGCAGCCTCTCAGCAACACGATCTTCCTTGCTTACACACGAAGAACTACTACACCGTATCTCCGTGTGGAGGTAATGTTTTAGCTCAACGGGCATAATAACGATATGAGACTAGTAGAAGTACAGATTGACTGATCCCTCTTAGTCCACTGCGTGATACTTTATACTGCTAAAACAAGTGGGAGATTACAGTTCTACCTTCAACATTTCTTATTTTCTTTTATTATTTTACCCTCATTCCTAACACGGCCTTCCCTGACAATTCACACGTCCCCGTGTGAAGCCTAGAGTATTGTTACCGGCTTTAATGTAACTTTACCGTCTCGGCCTTGTCTGACTATGAAATACATAGGTACTAAGTTTTTGCAGAATTGAAAACATCGTTCAAATCAGATTTTAGTATACAAAGCTTCCTACTAGAGCTTAACTCACGCCACAGATAACACAAGTCTTCTCAGAGGAACACTGTGCACATAGCACAGATCGTATCACAGATACACTGAAGACGCAGGCCAACCAGCTAAACGCGCTCCAAAGAACGGTTCCGGTATGTTCAGCACTTGCGTAGCACTCGCGGCAGCGAGCTGTCGCGTAGCACTCGTGACAGCGAGCTGTCTAGGCGTGCCCGCACTAGTGAGCTGTCTCGGCGCACCCACACCAGCGAGCTGTCTCGGTGCACCCGCACCAGCGAGCTGTCTCGGTACACCCGCACCAGCGAGCTGTCTCGGCGCACCCGCACCAGCGAGCTGTCTCGGCGCACCCGCACCAGCGAGCTGTCTCGGCGCACCCGCACCAGCGAGCTGTCTCGGCGCACCCGCACCAGCGAGCTGTCTCGGCCCACCCGCACCAGCGAGCTGTCTCGGCGCACCCGCACCAGCGAGCTGTCTCGGCGCACCCGCACCAGCGAGCTGTCTCGGCGCACCCGCACTAGCGAGCCGTCTCGGCGCACCCGCACTAGCGAGCTGTCTCGGCGCACCCGCACCAGCGAGCTGTCTTGGCGCACCCCCGCACCAGCGAGCTGTCCAGGCTTCAATACTGTAGGGATAGGCACAAAGTTTGCATACCCCTCAGTGGCTGTTAACATAGGCACACAGTTAGCGTATCAACACTGTAGGCATAGGCATAGGCATCAAGTTTGAATACCTCTCAGTGGCTGTTGACATACAAAGTTAGCGTTAATTAGTACCTGAAACCTTTTTCATATTGGTATATGCTCCAAGTAGTTTTGATGTAAAATTTTAAGTACAGAACAGTCCAAGCAAAATACTACGTTAGATGCGCCAGCGTGCACTCAAGCGCATCCAACACTAGCTTCACAAAATAGATAACCAAAGTAATTTAAGATTGGAATAGATGTAAAAAGTTCCAGGTGCATGAAACAGAAATAATCTGCTTTGCAATATAAACATTTAAAATTTGCAATAGATAACTGTATTGCAAACCATAGAATTCCGGACTTCTAAATTTCACCACACATAGTCATAAGAAACGGCAGCTGCCACACGTGGAAACAGAGCACACGCCATAAATCGTAGGCATAAACCAAACGCGCACGTGGCTATTACAACAGCACAGCACACGCCATAGTTCGCTGCCACGAGGCAAGCGCATGTGGCTAAAAGAACAGCACATTCCATACGGTAGCCGTCATGAGGCAAGCGCACGTGGCCAAAACAACAGCACAGGGCGTGCCGCACTCGCACAGCTAGCTGTCGCGCCACACCAGCGCCAGCGAGACGCTGCGCCACGTCACGTACTCTAAGCGTCAACGGGAGCAGCACCTGAGATCTCACAGGCATCGTCGGGGTTGTAGTCATCGTGATCTGCGTGAAAAAAAAGTTGTAAATTATCAAGACAACATACACCGTTGCCTATTCTCTCATCCATCACGCATACGAGGCCCTCAAACAAAAATACGCTCTCATACCGCAGACTACAATAAAGAACTTCGCTTTCACAAGTATGCATACATCTCCATACGTAGTATCTCTTACATACTCGTACTTGAACTTGCAAGTTCCCACGTTAAAGACGTGAACCAGGACAGCGCCTGATGCATGTTCAGAAAACACGACTTCCGCGCACACAGCGCCGCGCACACAGCGCATCGCACACAGCGACCCAGGACAGCGCCTGATGCATGTTCAAAAGAACAAGACTTCCGCGCACACTGCGCTCGCGCACACGGCGCCACGCTCACAGCGCCTCAGGTCAGCGCCTGATGCATGTTGACAGAACACGACTTCAGCGCACACAGCGCCCCAGGACAGCGCCTGCCAGGACATCGCCTGATGAATGTTCACAAAACATGTCTTCCGCGTACACAGCGCCGCGCACACAGCGCCACAGGACAGCGCCTGCCAGGACAGCACGATGTACAGCATACACGCGCTCCGCGACTGCGCCCACCACGCGTGCAGCACACGCATCCGTCGAAACCAGGCCATGTTACAACCGGACCCAGCAGTCCAGCTCCCAACGAGCAAGGCACACACGCCTCACACTCTCGCACATGTAATCACATCACACGTGCTACTGTAACACACAAAAGAAAGCGTATTAAAAAGATTCAGTCTGAACACACTTTCAAAAAAATGCAGCACCACTCTCGGAACACCATTTGCCTTTCCAGGGAACCATATACTGAGCTGCGGCCTGTGTAGTCTTGCATCTAGCTCCAGATAATAACTTGAGCTCGTACTGATCACTTGATAACATTTAGTTATTCGGTGTGGACCCTTTTGCATCCCCTGTCGATTCAAAAGGCTACTCAGGAAAACGCAGTTGATTTTCCAACAAAATAGCTGATTCAATGCTTGACTTGCCTTTACATAAATTTAAAATACAGTAATTATTAAATAAATGTTACTCATCCCAGGATCAAGTTTCCCAAACGCTCAGCGGCGCCTGGCCGTCCGGCCTCAAGATCCGCCAAGAAACAGCAGCTTATAGCGGCGTAGCCTCAACCTTACCAAGGCTCGGCCACGCACCTGACCATGTCCAATTATCCGTCGACTATTTGGAGTAAACTGTAACACTTATCGACATTAGAATACAAACAGGCTATTTTTTTTTTAATTCATAGCACGTTAAAGTTAATCCTTTGTTTGATATATCGCTCAAACATTTCAAACTTTAAAATTATTGGGCTACATTATTTCGTAGGCTACGTATTTTCATATCACTTCACAAACATCAAAACTCGACAGTCAACAATTAAAATAAAACTCGAACAAGTTAAGTTTTCACTGGATGCAAACTAACACATTTTGTTAAAACCTCTTTTCAATATTTCTTTCAACATTTGTTAACATATTTGGATACGTTAAGGAATAACAAAAGTACTTGCGGGTACCTCTAATATAAATCGAACAAAGAGGTTTAACATATGGCTCAAAACATTTGACTTTAAGCTTTTACTTTACACTTTACTGGTACGTCCATATCGTAAATAGGACATCAAATTTAATTACGACATTAAACATAAAAACAAAGGTATCAATGCGAAGCGCATCATAGCCTTGCACGAACGTATTAGAAATTAAACAAAAGGATCTAACTTTTGGCTTAAAACATTTCACTTGTATACTCTCACTACATTTTAATGATTCGTCCATGTCGTAAATATGACAACAAACTTAGTTTAAGAAATTGAACATAAAAACAAAACGTGAGCCGCGTCATATTCTTTCACCAACGTAATAACCCTCACAATATTCAAAGTTTATACGTGGACAGTAACAGGGACTTTATCCCACTTCTGATATTAGAAACTATTACACTTCCGATGTTAGAAATTATTTTCAAAAGTATTTAAATAAAATAATGTTACTCGTATTAGAATTAACTCTGAAGGTTAATTGTTAAAAATAATAAAAGTGTGAGAGCGGATGTTCAACTTGCTCTCTTGCTTACGCAATTGATCATTATCAGGAATAAGACAGCGTACAGCACTACACATTCAGTATAGAGCAAATACAGTTAGACCAACCGTAATATGTACCAGACACAATCACACATTAGTGTAACGTGAAGGACATAATTACATGATAACACCAAAGTATGCAAAGCAACAGCTACACTACTCCTGTCGATGTAACACCGGGCAGCCTCTCAGCAACACGATCTTCCTTGCTTACACTAGAAGAACTACTACACCGTATCTCCGTGTGGAGGTAATGTTTTAGCTCAACGGGCATAATAACGATATGAGACTAGTAGAAGTACAGATTGACTGATCCCTCTTAGTCGACTGCGTGATACTTTATACTGCTAAAACAAGTGGGAGATTACAGTTCTACCTTCAACATTTCTTATTTTCTTTTATTATTTTACCCTCATTCCTAACAATATTTATTTAGCAGTCATTCATCGTTGGTTTTGAGTATACATCACTTGTACTCGATATATACAAGAAAAATGTTACTAAAGTGTGAAAACCGCAAAATCACCATCACAACTATGTTAAATGGAAAGGTAATAAATATTTTATGCTTCATCATCATTATCATCATTACAGCCCTTCGCAAGTCCACTGCTGAACATAGGCCTCCCCCAAAGAATGCCACAAAACACGGTCCTGAGCCACCTGCATCCATTGACTTCCTGCATATCTTACCAGGTCGTCACTCCATCTAATGGGGGGACGCCCTACACTTCGTCCGCCGGTACGAGGCCGCCACTCGAGAACCTTTTTTCCCCAACGGTTGTCGGTTCTTCGAGCTATATGGCCGGCCCATTGCCACTTCAGCTTCTTAATCCGTTGGGCTATGTTATGCTTATAAGGAGTAATTTCATAATATATCCGATTAAATTAATGAATGGCTTAAACACAGGCAATATGGTACCATTCCATCAATATTATATGTAATTAAAATAAAACTAAGTAACGTTTATATCCACGAAGAAAATATAAGGAGAGGTTAACAATTATTCTTATTTTTATTTTACATTCGAACTGATTAAGAAATACAATTAAGAAAAACATATTTACAGGAAAAAAAGCAAATGGAAAATTGCGCTAGATATTTTTTTTTATTCTACTAAGCCAGCGCTTATCTACGATCCCACCTGATGGTAAGTGGTGATGTAGCCTAAGATGGTGAAGCGCACTGACTTAAAAAAAGCCTATTCACTCTTGCCTTGAAGACACCCACACTGTAATCGGATGGAAAGACAGATGCTGGCAACTTATTCCACTCCTTTGCTGTACGCATGATGAACGACGTGGCGAACCGTTTGGTTCGAATGTGTGGTAAGTCAACAACGAAAGGGTGGAGACTGGCCGAACGTCTGGTTGTCCGATGGTGGAAGGGAGAGAGTGGAATTAAGTTATGTAATTCCTGCGCACACTCTCCGAAATGCATCCTGTAGAAAACCGAAAGGCTGGCTACTTTACGTCTGTGTTCGAGGCTGGTAAGATTGGTTTTAACCAAATTCGCGTCACCAATAAGCCTCATAGCACGCTTTTCCATTGAGTCCAAAGCTCCTAGGTGGCATTTTGCAGCACCAGCCCATATATGGCAGCAATACTCTGTAGTGTTATACTACTTACATTTCATTGTACACTAATTCTTCATTCTGTTTTGATATTCTGCTTTCATGTTTTGCATCACTTTATACTATTTTTTTCATTCTGTTTTTGATTTTCTGCATTTATATTTTGCATCACCTTTATTTCTATAGGATCCTGTAACGTTTTTACACAATAACATATCATTTTACTTCGTATTTTCACACTATTTATCACTTTTAAAATAGCTGTCAATGAAATCTTACCTTTTATGGTCTTTTATTGAATTCTCTGTAACTCTACAATTTCAGGCTTCATGCACGCAGCCGTGCATAAGTTTTTCCTATGTGAATCATATCTCAATTCATACTTAAATGTAATAATTTCTTAATAAAAGTCCAAAAACCAAAAATTGGTTTTTATGACAACTACTATTTATACCGTTGTCATGGCAATTTTTATTCAAATTCGTTACCGATATGATGTTTTATCTCGATATTTTCACATAAATACTCTTTTGCTCTAGGTCATTTACAATAAATTTCCTTTTAATTTAAATAATTTTTCCGTTCTCTCTAGAAAGATATAAAAGCCGAACAATCGGTGAAGAAATTCAGTCTTGCTTCAGTTCTCGTATCGGAAGCATCTTCTAAAGGCCTTATCCCGGGGCCGCTCAGCCCCGGGATCCTGCAAGCCTCTATCCTGCCTGAAGCCACTGGACTCTACGATCCGTTGCTCTGCCTGAAGTCGCCGGATCCTGCAAAACGTTGCTCTGACTGAAGTCGCCGAGATCCCACAAGTCTCTACTCTACCTGGAGTCGCCGGAACCTACAAACCTCTGTTCCGCCCGAAATCACCGGAACCTACAAACCTCTGTCCCGCCTGCAGTCACCGGATCCTGCAGGCCACTGCGCTGTCTGAAGTCGCTGAGGATCCTGCAAGCTCCTGTCTGGGCTGAAGTCGCCGATCCTGCAATCGCCGCATTCACCTGAGGTCGTCCCCTAGAGACGCCCACGCCTACCCACCTACGCCGTGCGTGCTCGTTCCAGGCGCTGAGAGCACGCTTGGGATCTTCGGACTCAGCTACGACATAAATTTTTTTTATTACCTTTTTTTAAAAAAATAATTTGTAAATCACATCATCCATCCTCACATTCATACTCCATTTTTGATATATAAAATTGTAAATACTCTTTTAAAAACTTAAATATATTATTGTCTTGGTCTATTTGGTTGTTTTGCTGATCGTAGGTTAGGTTTTCCTTCTCTTTTAATTGTCGCTTCACGACAACTCCATGCACGACCGGACTTGCGCTTTATATAAAGTAAGCAGCTGTCCCGGCGTGAAGTATCGCCGCACCTTTGCAAGGACTCCCAGCTTCCTTGCAGCTGCTTTGGCAAATTTGAGGATATTTCAAACCCTAACAACTGAAGGCGGTCGGTATACTCCAGTGATACATTTCGGAAAGAAGGAGCCAAGGTGAGCTGGCTCCTTTTTGCAGTGATGAGACACGCTTGTGTTTTGGAGGCGTTGAACTTCACAAGATTGACATCGCCCCAATCGGAGACTGCCTGTAATGTGAGATTCTCACGCTCTACCATAGCTTCTCTTTCGGACTGGATTTGATCCCGACTGGCCCGAGGACTTGGTTGGTATCTCTCAACCACTGTGCTATCGTCTGCATACCCATAGATACCGGGCATAAGCAGATCATTTATATGCAGCAGGAAGAGAGTTGCGGAGAGAACGAACCCCTGAGGAACACCGGCGTTAGTCGCCATAGGTTCGGATGAGTAGCCATCGACGGCGACCCGGAGAGACCGTTCACTCAGAAAGTCCTTTACCCATTCAATCAGACCAGGGGATAAGCCGTACGCTGGAAGCTTACCCAAAAGGCTATTGTGCCAAACTCTGTCAAAGGCCTTCGACACATCAAGGGAAACAGCAAGTGCTTCCCCACTGTTCTCGAGTGCCTCGCCCCATACGTGTGTGGCATACGCTAGAAGGTCCCCAGCTGACCGATTCCGGCGAAACCCATATTGCCGGTCACTAAGGAGGTCATTCTGTTCTAGGTATACCATTAAGCGGGCATTCAATATACGCTCCATAATCTTGCAGAGTATGGAGGTAATTGAGATTGGACGATAATTGGCAGGGATAATATCAAGCACTTCCGTTACCGTTACAGCCTATTAAAGTCCACTGCTGAACATAGGCCTCCCCCATAGATTACCTAATAAAAGGGATTTGAAAGGGATTTGTTGGCACGCTTGGCAGGCAGGTTGGCAACCGCATTTATTCCTAGTAGTTTTAGGAAGACACTGCTCTCCATTTTCTGGTTTGTCTCCCTCTGTCAGTTCTTGCGGCATCCACGGGACTATTCTTATGCCGCCACTACTCGGTACGTCGTACAATCTGTAACTTAAACGTCTTCATGGGTCTATATGTTTTAATATTTCTGTCACTTGATCCATTGGATAAATTATCATCATCATCTTAGTTCATCACAAGTCCACAGTTGGACATAGGCCTGCCACAAATAATGCCAAAAACACGGGCCTGAGCCACCAGAATTCATCGTTTTCTCTTCTTTTGTCTTTTCTTACCAGTTCTATTCTCTTACTAGGTCGTCACACGTTCTTTTCTTTCGGTTGTTTTTCATGTATGGTCGATACACTGATATTTCAGCTTACTGATCCGTTACTGTTAATTAATTCATATCTTAATTCGTTCCAGTATTAATATTGGTAATATTTGTATGCGATCCAATCAATAAGCTGAATATTTCCGCGAGCACATCGTCTGACCTAGTTGGGAAAATTTACTAATTACAACATAACACTTAGCTTCCGATGCCATTAGTAACTTTATGTTTACCCGTTATATGTGTCACAAGAACAAACTTTTAACAATTAAGGATTAACTGATAAGAACATAATATCTCTTCTTGTAAAATGTTTGTTTTCATTTTGAATAAATAATGGAAATATTAAATCTTATTTAAATAATTAATTTTTATAAATATTTAGCCTTGAAAATTTGTAATATATAGGTATAATAAATCTGTAGAAAAGTCGTGTCTGTAATTATAATAATTTTGGAAAAATTATATTAAACCCAATTAATAGTTTCAGAATTTTGTCTGTCCGTCTGTCTGTCTTCCTGTGCATTCACGATTCACACATAAAATGAGCAACGAAATTCCGTGAAATTTTGTAATATTTTAGTTAACGACCATGGGCAGTATAGGCTATCCGGCTATGGAAGTGCAAAAAAGGAGGGTTATAAATTTCCCTTTCTTTTGATGTTTATTTTCATAAAAATCTGCTGATTTAATGCGAAAATTAAAATTGTTGAAGTGAAAACTTCTTTAGACGCGCTAAGCGATTTTTGAATGGGTAAAATGTTATACGTAAGTTCGCGTCAGCAACATCACAGTAAATATATAGTATGAACAGTATGGAAACTTCCTACAAACGCTCGAAACGGCACACTCACACAAACATACGCAACGACGAGACTTCTAAGCGCTCGTCGCGGTGCTCTCAGTAGCGAGCGTCGCCTCAAGACTTTAAAAATGCTACGAACGTATTGCGTAGTATACGGCTGTTTGAACTCGGCTTCATCAAAAGCGGAGCTACCTTATTTTAAGTTTCCTGCTGATTTTGAAAGGTAAGAATGATTTTTATTGTCATTGTTATAATCGTTATCGAATCTTTTTAAAGCTGATAGTGCAATAGTGGTAACAAAAAGTAAATCCAAGATGGCGGCTGCAATAGGTATCATTTTTTTCGTCATGGGTGCCATTTTCATGGGTTTCGAGGGTGTTGAAGCCGATAGTGCTGTCGAAATATAAATCCAAGATGGCGGCTGCAATAGGTATCAATTTTTTCGTCATGGGTGTCATTTTCATAGTTTTTGAGTATGTTGAAGCCGATAGTGCTGGTTTAAATGTGAATCCAAGATGTCGGCTGCAATAGGTATCAATTTTTTCGTCATGGGTGCATAGATCACTAATAAAAAACATGGGTGTCATTTTCATGGTTTTAGAGGGTGTTGAAGCCGATAGTGCTGTCGAAATATAAATCTAAGATGGCAGCTGCAATAGGTATAAATTTTTTCGTCATGGGTGTCATTTTCATAGTTTTTGAGTATGTTGAAGCCGATAGTGCTTTTGAAATGTAAATCCAAGATGGCGGCTGCAATAGGTATCATTGTTTTGGTCATGGGTGTCATTTTCATAGTTTTTGAGTATGTTGAAGCCGATAGTGCTGTTGAAATGTAAATCCAAGATGGCGGCTGCAAAAGGTATCATTATTTCCGGCTAGTCTCCGAAACGGCTGGACCGATTTTGACGGCACTTTCACTGGCAGATAGCCGATGTCATAAGGAGTAACTTAGGCTACTTTTATTTTAGAAAAATAATTAGGGTTCCGCGCTAAAAAGTAAAACCCCTAACACGCGAGCGAAGTCGCAGGGAATAACTAGTGAAGAATAAATGTACGTTTTCGTCCCGTACGTTCCCGCCGAAACTTTCAAAAGGTTGCGCCGTAATGACAAAGTTAAAGATCTATAGTTCTACACATTGTTGTGTGTTAATATTAAATTGGTTTCCGTGCTTAAATTATCGTTTTTTGCTGAGATTACCTATTTAGATTGTAAGCTAGTTATTTAAATTCGATTGATTGATAAAAAAAAGCAATATCAAAACATCAAAAGTTACAACCCTATTGCTTCAATGGAGCGTAGGTAATTATATCCTCAACTAGGCTTAGTTTCCATACTGTTCATATTTATACTGTGGCAACATGCTGTATTATTTTAAGATTGAAACGTTAGTGCTGTGTACCGAGTACCGACACATGTTTAAGTAAAGTTAAATTGACTACGATTATTATTTTAATTTTTTACACGTCTACTTTATTATTTAAAATTATGTTACATTAGTCTCAGATACTATGCACAGAAGCAAGCATAGCAGGTAATGCAACGCTAGAAAGATTTCTCACACCAATACCACCAAATTGAATAGGTATAGTAGCTTGAGTCCAGGTTGTTTTTATTTTAAGTTAAATTTAGAATTTTATTCTATAGCTATTTTAAGATTATTATCAATATCTTTAAATTATTCGAACATTTCCATACTGGTCTCGAACGCAGTAAGTATGTAAATCTAGGTACAAGAAGACAAGAGTATTGTTAGCTAGTTCTTTCAGCAGGATTACCATATCGATAGAGTTAAAAGCATTTCTTAGGTCAACCTTCACAAGAACATCTGCATTAGAGTTTGTTAAAAATGTACGCACTGTACCGCAATGTACCGCCGCCTCACAGCCACCTCTAGTACCAAGGCCTAGTTGAGTAGGCTTAAATTTGGTCTTAAGGTTAGAGATTATGTGCCTGCAAGCTAATTATGAAATTAAGCGTCGAAATGTGGAACCAACGGCAATAGGACGGATACCGTTATCCTTTTTTTTCGAAGGCACATAATCTTGCCCCATATAAGAATGCAATGAAATTTGGATTAACATTAGCAGAAAGCATAAAGTTACATAATTTTGTAATGTTATTAAGAAGTACTTCGCCAGCGTAACTGGCAGAAGCGCTTACAAAATCTTTAAGATGTTGAGGCGTAATTACATCAATGCCGCCAGCAGAAACATTCGAAAATGACATAATTGCTTACGATATCATAGACGATGCATAGACGACATAGATAGACGCACTGATTAATAAACAAAACTTGCCTCTCAAGTGTGTGTACTTGAGATACTAAAATCTGACTGCAGGCAGTCCGTGACTTAAGATCGTGATTGTTGACATGGAGATTGATTTTTTTTAAGAGAAATTAATTATTACGGCGAAATTGAGTACAATATTTTACGGCCTTCTCGATATTGTTTACCAAAAAAATTATATAAGAGATGCCTCCATCCTTTTAAGTTACGATGTGTACATTTTAAAAAACGATACAGATTTGATCAAGAATCAGTAATATACTCGTATATTGTAAAATTAATAAAAGCCTCATTGGTGAAATACAGTAATAGAGGTCTTCCAATACCCCAGAAATAGCCGTCCTATTAACTTTAAGATTTTTTGCCACAGCATCATTTCAGTTATGTGCATATTGTATATTTATTTCAGTAAGTATAATTTATTTCATTATATATATTGTTGCGCGCCACTATTAATGTCTTGTACATGGTAACACTAGTTACACTAGCGCTCTCTAGTGTCGAGTAGCAGAACTAGGAGAGTCAAGATCCTTCCAGAAATTTCGGGACCGATATGTACCCGAACATTCTAGATGTCGCTACAGTAGAAGGTTCTGAAAACTATCTATAACTATCACAACCAAGGCAGTATTGAATTGGCGATACAAGAGAATACTTCGAAGCGAAATAACTGCGAACTAAAGTGATTGTGTTTTATTATTAGTGTGTTTTTAGATTGTAATTAGTCTTGTGTAATTAAAGTGTCAATTTTGGTAATTTAATCGGCAGCTTTTAACTGTCTCGAACCCCAAGCTCGTAACAATATTAATATAATGTACTAAATTTCAAAGTAAGTAATGAGGGCATCCACGATTTGTACGATTTGTAAGACAAAATAAATATCATGACTAGGCTACATGCTTTTTTTTATAGGATAAGGGTGACAAACGAGCACACAGTCCACCTGATGGTAAGTGGTTGCTGCGGCCCATAGACATCTACATCTATCCTCTATTACAAATCAAAATGTAGATGCGTTGTCACCCGTGAGGACTAAGATGGAATGCCTCATTTCCAGTAAAAAGGGCCTCCGGCCACCTGCACTCACCAAGCGAAACGCAGAGGTAAACCTCTACTTCACGCTGGTTTTCTGTGAGGTCGTAGTACCACCCCGGTTCGAGCCAGCCCATCCATGCGACAGCAAAAGCTGCCGCGTGGCTCTACCACTGCTAATGCATCCATCCACTTCCTGCATATCTTACCAAATCGTCATTCCATCTAGTTGGGGAACGCCCTACACTTCATCCGCCAGTACAAGGCCGCCACACAAGAATCTTTTTTCTCAACGGTTGTCGGTTCTTCGAGCTATATGGCCGGCCCATTGCCACTTCAGCTTACTAATCCGTTGGGCTATGTCGCTCACTCTGGTTCTACTGCGGATATCCTTATTTCTAAGTTTTTCACGCAGAGAAACTCCGAACATAGCCCTCTCTATAGCTCACTGAGCGACCTTGAGTTTCCTCATACGGCCAGCAGTGAAGGACCACGTCTCAGTTCCATAGGACATCACGGGCAACACGCACTGGTTGTATAATTTCGTTTTCAGGTTTTGAGGTGTATGTCTAACGAGAAGATGTGTCGTAGTTTCTCGAACGCTGCCCAGCCGAGTCGAATCCGTCAATTGACCTCTCGGTCGAAGTTGGACTTACCTGGTCGGACTATTTGTCCCAGTTAAACATACTCGTCAACAACTTCGAGCTTAGTGCTTCCAACAACTAACGGCATAGGTGTGACATGGACATTAAACATGATCTTCTTTGTTTTGTCCTTGTTCATCTTAATACCTATCCGGTGGCAAACACTATTGAGGTCATTAAGCATAGTGCTTAGATCCTCCAGCGATTCTGCCATAAGGACTATATCGTCGGCAAATTTTTCGATTTGTAATATAAAAATAGAGTGTGTACAAAAATTCTCATCGTTAGGAATTAAAATAGACAGTAATCTAAATTGGAAAAGCCATATAGAATATGTGTTAAATAAATTGTCCAGATTTATGTACGCGCTAAATGAATTTAAAAGGTCCACAAACACGAATACAGACAAAATGGCTTACAATTTGTATGCGCACGCGTGATTGCGCTACGGTATACCCTTATGGGGAAACTGCACAGACATCCAAAAACTCTTTATCGCTCAAAAAAAATGTATAAGTATTCTAGCAAATATTGAGTCTAGGGAAAGCTATTGACTATATTTTATACAATACAAGATATTAACAGTTACGTCTTTATACATATTAGAATCATGTAAATTAGTAAGAAAAAATATAGATATATTTCAAAAAACTGGTGATAATAGTATAAATAGACATAATATACAACTTAGGAAGAGAAATAAATTAGTATTGCCTAAAACCACTTTATCTTTATACAGTTCTGGACCATATTCCATGGCACTTAAATTATATAATACATTACCCACAGATATAAGAGAGATGGAAGAATATAAGAAATTTGTGATAGTACTAAATATCTTTTTGATTAAGAAATGCTACTATAAATTAGATGAATTTTATATAAAATAGAAATAAATAAATATAATCCATCCATATATGACATATACTAAATACTGCAAAATTCCAGGTAATGTATAATAATCTTTATATATAAAAAATACGTATCACGTTGTTTGTCCGCGATGGACTCCTAAGCTACTGAACTGATTTGAATGAAATTTTTGGTCAATGTGCAGTTTGGTCCAACTTAAAAGATAGGATAGCTTATATCTCAATTTATAGTCGCAATACAATATTTTTTTATTACAAATTATTTATCTATTATTTGACAGTCACAATTATCTGTTAGCTCCAAACGATTCTGTCAGATGACGATATCTGTGGACTGGATTGAGTAAATATTCAATAGATGGCACTGTGTTAAAAATACAAACGTTTAATATAAACTACAATTTAGTAGTATAACCACCACGTGTTGCTAAAGTATACAACTAATGGAACCGATTTCAATAAAATTTTGCAGACTGTGTGCAGTTTGGTCCAACTTGAGACATAGGATAGTTTTGATCCCGATAAGTGACCCTCAATTTTTTTTTTGCTAATTTCAGGAGTTTTTTGGGAAAGCAAATCGTCGTTCGGAAAGGGCAGAACAACGTCTGCCTGGTCAACTAGTCTTTATATATAAAAAGTACGTGTCACGTTGTTTGTCCGCGATGGGCTCCTAAACTACTGAACTGATTTCAGTGAAATTTTTGGTCAATGTGCAGTTTGGTTCAACTTAAAAGATAGGATAGCTTACATCTCAATTTATAGTCGCAATACAATATTATTTTATTGAAAATTATTTGTCTATTATTTGACGTCACAATTATCTGTTAGCTCCAAAGGATTCTGTCAGATGACGATATCTGTTGACTGGATTGAGTGAATGTTTAATAGATGGCGCTATGTTAAAAATACAAACGTTTAATATAAGCTACAATTTAGTAGTATAACCACCACGTGTTGCTGTAAGTGTTCAACAGATAGAACCGATTTCAAACAAATTTTGCAGACTGTGTGCAGTTTGGTCCAACTTGAGAGATAGGATAATTTTTATCCGGATATGTGACCCTAAATTTTTTATTGCTAATTTCAGGAGTTTTTTTGGGAAAGCAAATGGTCGTTCGGAAAGGGCAGAACAACGTCTGCCTGGTCAGCTAGTATAATATATATATATATGTATTAGAATTAAGGTATTAGAAATTAAGGCTAACTTTATTTGATGATACCCTTGCTGGGTGCACGTGCTGTAATGTGGCACACAAAACCACATGTAAATGCAATAAATAAATAAATAAATCGATGGTGAGTAATGTACTCGCCATTGATGTTAATACCGTATCCTTTTTTTCCAGTCCAGAAGCTTGAAAACGTCTTCCAATGCAGCGGTGAAGAGTTTCTTATACCTCTCTGCAATTGGATAGGATTCGTACTCTGGTTCTGTACTCGGATAGCCATCGTAGCCCTACTGTACAAACACTTCAGCACTTCGATATACCGACAGTCAACTTGGCATCGCTGAAGGGACTGCAGCACCGCCCAAATTGTATCATAGTCCACATACGCCAGACATAATGTATGGCTTCAACGATGACATGTACAGCTGCCCATAGAACCTCTCAATCTCACTCAAAATCGCAGGTGTCCCGGAAACGACGCTGCCACATTCGTTCTTCAGCTTCTACAGTTGGCTCTTTCTGGCAGACAGATCTCTAGCAAAGAATTTGGAGCCCTGGTTCCACTCGATCGCTTCTTCAATACGAGCAGTATTAAAGTTGCGTAAGTCCCACCGCATGCATTTGAAGATATGTCTGTTCAGTTGCCTGTATGCTGTCAAATCTACTGAAGACTGTAGCTTCATATCCCGTGTACCAGCCATGAGATTAAGAGTGTGATCGGCGAGTTTTTGTGTTCTTCTGCGGCGGGTCTTGCAAAACTAAGCTCCGACCGCATGGACAGTTTCCACGAGCTTATCATTCATATCGTCCACTGCATTGCAATCTTCTAGGCACTGAAAACGGTTTCGTAGCTCGAGCTGAAAGGTTTCGGGACTATCGATTAGAGCACGAAGAGGACGGAGGGTTGACTTCATTAGACGTAACCTCTCCAACTTAACGTTTAGGTTCAGTGTGCCTCTCACCAGTCGGTGATCGCTGCCCGATTTTCACCCTCGCGATCACTGAGACTTTACTGAACAGTTGTCGTCTGGTCGTCATAATGGAGTCAATCTCATTTTTTGTCGAACCGTTGGGACTCGACCAGGTCCACTTCCCTCTTTCTCTATGAAATCGGCCAGCTGCTGGCCCCTTGGGTTCCGTTGCCCTATTCCAAATTTCCCCACTTTCAGCTCACCGTTCTCTCTTGTGCCTAGTTTTGCGTTGAAGTCTCCCATTAACACCGTATAGTGGGTTTGGAGGAATGCATGGCTCTAGAGATATCCTCATACATTTCCTCCGCCTCCTCATCGGGTTGTGCCGAGGTTGGTGCGTAAACCTGTATGACCTTCAGCGAATACCGTTTGGTGTTTCTGAGTATAAGGTACGCAAACCTCGTCGACACACTCCCAATCTTTACAACGTTGTTAACGAGAGACTTGTGGATGATAAATCCGACAACTCCTTGGGACAGATGGTCGCCCTCCCGGTGATAGAACAAGTTGCCGGATTCGAGGATTACCGTGCCCTCCCCCTCTCTTCGGACCTCGGATAATCCTATGATATTCCAGAGCAGATATATTAGTTATATATCTCTTCTTCCAGCTTAGGTTCTTCTCGTCAGTCCTCAGGGTGCGTGCGTTATAAGTTGCCAGTTCGAGTCGTCGTAGGTGGTAACCGAACCTCCACCGGAGATTCTTAGCACCCCCTGCCCCGCCGTTACCATGATCGCCACCGAAGCCAGGAATAGCGAGGCCGCCGTAGACTGGGGGCCGTCTTTTTGTAACTTTTATCATGGGGGGTATATTGCTACATTTGCCACGCTTGGGGAGCGGGTTGGCAACCGCAGTTTTTTTATTGTTGTTTTGCTGTTATCAGAAAGATGCTGCTGCCCATCCTCTGCCTCAGTTTCCCTCTGTCGCCTCTTACGACACCCACGGGAAGATATGGGGTAGTGAGTATTCTTACCCGCCACTACACGGTTGTAGAGTATCTATTCGTCAACCAAAAAAATGTATAACTACTTAACCACCCGTACTTCACGGTCACACCAGTACAATATTTATAGCTTCACGCGATTTCCCCAAGGGGTTGAGCGGAGTTTCGGATTATATTCCCAAGTCACAATGATAAAACTTTTAGTGTAGTTAGGTATAGATATTTAGTAATGCTTTTGAAGCGTATACCTAACTACACTAAAAGTCGCAGTCAGTTCATGGATGTGTGACCGTTTTCTTAACATACCGAAATTGAGAGACACTAGGTACACTTTCAAATCTCCTGCGTATTTGGCTGGTATGTGTAAGATCATTATGCTTTTAAATTCATGAAGCTAGAATGATAATAACTTTATTTTTCAGGAATAGATGAAAGAAAGAGAAAGTAGCCTCATAAACATATTGGCCTTTAAACAGAGCAATCTTATTTAACTGGTCCTACAAGTTTCCTTACTTAAAATATTAAGTGTTAATTCATATTTAAGTCGAATTTTAAAATTAATTTCTATAATGTATTTAATTATTAATTATTAAATGTTTGTAATTATTAAAATAATAAAGCAAATTATATAAAAAATAAAGCAGCCATCATATACTCCGTGTTCCCGTTTTTTAGTTCAACAGCAAAACATTTTATAAAATATTTAAAGTATAAGTAGGTTTACTTACTTTATTAAGTACCTACCTATTCATAGTTAATTAACGTTATATTAAAAAAGAAATTCCAGGGAAACTGTCCATGGCAATAAAGTTTTCTCCAAAGGTCATAGCTCGAAAATACAATTTTCCGATCTGATTCTTGAGGGAAATTGTTTAAGTTTATCGATAGACTCACTCCTTCAGAGATGATTGGGACTTTGTACATTTTGAATTAAAATCCAACAAAAGGCAGGTAGGTGCTGCTTATTCCTGGGAACATGTTATTTGAATATTATTTAATTATCTTAGAACTATCAAAGAAAAAATTAAAAAAATATTTAAAAGGTAAAAAAAGTTGTTAGCTCCTAGATAAGTAGAACTACATTAGTAGTAATTGTCTTGAATTCAGTCTTTCAACGTTTTTGCAGGCAGCCGGTACTGTACTGCATAAACCATATCCTCGTTTTAGCCAATTCAAGTAATCAATATTTTTGTTCACATTTAATGTAAGGATAATCCATATATTTAATAAACGCTAAGTTATATACATGTCTACGGCGCTGTTTTTCAGGGTAAATTTTCCGATTTTATTTAACAATTTTTTTAAGTCAATGATTGTCACAAATTCATCACTAAATATTGGCGAAATAAAATTCAGGATAACGGGAGGATTCTGGCTCTTCTGGAGGCGAAAAAGAACGTAATCTTATATAAAATTGTAAATGTGAATTTATTTTTGTTTGGATGTTTGTCGGCTCACTTGAATGGCTGGACGGATTCTAAAAAGATTTGAAGCATAAGTTTATTATATCATAGGACACACGATACTTTTTATAAAAATTATATTTAAAATATAATTAACGCCAAAGCCGATGGGTGTAAAAGAGCCCGATGTAAATTATTAACTTTTTTAGCATTTGAAAAGTCTAATAGCGACAAAAAATGTCAGTCTATGAACAAAATATTACACAAAAATTACAAGTTTTATTTAAACCAGTTTACTCAAATAAGTTTTCATTATATAGAAAAAAACTAAGAAAAAAAATCGAACATTTTGTATTGGAGATATTTTTACGTTTGTAACGTCGAGCTTCCACATAGATTATATTTTATTGTACATTTTCTATGCTAATTTTGCATTTAATGCAATGTATATTTTATTTTTCTTATTAAAACATCCCTCTGACAGTTTTCTATTTTACATATTATTTTATATTTATAGACATTTATTTATCATTTAAGTTATACCCTACAAATGTCCTATTCCCAGAAGCGGCCTCCTCAAATTTCTGAAAAGTTTATTTAAATGTTAGTGTTTTTACTACCGCGTTACTGTTGAAAGTGTTGGTGGACTTTATTTTTTTCAGTTCTTAAAAAAGCTTTTAAATTCGCAAAAATACATAATGTTTTCCTTCAACGCCGAGAACTTAGTAAATCAGCAAATAAACTAATCAGGGCAATTTAGCCCCCAAACTGGAGTCCTCTGCCACGCTAGTCACTTTATTAGGCTGTGACCCATAGACATCATCATTTATCCTCAATAAAGAATCAAAATGCAGATGCGTCGTCGCCCGTGAGAACTAAGATGGAATGCCTTTTTTCCAGTAAAAAGGGCCTCCGGCCACCTGCACTCACCAAGCGAAACGCAGAGATAAACCTCTACTTCACGCTGGTATTCTGTGAGGTCGTGGTACCACCCCGGTTTGAGCCGGCCCATCCGTGCGACAGCAAAAGCTGCCGCGTGACTCTACCACTGTTGATAAAAATCTAAAGTTTTTACAGAATAATGGTGACAGGCGGGCACAAAGTCTATCTGAGGCTAAGTGGATGCTGTGGGCCATCGAGATCTACATCTATCTTCGATCGAAAATCAAATTCAGATGCGTTGTTATCCTTAAGATTTAAGATGGAATGCCCCGATTCCAGTAAAATGGGTCTCCGGTTCTCTACACTCACCGTACGATACAAAGCAGCATTAAGCTGCTATTTTAAGCTGGTATTCTGTGAGAGCGTGGTCCTTCCCCGGTCGAGCCAACCCATTCGTGCTACAACTATACTACTAATATAGCTGCAGCATGGTTCTACCACGTAAAGACATTTTAAATAACTTTCAGTATCTGCTGTCTTTAATTAAACTATCAAAATTTTCACATTTTTCATAAAGATTTATTCCATGAAGTACCAGACCAGACTAAAATAGCGGTTTAATACTGCTGTATTTCACATGGTGAGTGTATAGAACCGGATACCCTTTTCACTGGTAACAACGCATCCTACCTTAGTCCTCAGAAGTGACAACGCTCTGCATTTTGATTCTGAATCGAGGATATATGTGAATCCACAGCATCTACTTAGTATCGGGTGGACTGTATGCTCGCCCGTCACCCCTTTTGTATAAAATAAACATAAAAAATAAAAAAAGTTACGTGGTAGAGCCATGCTGCAGCTATATTACTGGTATAGTTGTAGCATGAATGGGTTGGCTCGACCGGGGAAGGACCACGCTCCCACAGAATACCAGCGTAAAATAGCATCATAACGCTGCTGTGTTTCGTATGGTGAATGTAAAGAACCGGAGACCCTTTTTACTGGAAAAGAGGCATTCCATCTTAGTCCTCACGGGTGACAACGCATCTGTATTTTGATTCGTAATCGAGGATAGATGTAGATGTCTATGGGCTACAGCAACCACTTACCATCAGGTGGACTGTATGCTCGTTTGTCACCCTAATTCTATAAAATAAGTCATTTGCATGTTACTACGTATGTACAAAAAATATGAAAGTATTTGCCCGGCCTAGTTTCTTATTTATTACCGTATGTAAATTATAAGAAAAGAATAATGCTTAAAGGAAACGACCAATATTGCCAACAATTTCAGAAGGGTGTTAATTGATGAACTCGGCGAAACCATATCGTTCATATTGCTCACGTTGCTTACAACGACGCCATCGATCGAGTAAACGGGGTAAGCTTTGCAGAATTCATTAATTAGTTGATAAAATTAAAGCCTAAACACATCTAACCCACCTGTCTAACATGGCTATATATATAATTGTACAAATTTTGCATTACTTTAATAAATTATTTGCATTAAAGACACGTTTGATATTAAAGTTATTCCACAAAATCAATTCATTAGCTTTGAATTTTTATATATATATATATACTATACACTTAAAACCATAGAGTACATTATGTGTATATAAGCTTAATACTAATTTTAAAAGCTCGTCGCAAATAATTTTTCCTTTGCATATTTAACCTATGTAATCTCAGTTAAAAAGTTTTGTGGAATATTTAGAGACGAAGGTAGGAGACCCAATGCTATCAATTTGGTCTTTCGGGAGAGAAGTAATACCCTAGTTTGGGATGCTACATGCGTACCTCTCATTTCACGGGTATCTCATTTAGACCCTCACGTCCTTAGAGGTGGCTGGGTTGAGTAAGTGTATGAGTATTTTGAGAGAAAAGTACATATTATTTGTGCCATTTGCTAAAGAGACTAATCGATCCGTGGAACCCACGAGCAGTGAAGTTCCTAAACGGTATCCGCTACTTGCCGGCGCCGCTGATGACAAGAAAGCTGGTTCTTTTTTTCGTAAGACTAAGAATAGCCATTCAGTAAGCAAAACGCAGCCGGCGTTCTTTGCACAATATCGCGGGGAGTTTCTACTCCCCGCGATATTGTGTAAACTTTAAGTTATTTGTGTAAATTGTAAAATTTAAGTCTTTTTTAAGATAATTTAAATATTGTTTAATTTTATATCACATATATAATAAACAAATAAAGTTACTTATGTTAAAATAACGTGTCGCTGCCGGGAACAAAGTCAATGGTGCCCTGACTGCGTTAGTCAAAAGGCAAGGCGTAGTGAAGAGTGCACGCCTTGCAATACATAACGCAGTGTTGGTACCGACTTTGTTATATGGCAGCGAAACCTGGGTATGCCAGAAGAAGCATAAAAGCAAGTTGAATGCAGTGGAGATGCGATCTCTTCGTAAAATGTGCGGCGTTACCATGGCCGACCGAAAGCGAAACGAAGAGATTCGCAATATGGCAGGTTTGAAAGATGACCTTATCACAAAAATTAACAAGGGCGTGCTTCGATGATTTGGGCACGTTGAGCGAATGAGTGTAGATCGAATGGTGAAGAAAATATATAGCGCGAAAGTTAATATTAAAAGGTGTCGAGGTAGACCGAGACTAACTTTCGAAGACTATGTGAGCAAACTGCTCGAAGAGGGGAGGGTCAAGAGTACTCGGATACCTAGACGTGCATGTATGAAAAAGATAATGAATCTGAAAGAAGCGAAAGCGGTATGTAAGGATCGTGACACTTGGCGATCTGTTCTCTCTGGCTACCCCGTCAGGGATTGTGCGTGAAGATAAGTTAAGTAAGTATGTTAAAATAAACATTATTTAAAAACGTTTTTAATTCTATTTTAAAAACGTGTAGTGAGAGTAATAACGAATAGTCTCGCATTCAGACTTCCAACCTTCCCGTACGAAGTGATTTTTGAAAAGAAGATAGCTCTGGCAAATTTATATGTAGTATGAGAAATCTGCACGATTCAGTCGAAATTTGATAGGAACCATCAGTAATACCTGTGATTACGTATTTTTCCCTCGTCTCCACTGTTATTATGCAAATATTAAGCAAGAAAAGTTAAGATATATGATTTAATGTACTCGAAAGTTAAGCCTTATGATACAGTAAGAAAAACAAGAGCTACTTCAACACGCTTTTAGGTTCATTTTCTTCGAAGTTAAAACTTTCAAATATGTCTGAGATTCATAAGTTGAGTGTCAGCATCGCTTGACATCTTTTTTGCTCGTGTTCTTTAATGGTCCTCTTGAAAACTTGAAGTAACTTGATCTTGCGATTTTAACGGAAAATGAAAAAGATGAAGAATACATCAATCATTTTTGCTAACGTTTTGAAATTTTTTCATTGATATTTGATTATATTTTTATTTGATTACAGCTATAGGTTTGATTTTCTATATCCTAGTGTTTATTAAATGAGTTCTGTTTTATTGGAACCAAAGTACCAAATTCGTGACTACTATAAGATATTTAACGTTGTAGTGCCCTGTATACTCCCCTTTACCTCCGACAATATACATTTATGATGTTAGTATTAAGTATAGAATAGCGGCAGTATAATTAAAGTTCTTGTACAAGCAACACGTCTCCTTCATTCAGCACCTTCCGAGTTCCGACATTACATGGCGACCCTGCCAGGCGGTGCGCTGCAACAATGCACGCGCACCGCCGCGGCCTACAAAATGATTAAAATTACAATATAATTTAATTATTGTAATTTACTCAAATTGATACAATTATATACCCGGACTACACAGAATATTTACCCGGATGTGACGAAAAAATAACTAAATATGGATACAAGAAGAGGCCTTAATAATAATTTTACAGGTGACTGAAAAATTAAAAAGTATAATGTATATAAAATAGTACTGCGAGGTCAAAGTCAAGAGAAGTCAACTAAGAGGAAAATAAAGTGATTTTTTTAAATATTGAACAAAATTCAAGAAACAGCAGATTAATTTTAAAAGGAAAGAAACAGTTGTACTTTTGCAAGCTTCGTCCAGAAGAATATGAAAATTGATTTAAAAAGAACAAAGAAGAAATTAAGAGGTAACTTCGCACCTGTGTGATTTTAATTCCATTTACAACTTTATTTATCAGTTTGAGATTATTTTTATATTCCTTCTGCTATTATATATTTTTTATTTTTTTTTAAGTTATGTATTAAATATGTTACCTATGTTTAAATTGAAAATAATTATCAGATAGTTTACGATTCAATTAATTTTTTAAATATTTTCCTTACTGTATCCGAAAAAATAATCAAAACGCAATAGTTATAAATTAGTTGCGTAAGCACTTCTGTAGCATGTTTTTATTAAGGTACAAGACGATTTTATATTCACTTTTATTCAGTTATTGTTTTATATTATTATTATTACTGTGTCGTGCAAAAATTAATGAAATAATATGATAGATTACATTTTTACGTACTTAAATTTAGTATAGTTCATCATAAATAAACATTTTCATCTTTTATAGTTAAAATAACACTTTTTCTTTTAACGACCACAAACTAATCTAGATAAGTTAAATTCAATTTTAATTCGAAATTCAAATGTAACAAGAGTCAATCTTTACACAGTGAATATAAAAGGTCTGCTAAACTTTTCTTATGAATGATATATCTAGAAATATGACATGTAATGTTATGCATTGAGCTTATCTTAAAACAATAGAAAGCAACATGCGATATCTGAACAGGTACATAAAAATAAATCATAACAGCATTCTAATAAGGACAAAAATAATAATATCATAAAATAAATAAGAAATAATCTATCATAGTATTAACATAAATATGAAAATAATGAAATACAGTAAAGTAAAAAATAAAATAACTAAGTGAAGGTTTAATAGTAATGTTTCTTAACAGAGTTAAAAACGGCCAAAAAAAATTATCTGTCAAAAATGTTATCCCATTTGTACAAAATTAGAATGTTTGTAATTAAAAGATATGAGTAATGGTAGGAAATAATGTTCGAAAGTGTGAATACGAATGATCGAGTTGCTAAGTTTCGTCAATATTGGACTGATCACCCAAATATTGATGAAAATTCTTAAACTCCTGGTATGGAATTCATTATGAGCAAGAATAATGCAAATTAGTATATGGAAGTGGAGCATGCAAGTGAATAAAAATAACCGATACACTCAAATAGATACTAAGATGTTAAAAAAAAACACGGTCATGTATAAATAGAGAAGGAAATAAGATTTATTAAAACTTAACTTATCTTCACGCACAATCCCTGACGCGGTAGCCAGAGAGAACAGATCGCCAAGTGTCACGATCCTTACATACCTCTTTCGCTTCTTTCAGATTCATTATCTTCTTCATACATGCACGTCTAGGTATCCGAGTACTCTTGACCCTCCCCTCTTCGAGCAGTTTGCTCACATGGTCTTCGAAAGTTAGTCTCGGTCTACCTCGACACCTTTTAATATTAACTTTCGCGCTATATATTTTCTTCACCATTCGGTCTTCACTCATTCGCTCAACGTGCCCAAACCATCGAAGCACGCCCTTATCAATTTTTGTGATAAGGTCATCTTTCAAAGATGCCATATTGCGAATCTCTTCGTTTCGCTTTCGGTCGGCCATGGTAACACCGCACATTTTACGAAGAGATCGCATCTCCACTGCATTCAACTTGCTTTTATGCTTCTTCTGGCACACCCAGGTTTCGCTGCCATATAACAAAGTCGGTACCAACACTGCGTTATGTATTGCAAGGCGTGCACTCTTCACTACGCTTTGCCTTTTGACTAACGCAGTCAGGGCACCATTGACTTTGTTCCCGGCAGCGACACGCCTGTCCACATCTAAATCACATCTTCCATCCCGGCTAAAAGCACTCCCCAAGTATACAATTTCATTTATTATGAGAATATAAATAAAACATATGTTGACCTTGATAAACAAGTAATGGAGAGATACGGGAACGTCCATCACTGGTAAAACATATATTCCTCGAGTAGGGTATGTTTCCATGATTGGATGATAAAATCGGGAGTAACGGGTACTAGGGAACAATACCTTCAGTACAAGTGAGATGTGAACGAGTTTACTCATATTAGTACTGTTGGGGACCAGAGAAGTCTTAAATTTGTAACCCTTAATAATGGTACATAGAGGTCACATCCTTCGTTGGATTATAGTGTGAACTTAGTTTTCCTCCGTGACAATTGTTAGTCCTTTTAAAATGACTTAAAAGTTGACCTCGAGGTTGTGCGCACAACCCAAGGTGCAGTATTACCTTGATATAGTATGATAAAAAAAGTTTATGTACCAATAAAATAAAATGAATGTAAGTAAAATGTAATATAATACCCAAGTAAATGGGGGGCCCATATTTATAAAGTACCCGCGTGATAAATATCACGAAATAAAATATAAATGAAGTGAATTAATACTCCGAATCCCAATATCTAATTAATAAATAAATATATAAGAGAATAGAAAGAATTACGAAAACAAATTAAACTAGCTAAAAGGTCAAAAAGAATCAATTATTATGAAAGGAAAGAAAGTATGTACATACAAGAATTATAAAAGAATAAATAAATTCATATATACAGGGTATTTTTGGAACGCTCCCGAAAACTAAGACAGGCGACAGCACCAAGTATACCTTTGATCATGGGTCACAAATATATTCGATCCTGATGAAAAAAAAATCATCTTTTTACAACGTTTTATTAGTTTTATTCACGCGCCATCATGTTAGTACAGCTAAATGAAACGATAATTTCATAAAAAAAAAACATGAAAATACTGAAACCTAAAACCAGCAGTGGAATAACTGAATTCATATCAGCTGATTAAAGGCCAATGTACGCGCGAACGCAAATTCGCGCGGTCCGCAACTAGCGGGCCATACCACAATACCTAATAATTTACAACACTTGTCTAAATACCTAACTTATCTACTTAACCTACTATTTTGCCACTGTACTTGTCTCCACGTAGCCATTTTAATCAGAATTTACAGGTTAAATAACCCAAATAACTGGTTCGATTTCCCGCTAATGAAAAAATACATAAATGAAATGTAACCAAGGTTAGAGTCATGCGTTTTTATTCATCGTGTAGGTATGTTTATTATTCTCATGTATTCAGTTATGTATGTATTCAGATTAGTTCAGTACTAAGTTATTTTAAAAAAATAGTTATGAAACAGCTTACCGCTCTAAATCCTCCGTGGTCTTATGAGATGCGGCTCAAATTGCGCTCCATTCATTTCAAGGCAGATTTGGGCTCGGTGTTGCGTCTCCTCATGGAGGCGGGGCATCATCGTGTGGTCTTCGACACAGTCCGTACGTAGTTTGTCGAAAACATCCACGATCCTTTGGTGTATTTCATCAGCACTATCACACTCACGATTAAAAACCCTTTCTTTCACATACCCCACAGAAAGAAGTCTAACGGGGTCAGATCTGATGCGCGAGGTAGCCAAACGTGTGGTCCTAGTCCGCCAAATCCAGCGGTCATCAAATAGCTCATTGAGGCGCTCACGGACGAACCTCACGACATGTGGAGGGGCACTATCATACTGGAACCATGTGCGGCGATATTCAGCCAACGATAGGTCGTCTAAAATGTCTGTCAACTGTTCATTTATAAAGTTTAGGTATCGCTGTCCGTTCAGTCGCTGTGGCAGAAACACTGGTCCCAGTATGCGATCCTTAAATAAACCTGCCCATACGTTAACCGACCATCGGGTTTGGTGCCCGGTTTGTCGAATAGCGTGCAGGTTAAACTCTGAATACACGTGTAAATTTCTTCGGTTCCACAGGCCGTTTCTGGTAAATGTCGACTCATCCGTCCAGATAATGTGCTCAATGGAACCAGCCACACGTTGTTGATGGTATAATAACCAACGGCAGAAAACTCGTCGGCGGTCGTGATCGCCGGGAACTAAAGCTTGCACTTTGTGCAATTTGTATGGGCGCATTCGGTTACGCTTCAACACTTTGTGCACTGCACAGTATGACACACTTGTTCCATCCCGACGTCTTAACAATTTATTTAACGATACTTCGTGTACCAAGGTTCGGATACATAACATGTTGTCGTATTCACAATCACTATAAACGTACGCGTTAAGCATTATTAAAACAAAAAACGAACAAGAATAATACCAACACGTAATCACAATTTAATAAACAAATCGACAAAACTGAAACCTACTGCGTCACAACGTGATGCGACACGAGCCGGGCGGGTTACATTCTTTCGCACCGAGCTAGATACAGGTCGAGTGGAGGGAGGTTACAGTCGCGTTCTAAAGTACTACATGGTATTGGGATATTGTTTTATAATATTATAGTAAGTAATTAATTGTTTTATTGTAGAATCATAATAGGTGCCTTACTTGGAATTAAAAATGGATAGTGTTTACTTGAGCATTATTTGTTATTTCTATCGTAAAATATAAAATAGTTTGTAACAAGAAAACTTAAGGTAAGGGTGACACGCCGTCCATTATGTCGTCTTGGGTCACATGGAAGCCAGATGTTGAAGGTGTGTTGGTGTTACTGGATGCTACTTCATCATCACTTTCATCTTCGCTTGAGCTTCCGTCATCAGGTCGATCACATGGTAATTTTTTCGGTATTCTTCCTCAACACTTTTAAATTTACTGCACAATTTTCCCCATTCACCTTTTCCTATCATATTTACCTTTTCGTTCACTAGTTTAGTCATAAAACAATAGATATAAATAATTTTTCTTTCCTTCCTTTTTAAAACATCGTCGCGAGTCGCAAAGTAAGCTGTGTATGCGACTGTATTTTTGGAGCGAACAAAGCGCGGGAACCAATAGCATGCAGGCACAGTAATACTGGCGGATTGTTCCCCCGTCGCGCCCCCTTCGTACCTATATGTGATAAATCGCTCAGTGTCCAAGTTCAAGGCCAGCGTTCTTTTTTCACCGTTCGCGCGTACATTAACCTCCATTAGTCAGGTGATATCAATTCAGTTTTCACTGCTGGTTTTATGTTTCAATATTTTCATGATTTTTTTTATGAAATTATCGTGTCATTTAGCTATACTAACATGATGGCGCGTGAATAAAGCTAATAAAACGTTGTAAAAATATGAATTGTTTTTCATCAGGATCAAATTTATTTGTGACCCATGATCAAAGGTATACTTGGTGCTGTCGCCTGTCTTAGTTTTCGGGAGCGTTCCAAAAATACCCTGTATATATAACCTAAGGCGTAATAATTTAAACAAAGTAAATAGGAGTAGTGGTACTGGTATGAAAATAAGTACAATGAAATGAGAATCATGGAAAGGACTAAATACATTGGCCATTTTGAGCTATGTACGTGAAAGAAAAGACGCAATTATTTGATGAATATTATTATTAATGATATTTAATGCCATGCAGTAAAATTTAAAATTAAATAATAGTTACCGAAGGATAAAGTAAATATATAAAGTTAATAAAAAAAATAATTAAATAAAAGGATCTTGAAATGTAAGACCAAATATAAGAAAATATTTTTAAAGTTTATAAAAAAAATGTAATCATTCCTTTTTTTACTTTTTGTCGGTGGGAGGTGTAGTGCCCTGTAGACTCCCCTTTACCTCCGACAATATACATTTATGATATTAGTATTAAGTATAGAATATCGGCAGTATAATTAAAGTTCTTGTACAAGCAACACGTCTCCTACATTTAGCACCTTCCGAGTTCCGACATTACAATGTCCTTTTTCGCTTTTAATCCCAATAAAATTAGCAAATTATCTGAAAGGGAAAAATATAACTTGTGTCACTTCCACAACTAAAACAAAACTAAACACCTCATATCTAAAACATAAAATTGTCAATTTTCCTTGTACCTCCTTGTAGGTACTAATATACAACATCTACACAAATAAATAAAATTGAAATGTCTGTCTGTAATGTCAAAATTACAGCTTTTTACTAAATGCATATGAAAATATATACGGTACTAATAACAAAAATACAATTAATAGAATCAGGGGTTACTTTGCGGAAATCCATTATATAAAATATTTTAAAAAGTTACTTCGCAAACATCCGCTCTATAAAATAAAATGATGTGTCTTACCTAGTATGAATAGTAGTATGTTGGGATTAGTGGTGACGGGGATAGTGCACGGAATTGAGGGAGGGCGGAAGGTGCTCTTCATACTAGGTAAGACACATCATTTTATTTTATAGAGCGGATGTTTGCGAAGTAACTTTTTAAAACCTTTTAAAAATACAATTTTTAAAGTTTTTGTTTGTCTGTCTGTCTGTCCGTCCTTCCGTCTGTCTGTTTGTTCCGGCTAATCTCCGAAACGGCTGGACCGATTTTGATGGCATTTTCACTGGCAGATAGCTGATCTCACAAGGAAAAATATAGGCTACTTTTATTTTAGAAAAAGAATTAGGGTAAAAAAAAAATTAAAAGCCCAAATAACACGCGGGCGAAGTCGCGGGGAACAGCTAGTTATCAATAAAACTAATATACAATAATATGCAACATTATAAATTTTAAAAAATTCTATTCATTTTTTTGCACTATAAAAATAATTTGAAATTTGTATAAAATGAAACCTTGTATGATTTTGCCTACACTATACACTGAGCTATACAACAATATTGTTGTTGCGCTTGAGGGAAATGACTACGCCTGCCTAATATATACTCTGCAAACTATATATTATATATTACGGAGCATAGAACGACGACGAACGACGAAATTTTCAAGTTCGTACAGAAAAGTTATTCTGTACGAATATTATTCTAACTTGAAAATTTCTGTTTAACTCATCTTTATATATAAAAATTACGTGTCACGTTGTTTGTCCGCGATGGACTCCTAAACTACTGAACTGATTTCAATGAAAATTTTGGTCAATGTGCAGTTTGGTTCAACTTAAAAGATAGGATAGCTTACATCTCAATTTATAGTCGCAATACAATATTATTTTATTGCAAATTATTTGTCTATTATTTGCTAATTTTAGGAGTTTTTTGTCTTTCGGAAGGGGCAGAACAACGTCTGCCTGGTCAGCTAGTTTAAATATAGATTTGAAGTAGCTCTTAACTTCAATATGTAACGATATAGTAAGGTGGTGAGGTCAATATTTTGCTTTATCTTAAGATGTTATTTTGTTGATAAATAATGAATTAAAAAAAACTAAATTAAACTATCAAGCCGCTTAGGATACAGTGCGTGCCTAAGAAATAGACATACACATATACACACATACATATAGACATTTTCCGAATAACTCTGCAATAATATAATAGAAAGTCCGTATTATAAATGTACCGACTTTCCGGGCGTGCACCTTGTTACGCAGAGGGTCTACCCTTTTACTTTGACGGTCTAATATGTATTATATAAGTTTTACTCCAGCTACGATTCGATCCTGGAACTAATAAAATATTAATAAGTATGCTCCTGCCTATCTGTTTAATTACACAATTCCATTTAATATCACCCTATCAAGGACGTAAAATCTGTGAAAGGCAAGTAAAAGTGCAATTTATCAGTGTCAAGCCTTCATTAGAGAGGGTAACGATTTACAATAAACCCCTTATAATGTTCTTCGATAATGGCGTACTTAAAAACACGAGTACCTACTTAAGTGGAAATTTTAATTAATTTACGGTTTTCATAATTTTGATGTGCGGTGACGATATAAAAAAAAATCTATTACCCAATGTCCGGTGGGTATCGTAAAGGACTCACGTTTCAATAAATACCAGATGATGACATAATCATATCTCACATTTACACCAAGGACAAATACTCAACTGTAAAGGATTCTGAAGGTAACAGGCGTCAGGATTACGACCAATCCTACTTACTAAGAGACGAGGAATAGAATACGAAGAGTATTCATAAACTTAATTAGTGAAATTTAGTTATGTTTATGCCCAAAGATAGGTTTTTTAGAATTAAGTTATAACAAAAATTTTGTCAACAGACTTGTATATATTCTTATTACTCGGTTTCACGTCACGTGGGTGTAGAAAGAAGTGACTGTAGAAATTGCCAGAAAAATCTTATGGCTTCCGAAAAATAGCGTTATTGCCATTTCGATTACGTCAGGTGTAATCAGGTCGGCGACAAGTAGCAGCGCCAAAAGGTGCGAAACGTTTAACGCTTCGATTTTTAAGCCAAGCGTGACTATTAATCCTTTCTATAACGGAAAAGGCCAGTAGTGGATATTTAATGGACCATAAAAAAGAAGAAAGTTGAAAACTGAGTCCTTTATTTTTATAGAAAATTTACCTAAAGCCCACGAAGAAAATAAAAGATTGAAGCGGTACCGACGCAAATAAAAAATATGATTGAGATTTGTATCATACAGTGATGGAAAGGATAAAAAGAAACTATACTGGATGAATATTTAATAAGCATTTTAAGAAGTTGATGGTAACGTAATTTCATACAATTACATAAAATATAAAAATACAATGAGAAAAGATATTACGTAATGTTAAATGATATTCTGATTTCGCGTCTACCGCAGTTAAGGTGAAAATAGACTAAAACGACGAACTGTAGCAATCGCCGCTGAAAATGTTGCTGCCAGCAGAAATATACGATTGGATTTATTCCTTCTACTGTGGGTGGACCGTACAGAAATATATAGGAAAGTAACTATTACTTACAATATCGTATGATTAGTTACCCATGTGAAGGAGAAGCGAGAGGCGTGTCAGGGTCATGCCACATGGAATTCCGTAGAATAGAATAGAATATTCTTTTATTCAATATAGATCGCATGAGTAATTCTTACTGAAAGTCATTTTTTACTTTACCACTGGTTCGAAAAAAAAACCTCTGTCCTAGGAAGAACCAGCAAGAAACCCAGCGGGACTTTTTTTTAAAGCATATTTTACATTAATGGTTGGTACAAAATTTATTTTAGAAACAGCTTGGAATCGACCACCTCATTCCCAGGGGTTATTATCAACTACGTATTAATTTATACCATAATAACCTTTTTTATACAGTTTCAACTTAACAAAACATTTAAACTTGGTAATAGAGAGAGCCTGTACACTTTCCAGGACCTTGTTGTAATAGCGTCTACATTGCCCCAAGAATGAAATACTGACTCTGTAGAGTCGAGAAACTGGCATTACTGGCTTGTGTTTGTTCCTAGTATTTACAGAATGTATATCACTTTTTTTACTTAAACTACCTTTGTTTTTGTGAACATATATTAAATTTTCCTAAATATACTGAGAGGCCAAAGTATATTTATTTCTTTAAATTTGTCTCTAAGAGACTCTCTCGGTAGTCTCTGCTTACCTCTCTGTGCGACAGGAGTGAGTATTTATATAGGTGTAGTTACCAAATATTGTAATAAAAATGAGGTTGTTCAATAGTTGACTTGTGAGACTGAAAATAAAAACCATACGTAAATAAATAAGCCCTGAAGATTATTTTAACAAATACACAACTAACTTGGCGGTTTGATCATGCAGAAATAACGAATGAGTAAAGAGTGACAAAGCAAATTTATATTAGATTGAATTTTATCAACAAAATTGTCCATATATTGAAGATGGGCAAAAGTAAGAGTGCCCTTAACCGCTGAACACGTATGCGTAGGTATATGGAAGTGAAGGAGGCGAGAAGAGTGTGTTAGAAAAATACCGAATGGTAGTTTGTACTCTCTGCCAGTGACAGGCGGTTTAAGTGTTTATGTATCATCATCATCATTACAGCCCTTCACAAATCCACTGCTGAACATAGGTCTCCCCCAAGGAATGCCACAAAACACAGCCTGAGTCACCTGCGTCCATTGACTTCCTGCATGTCTTAAGAAAGAAAGAAGAAAGAAACAGATTTTATTTGGCACATGCAGCATACTCAAGCGGATTACATACAACATATAACATTCAAGTCGTCATACAAACAAAAAAAATTATACATAGAAATCATGAAACAGGACAATAACTCCGTGTTTATAGATATGGTAAAATTAAACAAAAAAAAAACAAAAAACAAACAATAATATTAAAAAAAATTATTAAGAACTAGAGAATAAGGAGTAATGCATAAGGTGTATTATAAAGATAATCCACCCGTTAATGCTGCTCTGTTCCAAAAAGGAAAGCCACTCAGGATATGTTGGAATGTATCAGAAGTACAGCACCCCAACCCTCATTTTCAGTGGCACCCTTATATATTTAAAATAAAAATACACAAATAAGTATAAAAAAATATATACGTATATTATATATTCTTTATTTATTATTAGAGGGAAGTTCTGTTGTGTTAAACCAAATATAATAACAAAAATCTATTTCTTTTAATATTGTCATAATTCTTACAAAATATTCTTAATATTGTACTTTTAACAGTGGTACAGCCAAGCGGTAGCTTTTCTTGTCGCACGGAATATCAGCGTGAAGTAGAGGTTTACCTCTGCGTTGCGCTTGGTGAGTGCAGGTGGCCGGAGGCCCAATTCCCCCCCCCCCCCCCCATCAACATGGTAGTGGAATTAAATAAAAGACTACCCCAGGAGGGTACCAGCACCCTGGAGAATACCTCGCTGAGCATCCAGGACCAAACTAATTCACTCCTAAGCGTGGGTGCTCAGGCTGCCCCGCATATTCTGGGGGGGGGGGCAAAATTCCGCTCGCGACTAATGCTGCTCGGGGCAAGCGGAGCAATACAACCAAGGCAACCCCTGTCACGTTATCCGTGAATTTTTGCAACATCAGGGAACTTCATTCCAACCTTAACGCTGTCCATTACCATCTAGAGACGGCGAAGCCGGCCTTGCTCTTTTTAACCGAGACTCAGGTGTCCTCTCCAGCTGATACTTCATATCTCTCCTACCCGGGGTACAAATTGGAACACTGCTTTGTGCCCCGGGTTGGAGTTTGCGTATACGTCAGAGAGGACATCTGTTTTCGACGCTTCGGCAGTCTTGAAGGTAAGGACCTGTCCATCCTATGGCTGCGCGTAGACAGCGACGACCATCCCTGCGTCTACGGGTGCCTCTATAGGTCCCATAGCGGTAATGCCGACACAGACCAACTCATCGACCACGTCCAAATGGCTGCAGACTCCGTGCTACAACAGGTCCCATCCGCAGAGATCGTGATACTCGGTGATTTCAACGCCCACCACGCTGAATGGCTTGGTTCTCGTTTAACCGATCATGCGGGTAGATCTGTCTATAACTTTGCTTTGGCATATGGTCTCCGTCGATGCCCCTCTGGGCTTTTGTGGACCATTGTCTGATCCGGAGTACGGTGCCACTCAGGCTACAATCGCAGTTGCGATCTGCAGCTTGCCGCCATGTTTGGCACTATAGGTCAGCCGATTGGGACGGGATGCGGTCTTTTTTTGCATCCTACCCTTGGGGCGGGTTTGCTTCTCGCCGGTAGATCCCAGCGTTGTTGCTGATTCTGTTGCTGATGTGGTACTTCAGGGTATGGAACTTTTTATTCCATCCTCTGTGGTGCCCATAGAAGGCAGATCTTTGCAGAGAATTGGCGGGAAGCTAGTTCGCCTTCCTTCGGGAACCCGTGCATTCTGGTCACTCGCCAAGGCTGTCCAAGGGAACTTCTGTCAGCCATTTCTTCCATCTCTGCACAGAGAGGACGACTCACTGGCCCATGCCGCATAGGAGAAAGCTGATCTGTTGAGCTCTCTTTTTGCGTCCAACTCGACTCTAGATGACGGGGGGAACACACCGCCGACAATCTCGCGATATAAGTGCTCCATGCCGGATGTGCGATTTACACAGCGCTCGGTTCGCAAAGCACTCTTCTCCCTGGACGTCAGCAAGTCGAGTGGGCCCGATGGAGTCCTTCCCATTGTGCTGAAGACGTGTGCTCCGGAGTTGGCACCGGTTTTAACGCGTCTTTTCCGGTATTCCTACTCCCAAGGCGTAGTCCCGAATTCATGGAAGACAGCTTTGGTCCACCCGATCCCTAAAAAAGGCGACCGCTCAGACCCGTCCAACTACAGGCCTATCGCCATCACCTCCTTGTTCTCCAAAATAATGGAAGCCATTATAAACTGCCAGCTCATGAGGTACCTTGAGGATCACCAGCTGATTAGTGACCGCCAGTACGGTTTTCGTCAGGGTCGATCAGCTGATGATCTTCTAGTCTACTTAACTCATAAATGGGCGGAGGCAGTAGAGTCCAAGGGAGAGGCATTGGCCGTTAGTTTGGACATAGCGAAGGCCTTCGATCGGGTCTGGCACAAAGCGCTTCTTTCGAAGCTTCCTTCCTATGGGCTTCCCGAGAAATTGTGCAAATGGATCACCAGTTTCCTTGCTGATTGGAGCATCAAGGTCGTAGTAGACGGCGCATGCTCTGATTTCAGCCTGTCAACGCTGGTGTTCCACAAGGCTGCGTGCTATCACCAACACTGTTTCTCCTGCATATCAATGATATGTTGCTAACTGGTAGCGTTCATTGCTATGCAGACGACAGCACTGGTGATGCCTTATATACCGGCCGTGCCAATATTTCTCGGGAAAACGGCGCCGAGTACCGGGACAAACTTGTGTCTGAAGTCGAGTATTTGCTTAACAAAGTCTCGGATTGGGGCCGACTAAATCTAGTCCAGTTCAATCCCCAGAAGACACAAGTTTGCGCGTTTACCGCTAAAAAGAACCCCTTTGTCGTATCTCCTCAATTTCAAGGCACTCCCCTTGCTGCCTCAGCCAGTAATGGAATCCTTGGCGTCGATATGTCGAATAGTGTGCAGTTTCGTGGTCACTTGGAAGGGAAGGCTAAATTGGCCTCTAAAAAGCTTGGCGTGCTCAGCAGAGCGAGACAGTATTTCATGCCGGCACATCGCTTGCAACTTTACAAAGCACAAGTTCGGCCCCACATGGAATACTGTTCTCATCTCTTGGCTGGGGCACCCCAGTGCCAGCTCCTTCCACTTGAACGCATCCAGCGCAGAGCGGTTCGAATCGTCGACGACCGAGTTCTTTCTGATCGGCTCGATACACTGGCACTGCGTAGAGATGTTGTATCTCTTTGCGTATTTTATCGCATCTATCACGGGGAGTGCTCTGAGGAATTGTTCGAACTAATTCCAGCCGCTCAATTTCACCATCGCACATCGCGACAAAACACGTGTTACCATCCATACCATCTGGATGATTGGCGGTTCACCACTGTGCGATTTAGAAGAAGTTTTCTCCCTCGCACAACTTCCTTGTGGAATCAATTACCACCAGCGAATTTTCCGGACCGATACGACTTAGGAACCTTCAAGAAAAGAGGTTACACCTTTCTAAAAGACCGGCAACGCATCTACAATTCCACTGGTGTTGCGGTTGTTCATGGGCGGCGATAGTCACTTACCATCAGGTGAGCCGCATGGTCGTTTGCCCCCTATTCTATGAAAAAAAAGGTTGCATTGAAATTCACTCAGGAACGTAATTAAGTTTAAGTTATAAGCAAATACACAAACCAGCTGCAGGTGTACTGCAGCTGGCTTAATACATCATTTCAATAAATAATATATCATACACAAACATACACACATATACATATGTTACGGCCAGCAGCTGCTTATCCCAGGAGTAGGGTCCCCCGCAGGCCCATAGACGGAGAACCTACAAGCAAATGCTGGTCGGGCCTGCTACAGGCCAAAGGTGAAAAGTTTCTAATTACAATAAACAATTAGGGGGGAACATTGCATTCTAATAAAAAGAGCTTACGTGCCTCTATTCAAGGCGACTGTTCCCTCAGGATTCGGTCAGGTCGCGTGTGGATGTATAGTGCTAGGAAAGTAAGGGTCAGTGATGTGTATCTGGGTGTGGCTGGTAGTGTTATTGACCTTATTAGACCGTTACCCTCTGCAGAGTTCGGCCCTCAGCACCTCTCCAAACTACGGTCTCCTTCTGCAGTCACTTTCTTCGCTTTCTACGATGACAGTTCCTTAACTCTGTCGTACGATTAACTACCTTACAGATGCCACTAACTCTCGTTTGTTATAAGCTTAACACGCGCGACCGGATCAAAGGTCACTACCGTTCCGCGTGGCAACATTTACTTCTAGAACATCAAATGCCGCACTAGCTATTATTGTCGAATGAACTTATACAGATTCTGAGTTAGATACAATGAGTCCCGGGTGAAGCTAACAAGAAGGAATGCGCGTTACGTATTCTAAAACCGTATATTTCCTAGATGCGCGTGTCGTATTCCGCTTCCGACTTCCCGACAAAAATACAGCGTGCCGCCGATCGCAGCTCTGAATTTGGACTCCCAATTTTTCTAGCGCGCTTTCGACACCCACCGTTCAAACACGCTCGGACGAACTTCATCCCGTATCGCCGAGCCGAGTGCCATCTAACGTCGATGCTTGACATTAGCGCTTTTGAGCGAACAACATATATATATGTATGTACACACATATATATATATATATATATATATATACATAAATATAAACAAGCACACATACATACACATATACACGATCATACATTATTTATAAAATTACATACTATCAAAATATCTGCACTACTTAACTTTGAGATTGCTGATCTAAGAGGAACAATTTATATTTTTGACGGAAGCTATGTATCGATTGCGTATTACGGGATAGCGGCGGCAAGTTGTTCCAACACTTGGTTGGTGCATATCGAAAACTGCCTCGAAACGCAACAGAGCGGTGTTGAGGCAGAAGCAACCCGTACGCCGAAGCTCTTGTCACTACATTTGTTAAGACGTTGTCTCGAGCTCAGCGCAATTTTTCATAGAGATAAGACGGTGCCCTGTATTTGATACAACCAAACAACAGCATAGCAAAATGCAACTGCCAGCGGTAATCCATTTTAAGCATTTTCTCATTATTAATGTAAGGTGTAACATGTGCACGGTGAGTTATTTTAAAACAGAAACGGGCACAGGCATTTTGTACGCGCTGTATAAGTTTCTTTGAACGGTTAAGAAGTCTAGGACCTATTACTGCATCTGCATAATTGAATTTGGACAGTATCAAGGACTTACATAATCTGATACGGACTTCCGTCTTTAATACATCCCTTATCTGGTATAGCACTTTTAATCTGTAAAAACAATTTTTAAATGTTTAATTTATTATAAGTTTTACGAAGTGTAGTGCCTCATCCATCAATATTCCTAAATGTCTAATCTCAGTAACTCGACCAATATTTACATTTTTAATTGAAATTAAAGGACGATTTGCCAAAACTTTATTTATTTGTTTTTTGGTACCAAGTAGCATATATTTTGTTTTATTAGGATTAAGTACTAATGTATTTGCTTCAGACTAGTCGACTATACGATTTAAGTCTTCATGTAATTTTGTATGGCTACAGTACTCTCATTTGGCTTGAAAGAAATATACACTTGTATATCATCAGCATATATATGATAACTACAGTTTAATATATGTTTTACGATATCGGCACTATACAGCGAAAAAATCAAGGGACCAAGTATTGAACCCTGCGGAACACCTCTTGTAACAGCACAGCAATCAAATGCTATTTTATTGCCGTATTCATCTACTCGTATTACTTCGACAATTTGCCTACGGTCATTAAAATAGCTACGAAACCAATCTATAGTTTCCGAGCTTAATCCATAGTAGTTTAATGCAGAGAAAAACAACTGCCTATTTAACGTGTCAAATGCACGGGAATAGTCAAGAAGAACTAGAATTGTAACCATACCGGAATCCCGAGCACTTAAAACATTATCTACTACATCGGCCAAAGCTGTTGGAGTGCTATGGCGTTTCCTAAAGCCAGACTGTACACTCGGTAGAATTTCATTTTGGTCTAAATAATGAGTTAACAGATTACATACAGCTTTCTCTAGGATTTTAGACAAACAGGGTAATACGCTAATAGGTCGCAGGTCTTTAAAATTCGTAATATTATCTGTCTTAGGAATCGGCTTTATTAAAGCAGTTTGCCACTGTTTGGGAAATGTCTTAGCTCTCAGAGAACTATTCATAATTACCGTAATAACATTTAAAGAGTATGGGAGAGTGGATAACAGCATTTCCAGTGAAATTTCATCCAACCCAATGGCATTCGACTTCAGATCATGTAGAATTTTTGAAACTGTATTACTACCAATTTCATTAAATTCAAAAGTTTTAGAGCTAAATTTATGGGTTTCAAAGTAGTTGATAGCGGATTGAGAAGCAAAATTTTGGCCTAGAACGTCAAGGAAATGTTTATTAATCTTTTTTGGGTCACACAAATTGTAGGGTAGACAAGTATCATGTTTATTTTTGATATTTATTTGACGATGTAAGTGCGTCCATAACGTTTTGGAGGTTCTAATATTACAATTAATGCACGTGTTAAAATAAGTGGTCTTTTCGTTATAAATAGCAGTCACGACCTGTTTTTTTAATTGATTATAATAATTTACATGTGAATCTATTTTTGTTAAACGTGCCCTTGAATGTGCTCAATCACGGAGTCGCATCATTAATTTGACTGTATATGTTAACCAGGGACGATATTGTTCCTTAATATAGGCTTTTTTGATCGGAGCTAACTTACCAGGTCATCACTCCATCTAGTTCGGAGACGCCCCATACTTCGTCCGTTGGTACGAGGCCGCCACTCGAAAACCTTTTTTCCCCATCGATTGTCGGTTCTTTGAGCTATATTGCCGGCCCATTGGCATTTCAGCTTACTAATCCTTTAGGCTATGTCGGTCACTCTAGTTCAGCTGCGGATATCCTCATTTCTAAGTTTAACACGCTAAGAAACTCCAAGCATAGCCCTCTCCATAGCTAGCTGAGCGACCTTAAACTTTCTCATCTGGCCAGCAGTGAAGGACTACGTTTAAGTTCCATAGGTCATTACTGCCAACAAGCACTGGATATATAGTCTCGTTTTGTGACGAGAAGATGTGCCGTAATTTCCCGAACGATGCCAAGCCGAGTTGAATACTATTCGTCCCAGGTAAACATACTCGTCAACAACTTCGAGCTTAGTGCTCCCAACAACTACCAGCATAGGTGTGATATGGACGTTATACATGATCTTTGTTTTGTCCATGTTCATCTTAAAACCTATCCGTCGGAAGGAACTATTAAGATCATTTAGCACAGTGCTTAGGTCCTCCAGGGATTCTGCCATATGGACTATATCGTCGGCAAATCGAAGGTGAGTGATGTACTCGTCGTTGATGTTAATACGGTACGGTTTCGGGGATATTACGTCACCTTGTCTTATACCTCTCTGCATTTGAATAGGTTTCGTACTCTGATTTGTACTCGGATAGCCATCGTAGCTCTACTGTACAAACACTTCAGCACTTCGATATACTGACAAACAACTTGGCATCGCTGAACGGACTGCAGCACCACCCAAATTTCGACGGAATCAAAGGCTTTCTCATAGTCCACATACGCAAGGCAAAGTAGCAGATTATACTCCTCTGTCTTCTGTACAATTTGCCGAAAAGTGTGTATGTGGTCCATGGTACCAAAGCCTTTTCGGAAACCGGCTTGTTCGAGAGGCTGGAAGTCGTCAAGTCTGCGTGCGAGACGATTCGTAATTACTCTCGAAAACAGCACGTCGCCGTGGCTCAGAAGGGAAATCGGTCTGTAGTTCTTCAAGAGAGCGTTGTCGCCTTTCTTGAAGAACATTACCACCGCACTTCTGCTCCACGCCTCCGGAGTAGTGCCACCATGGAGGACGGAATTAAAGAGCTTCTGAAGGACTTCAAGTACAAGTTTTCCACCCGCTTTCAAAAGCTCCGCTGTAATTCCATCCTCACCTGGGATTTTTAAGAGCTGGAGGGCCATTCTAATGTCGCTCAGACTGGCGACCGGGATATCTTCAGAATAGTGTCGAATAAGAAGCGCTCTTGGATCGTTACTCACACTTGCGTGTGGCTCCAACGATGACGTGTACAACTGCCCATAACCTCTCAATCTCACTCAAAATCTCAGGTGTCCCGGAAACGATGCTGCCACATTCGGTCTTCAGCTTTGACAGTTGGCTCTTTCTGGGAGACACATCTCTGGCAAAGAATTTGGAGCCTTGGTTCCGCTCGATCGCTTCTTCAATACAAGCTGTATTGAAGTTGCGTAAGTCCCGCCGCATACATTTGCATATCTGTCTGTTCAGTTGCCTGTATGCTGTCAAATCTGTTGAAGAATGTAGCTTCATCTCCCGTCTAACACCCATGAGATTAAGAGTGTGATCGGAGAGTTTATGTGTTCTTCTGCGGCGGGTCTTACAGAACTTTTCTCCCTCGCGATCACGGATACATCACTGAACAGTTGTCGTTTGGTCGTCATAATGGAGTCAATCTCATTTTTTGTCGAACCGTCGGTGCTCGACCAGGTCCACTTCCTGTGGGGCCGCTTCTGGAAAAAAAAGTTCATCATAAAGAGTCCCTCTTTCTCCATGAAGTCGGCCAGCTGCTGACCCCTTGGGTTCCGTTGCCCTATTCTAAATTTCCCTACTTTCAGCTCACCTTTCTCTCTTGTGCCTAATTTTGCATTGAAGTCTCCCATTAACACCGTATAGTGGGTTTCTGAACAATGCATAGCTCTAGAGATATCCTCATACATTTCCTCCACCTCCTCATTGGGATGTGCCGAGGTTGGTGCGTAAACCTGTATGACCTTTAGCGAATACAAAATTTTACAATATAAATGATTACGAACTATTTACAAAATTTATTTTAGAAACTGCTTGGAAGCGACCACCTCATTCCCAGGGGTTATTATCAACCATGTATTCATTTATACTATAATAACCCTTTTTATACAGTTTCAGCTTAATAAAACATTTAAACTTGGTAATAGAGAGAACCTGTACACTTTCCGGGACCTTGTTGTAATAGCGTATACATTGCCCCAAGAATGAATTACTGACTCTGTGGAGTCGAGAAACTGGCATCACTAGCTTGTGTTTGTTCCTAGTGTTTACAGAATGTATATCACTTTTTTTACTAAAACTATCTTTGTTTTTGTGAACATACATTAAATTTTCGTAAATATACTGAGAGGCCAAAGTTAATATATTAATTTCTTTAAATTTATCTCTAAGAGACTCTTTCGGTTTTAGATTGTAAATATCTCTAATGGCCCTCTTCTGTAAAACAAAAATAGTTTCTGAATCAGCCACATTTCCCCATAGCAAAATCCCATAAGACATTATGCTATGGAAATAACTAAAATAAACTAATCTAGCTGTCTCGACACTAGTGAGACCTCTAATCTTTTTTACAGCATAAGCTGCAGAACTTAGTCTGCTTGCTAATTTGGATATGTGGGGGCCCCACTGAAGCTTTGAGTCAAGAGTGATGCCAAGGTAAACAGTGGATACAACAGGGCTCAATTCCTCCCCATTTAAAAACACATTGGTATTCAGATTTTTAACATTCGTTGTTGTAAATTTAACACAATTAGTTTTATTTCTATATATATAAGTCTGCCGTTTTCTTAACAGCAATAGTTTTAAAATATTTAACGATATCTTTTGGCAGTACTCTATGGAATTTAAAAGTATTTGAACCAGCCTTTACATTTTGTTTGAGCAATGATTCGGCGACAGTAGGAGAAGAATTTAATGATTTTGTTGTCAAAAAAGGAACATCAGTAAAATGTTTCTCAAAAGCCATAGCAACTTCTTGATCAGATCGCGTTAAATTATTGTTAATATTCAATTGAAATTCCGAGTTGCGCGGTTTGACCTTGCCCGTTTCACTATTTAATATTCTCCAGGTCATTTTAATTTTGTCGGATGCAGTTTTAATTTTGTTGCTTTAATGTAAAGACTTAGCAGTGGAGCACACTTTTTTAAATATTTTAGAATATGTTTTTACATAATCTCTAAATACAACACTACTATTATATGATCTTTCATCATAAAGCTCAAATAACCTTCGCCTACTTTTATAAATTCCTACTGGCGCCCATTCATTAAATGATTTGCGACTGTTAAAAGAGAAAATTTTATAAGTAAATATTCTACTAAATTCACAACTTATAATTTTAAATAATGTAGCATACAAATAATTAGCACTATTTTTAAACGAAAGTGATGGAAGTATTTTTATTATATTACTTCTAAACCTCTCCAAGCGATGTTCATTTATTGGCACAAACACAACTTTCTTATTTTTCTGTTTTTTGTGTATGTAAGGTAGTGATACCAACTGTCCACAGTGATCTGAACTTAAGTTTTGAATAACTGATTTATGCAAGGGCTTAACATCTGTAAAAATGTTATCTATACAGGTCGCACTAGGCCCAGCAATACGTGTTGGTTCTAAGAATAAATTTACAAGATTATGCGATTTAAACAATGAGCTAAACTTAATACTAATGGAAGAAGTTTCAAGGAGATATATATTAAAGTCTCCACATATTACAACAGACTTGTTCTGTTTACTAAGTTTAAGTAAAACTTCTTCCACAATCGTTTCAAAATGGTCATAAGTAGCACATGGGGGTCTGTAAACACTTACAACAATGAGGTGCTCGAGCTCGACACAAGCCATTTCTACAGTTCGTTCAACAGAGAGGCTCACAATATCCTTACGTTCTTTATATAACAGTGACTTATCTGCTAATATTAAGGAGCCACCACGTAAACTTTTTTCTCTATTGAAGGAACTGACCACCTGGTGATATCTGAAATTAAACATGAAATTATAATCTTTTAGCCAATGTTCAGTAATACAAAGGATGTGTATATTGTTACTATTTAAAAACAATTCAACTTCCAATTCTTTGCCCAACATGCCTTGTATATTTTGATGCACCAGGTGTAAACAATTTTTATTACTTATTTGTGGGCTTTATTCAAAATTAATTAAACTCTTAGTATTGCTAGAGATTGCCTCTATTGTCACATTCACTAATTTAAATTAGTTGGAACTGATTCCAAATTAAATTTCAAATGATTATGCTCAATAAAAGCAGTCTTGGTAGCCAAAAACTTGGCTGAGTTAAAAAGTAAATAATAAGATAGCGTATTTGCTATCAGTCTTAAATTATATTTGGATAGGTAATACCAATCTTTTGTCCAAAACTTTTTTATTAAATTATTTATGTCAATTACATGAAATTTATGATTATTATCATTACAATTATATGTCAAATTTAAATTATTTTTACATATTAAATTATGCATTTGTATATTTAAATTATGTCTTACATTATTTTCCTGTGGCAATCCCTGTATATAAGGCAGTGTGAACAAGACAATTTTGTGTACATTTAAGTTATTAAGTTGTTCAATATATCTTAATAACTGTTTGTTGTTTACACTGCCTCTTCTACCAACAAAAATCATTATTATATTTGGGCAAAATTTAGTAACAATAATTTTATTTAGGATGTCACTAAAAGATGCTCCAGGTATGCAGCAATTTGTAACTTTTTGTCCCTTTAAAGAGTTATTTAAAGTTATGCCTAGATTTTTTCCCATGTCATCGCTATAAACAATTATATTATTTTTAGTAATATTTGAGTTATTTATTATTTTAATATCCTCTGATATGGCACTTTCATAGAGTTTTGGTGGTGGTTTTAATATTATCAGCACACACTGACTCTGAAGAATCTGGCATTGAGCGCTGACACTCACATTGATATTTAACTAAGAAGTCAAACCGCTCCTCATTATATTTGCAAGTCTTTACCAGATTATCCATAGCCAATATGTGTTCTTTTATTTCATTTTGGGCTGATTTATATTTATTGGACACAGTTTGAAGGGAGTTCATAAGTGATAATATTTCTAATTTAAGGCACTCTACTTCAGTCTGATAACATTTTTTTATGTTATGCACCTAAATTGAATACAACTTAAGTTCATATAACAATGCTTGCTGTTGCAATGTAAAGAAAAACATACATTAACATAATTTTTGATATTAATCTTATTTCTTATTAATTTTTGTATTTTCCTTATATATTTATTAACTTTTATATACTTCTTCAATTTGGTTTTACTGCAATTAATCCTTACTGTGTTTCCTGAAGTGGAAGAGTCGTCACCAGTCAAGTCTATTGTTGCAGATTGCTGTAACATTCTTGAAGTATCACATTACACAAGCTCAGAGAACAAGCTTTGAGTCTGGGAGGCTTTAAGGTTATCTATATATGTTTTAAATTGTGTTATTTGCTCATTAGCCTCATTCAACTGTAACTTCAATGCAGCAATTAACCTGAGAGCTTCCTCATATTCCTTGCTGCATTGGTCAAACTCATTAACTGTTCCCTGTAGCTGATCTCTTTCTTTTATAACACTTGTGTATTTTGTATGTAACTTAACCATATCGCATTTCAATTGTGTATTTTTGGCAATCATGCTAACTATTTCCCTTTCATTATCATCCCTTTTCTTAAGCAACAGTTCACACTGCTCCCTGGACGCCTTAAGTTCTTGGAGCGCAAGCTGGATTTGGTTCTCCATCTGGCGCGTCTTGGCGTTGCGAGTATTCATTTTACTATTTATTATAAATAATAAAAGAAAACAAAGATCGAAAACAGAAGGAGCAGAGTAAGCTAATGTAAAGTTGTTGTTGTTTTTTTTCTATTTACAAGTCTCAAATCAAATTATCGTTGAAACAATTCGAAAAGAAACCCGCAAAGAATGTAATAACCCAAGTAATAGAATAAATCTTTAATTTATAAAAGGAATGATATGAAATAAGGATTACAATAATTTTTAAAACAATGTTCGTTACCTGTTACTTCTTGTTCCAACACCAAATTGTTGTTATAATATTTATGTACCAACTTTCTTAAATATTAAATACAAAGCGGCAGTAATTATTAGCTATAACATAAAATTGAGGTGGATATGGTGAATTTACAATATTTAAATTATTAAAATTTATCGGGACCAATTACTTTTACAACTTATCACCAGGGTTGCCACAGCAAACAAAAAACCAGTTGCCGGATTCTAGGATTACCGTGTCCTCCCCCTCTCTTCGGACCTCAGATAAACCTATAATATGCCAGCGTAACGTGTCTATCTCTTCTTCCAGCTCCACGATCTTTTCATCATTCCTCAGGGTGCGTGCTTTGTATGTTGCCAGGTCGAAACGTCTTAGGTGGCAACCGATCCTCCACCGGAGATTCTTAGAACCCCCTGCCCCACCGTTACCATGGTCGCCACCGTAGCCAGGAATAGCGGGGCCGCCGGGGGCTGGGTGCCGTCTCTTTGTTACTGTCATCATTGGGGGGTATATGCTATAGTTGCCACGCTTGGCGAGCGGATTGGCAACCGCAGTTTTTTTAATGTAATTTTATTGTTATCAGGAAGATGCTGCTGCCCATCTCCTTCCTGTTTCCCTTTGTCGCCTTTGACTACACCCACGGGAAGATATGGGGTAGTGGATATTCTTAACCACCACTACACGGCATGAACTCATGAACACCAGCAACTAATTTTAAACAAAGTAGGTTACAGATGCATTGTCGCCTTGAGGACCAAAACCAAAATAAAATGTTTCATAACCGGAAGTTATAGTCGTTCTCCATATCTTTCAAACCATAATTAAATAGTGGATTCCGGTCATGGACAGAAATAGGACCATTTGAGTAGGGACAACCAACTTAAGTTGGACTCAGAGGCAGAAAATGTATTTATGTTTTTTTTATAGGATAAGGGTGACAAACGAGCACACAGTCCACCTGATGGTAAGTGGTTGCTGCGGCCCATAGACATCTACATCAATCCTCTATCACAAATCAAAATGTAGATGCGTTGTCACTCGTGAGGACTAAGATGGAATGCCACATTTCCAGTAAAAAGGGCCTCCGGCCACCTGCACTCACCAAGCGAAACGCAGAGGTAAACCTCTACTTCACGCTGGTTTTCTGTGAGGTCGTGGTACCACCCCGGTTCGAGCCGGCCCATCCGTGCATCACCATAAGCTGCCGCGTGGCTCTACCACTGTACAAATGTTTTATAAGGGTTCCCATAACACGCGCCTAACTAAAACAGAACGATAAGAATAAAGTATCACGATCATCATCATTATAACCCTTCACAAGTCCCCTACTGAACATAGGTCTCCCCCCAGGAATGCCACAAAGCACGGTCCTAAGCTACCTGCATCCAACGACTATACTGTTTATTTAAGATGTCTGGTTTAGGTGTTAGAGCTGCTTTTCTGCGCTGTTCTTCTGGAAAACAACAACCTCTTATCTATTTCTGCTGCCAAGTAGCTGTATATACTGGTACACTACTGTGTGTGTGTTCAGATGCTTTCAAAGGTGAAAATGCCAGAAATATTACAAGAGGACTAATGAAGCTCTCTCTCTCCCTCACCTATAGATTTATTTATTTGAAATTGATTTTAGGTGTCTATGAACTACTACAGCCACGTTCCATCATGTTGACTTTTAGTTTGTTAGTGGCTCTAATATTATAGAATATAAATGGGCATGAGTATCTTCCTAGTAACACTAAATATCAATAAAAGATTACGGATGCCAACTAGCCTGTCAAACTTGGTTATTATGGCGAATAATTAATTTGAGGGAAGCCGTTGTTAAGCTGTGATCCTGTAAGCTGTAAATGATAATGATGATGATGTTGATTATGAAGTTTATTAAAATTTTAAAATTGTAAATCATTAATAGCATGATACAATTCCTGTGTGGTTATATTAACGTGTTATTAATTTTTACTAGTAGAAAGTATTTCACGTGTAGAGCACCGAGCTTTATTTAATAGTATTTATATATGATATAACTGACCTATTTTAAGTTGGACCTGGCGCTCGACCTCATTGAAGCGCCGTCCATTATTTGCTTTAGTAAAAATGTGTACTATTACAAAATTACTTTCAAAATACTTTCAAAGATGTCTTAACATTTTTTTGCTTATGCAAATAACACACAATATAAATAAATTTTCAATAAAAATATTCATAAGAATATTTTATTATAGATCTGGAATCTGGAGACATAAAAAAGGTTTAAATCAGTTTTTAAACTAAAAGTAGAGAAATTATATTTCTTTCCTTCTTCTTCGTCCTTTAAAAGCTCGAAGGACATAGGCCTCTCTTATTGTAGGAAATTTTGGTAGATTTTAATTTTCTGATAAAAAAATATTTTAATAAAGTCCTGATGATACAATTTCAGCAATGTATCTGACTTCCGAGTCATTTAAAATGAATTTTAATAAGCAACTTAAAAGGCAAATACGCAAATTGAAAGCTATAATTATAAGTATTAATTAAAAATAACTTGTCGAAAACATCCAGATAACTAATGAAAACCACTAATTTGAAAGTACTCTGTCGTGCTCTAGGTGTATGTTAAAATAGTAACACTATCTATTACTATTTCAAAATGAGTATTTGTTTACCTACATGTAAAATTCAGGCTTTATCAAAAGCGATATTTTTTTTATAATTTATAAAAACGAAAAGGAGCATAGTACTGAAATTAGAAAGAAACATTTCTTAGTCAAGCAACCTTTCGTGTAGTCGTTCTTGAGATATTTTGGAAACAATATAAATTTTTACCACGAACAACGGACGGGGACCACAAGAAATTTCATTGGGCTAATTTTTATAATAATACTTATTACATAACTTAATAATAGTATCATCATTATATACGTTAGTATAGTAGTGTTTGCTCTTAATATTGATTTGCTTTCCATCACGTTTTAGTACACGGAGTAAAAAAATAATAAACCACATTTAATGAGAGCGGGTAGCGTAACCTTGTCAAATTGACAGTAACACCAAACCTCTCCACTTCCTGTTCACGGTGTGCGATATTATCTTACTTCAAAATTAAAACTTACTATATTGCAACAGCGAACTACTTATGTAGTGTAGTGACAAGGCTTGGCAAAATCTTTTATATTTCCTACAATAGAACGTTGTCGCATCACGTAGCTAAGTTTCTTAATTTCCTTCAGTTTAAAGTAGAACAAACTAAACGAAAGTTGCTGATGAAAATATCTTTTCTATTAATATGTTCGGATCTGGCCGTACCATCCTTTTCTCGAAGCAGTTCAGGCCATTTTGGAAACTCTATAACTTCGTTGTGGATAAAACTAGAAGCCTGAATTTCTAATCTATATAATACTAAACAATCTTAATTTAATATAATATGTATTACTTGAGAGATACATTGTGTTTTCATGCGATGGCCAAGTCAATTTCTTTATTTAAAACATAAAAGATTTTTGATATTAATATGGTCACTATAAAATTTTGTTAGGTTATCTAATTACGTAACAATTTAAGACAGAAAGATGACTCACGCTAGACCGTGCCGGGTCCGAGCCGAGTGTCGGCCGTAGCACGATCACCGAGCCGATCCCGTGCATGTAATTGCAACCGACCGGGCCTCGACCGAGCAATTATCGTTGCGCCGTCATGCAGTATACTCGTCCGAGCAAAAATACTGTTGTAACTAGACTACAATCACGTTGAATTTTGGCGATCTGGAATTAGCGGCTATTGCGATCACTCTGGACGATGAAGAATCTGATAAATCTTCTACTACAAGAAAATGGGCGAGCCGAGCCGAGCCGAGTTGTTTCCGAACGTTGTCCGTTGCCCGGCCGTCACTCGGTTGCCGCTCGGTATAGCGTGAGTGTTTCCATACAAAATATATGTAATATTAGTTGACCGTGCTACGGCCGACACTCGGCTCGGACCCGGCACGGTCTAGCGTGAGTCATCCTTAAGTAGGGACTGAATAAATTAACCGACTTGGTATTACATGGATCTCACAACTTTTTACGGTAGAAGAACTGAGTTGCGAAACTTTTTTACAAGTTATGTTTTTGATGGCATACGAACTTTTCCGTATTAAAGCTACGCTACAGTGTATTGCTATGGCTGCGGAACGAATGGATCAGCTCGACTGGGCAAAGACGAATCAGGCAGCTCGAATGTATGGTTAGTGATAATCATTGCATACCCTTTTTACTCGTAATGAGAAATTCCATTTTATTCCTCAAGCACGGCAATGCATTTGCATTTTAATTCTTAATCGAGAATAATGTCAGTAAACATAATCATAATCATAATCATTTATTTCGTGGATCATAGGTATTACATAGATGTTAAATACATTATTATATATCAGTGTTTATAGTATCCACGGCATTCACTTACCATCAGGTAGATACAGTCTAAACTGGCCCGCTTGTCAACCTTACGACCGTCTAGGTGTTCATGAAGGGAGTTTTATTTCTAATTGTCGATTTACAAATTAATAGAATCGGGCATACCTTTGCGAAAAATCGTCCATTGAATTATAGAAACTGATTTATTTATCTTGCACACGTTTATTATATACTATTTTCGATTGTTTTTCTTATATAGACAAACGTTTTTACATTATTTCTATATTAAGCATTTTATTTTATTTTATAAATTACCTAGCCTTCCGACAATAAACAGAATATGATTACTTTAGTATTCTTTCTTTGAAATTGCAGCGCTACTTTTTAATATACGCTTTTACACAATATTGCTCCACTGTATTCTTTATCCTTTTGATGCATTCTTTTGCAGACTTTATAAAGTTTATTTCCATAGTTGAAAAGTTACATTGTGTTTAAATAAAATGAAAAATACAAGATAACAAAAAATAGAAACAAATATCAATTTTATATTACGAACGAAAATATCATGAAGAAACCAACTGAAAAGGGGAACCTCTGCTCAAAAAATAAGTAGGGGAATGAAGGGGGAAACCGAATAGTGGGTGAAACCAGATAGTTACCATTTCATTACTCTGAGCATAGCTGTGTATTATCTATGCATAGCTGTTTCGTTCTAACTAGTGGACAAATACGCGCGAACCCTTACTCAGTGCGGTTGCAAATGGTGGTGACGGTAACGTCTCAGCACGTGCGTCTATAAACGAAAATTAAAAACATAGGTAAATTATCTTTTATTTTGATTTTTTTTAAGTGATATCATTAAGTTTAACTAAGTGCTGTCGTAAAAAGTTGTATTTTTTGAGAAGTCATAAATATTTAACCTTCTTTATATTATATAATCGTATTTGTTGTTGCTCTGTGTAAGCATAACTTGTTAGTTATTACGATTTCAAACATGGTACCTATGGGGTACAAGGGGACGGGTTAATTTTGACTATCCGGTTTTACCCCGATTGATTTGTATGTAGGTAGGTATTGTGCGCGTTTCTTTTGTCTCTTTAATTACTTTGTTTTTACTTTTTACAGAGTGCGAGCGTCAGCATGCCACGAACATAAGTCATCATCATCATCATCATCATCATTACAGCCCTTCGCAAGTCCACTGCTGAACATAGGTCTCCCCCAAGGAATGACACAAAACACGGTCCTGGGCCAATTGCATCCTTCGACTTCCTGCATGTCTTACCAGGTCGTCACTCCATCTAGTAGGGGGACGCCCTACACTTCGTCCGTCGGTACGAGGCCGCCACTCAAGAACTTTTTTTCCCATCGGTCGTCGGTTCTTCGAGCTATATGGCCGGTCCATTGCAACTTCAGCCTACTAATCCGCTGGGCTATGTCGGTCACTCTGGTTCTAATGCGGATATCCTCATTTCTAAGTTTATACACGCAGAGAAACTCCAAACATAGCCCTCTCCATAGCTTGCTGAGCAACCTTGAGCTTCTTCATCCGGCCAGCAGTGAAGGGCCACGTCTCAGTTCCATAGGTCATCACTGGCACCACGCACTGGTTGTATAGTCTCGTTTTAAAGTTTTGAGGTATACCTGACGAGAAGATGTGCCGTAATTTCCCGAACGCTGCCGACCCGAGTTGAATCCGTCGATTAACCTTTCGGTCGAAGTTGGACTAACCTAGTCGCACTATTTGTCCCAGGTAAACATACTCGTCAACAACTTCGAGCTTGGTGCTCCCAACAACTACCGGCATAGGTATGATATGGACATTAAACATGATCTTTGTTTTGTCCGTGTTCATCTTAAGACCTATCCGTTGGGAGACACTATTGAGGCCATTGAGCATAGTGCTTAGGTCCTCCAGCGATTCTGCTATAAGGACTATATCGTCGGCAAATTGAAGGTGAGTGATGTACTCGCCATTGATGTTAATACCGCGTCCTTTCCAGTCCAGTAGCTTGAAAACGTCTTCCAATGCAGCGGTGAAGACTTTCGGGGATATAACGTCACCCTGTCTTACACCTCTCTGCAGTTGAATAGGTTTTGTACTCTGATTCTGTACTCGGATAGCCATCATAGCCTTACTGTACAAACACTTCAGCACTTCGATATACCGACAGTCAACTTGGCACCGCTGAAGAGACTGCAGCACCGCCCAAATTTGGACGGAATCAAAGGCTTTCTCATAGTCCACATAAGCAAGGCAAAAAGGCAGATTGTACTCTTCTGTCTTCTGTATGTACAATATGCCGCAGGGTATGTATGTGGTCTATGGTACTAAAGCCTTTTAGGAAACCGTCTTATTCGGGAGGCTGGAAGTCGTCGAGTCTGCGTGCGAGACGATTCGTAATAACTTTCGAAAACAGCACGTAGATGAGGCTCAGAAGGGGAAATCGGTGAGTAGTTCTTCAAGAGAACGTTATCGCCTTTCAACGGGGACAGTTGGAAACGATAGTGTATTGATTTTCTGCAGCTGGACATTATGTTCCACCTCTTATGATGTTTTCTCGAGCACGAATGAAGAGTGAGTTTTTGGATGGTGCACCACCAGGCACAGTAGCTGTATGCCATCCAAGTGGTTGGTTGCCACAACGTATTTCCGCCGAATAGATACATAAGCAAATAAGATCCTGTTCTTGTCACAGATGGTCAAGCCATTCACACTAAGAAGGTTTCTAGGTAGAAGCTATTGTGTTAGATCATGTTCATATTATTATAATGATCTGCTTGCTACCTCACTGCACACATTGCTAATAGCCATGTTGGTTTTATAAGGCCCTTGAGCTCGTTTTGCCCACAAGAAGTCCAGATGGCATCTTTGTTGGAACTGCTAATATTCGTGCACTTACCATGCAAAATGTAGTGTCTGCTATCATCAAAACCAAAATTTGCCCACTATAGTGGGCAAATTTTGGTTTTGATGATAATTTTACAAAATATTTTACAATAATTTTACAAAAGTACCGGAAGAAAATGAATAAAAAACACAAACAAGAGGATTCGGACTGTTAGGTTTGTAGCGAAAAGAATAAACAAACTAAGTGCACAGATGAATGGTAACAATGTACTGCTTGTCTTAAATGGGCTCACAAAAGTTGCATTGGTTGTTCTGAGCAAGAATTATTTTTTTTATTTTATTTAAAAGGACAACCAACAAGACGAACACTAATACATGGATTTTGAGGTAAAATTAATATAAAACTAAAGCTAAGCGTCATCTTAATTATATGCTGCCACGGCATGCAAATGTGGACTATGCAAATAGGTTAGTTAAAAAAACTTAAATAGGTTAGTTAATACTAAGCAAATGAAAACTTAAAGATCTATTTTATACGTTAAAAAAAATCAAACAATAGATATAGATACCTGAATCAAACAGACACCATTGAATGAGAAACTGACCGAGCTTGCGTCTAAATTTCAACGGCTTGTCAGAAAAGATGTGGATGTTGTAAGACTTAGATATTAAGATGTACTGTCTCTGTAAGCGATTCATGGTGGCGTAGTGACCTAAGCTACTTTTGGCACCTTTTGGTGAGAATGGAACATAACGTACGCGACGCGGCAACTTATATGGGATATTAAAATTGACAGATCGCAACAACGCAGGGCAGTCAATGAGGCCATTGATAATCTTATAAAAAAGTAATTGATCCAAAAACAATCTTCGCCCTTGTAGGCTAGTCATTTTAAAATAGGCAAGACGTTCCTTATACGAGGGCAGCAGTTTGGCTTTGTTAGATTGGTAGGATAGGTGCCAGAGAAATCTCTTGTGTATTCGCTAGATTCGCTTAATATGGACCTCATAATGTGGGGACTAAACCTGACTACAATATTCCAAATCCGAACGAACCAATGCCAAATACAGGAGAATTTTTGTTGAAGGCTTTTTGAATTCCTTTGCATTCCGCAGCACAAACCCTAGCATCTGGAAACCTTTTGCTGCGACTTGGTCAATGTGCTTGTGAAAGCGTAGTTTTTTATCCATAATGACGCCCAAATCGCGAATAGAGTCTACCTCTTGCAATTTTTGACCGGCAATATTGTAGGACGGCGACAAGTTCGTTTTGCATCTCGAAAATCTAATAAATTTACATTTTTCAGTATTTAAATATAACCTGTTCTCCCTACACCATCCAGCGAGTCGATCCAAATCCTCCTGTAATAACAATAAGTCATTAATACCTCTGATCTGCATAGACAGTTTTATATCATCAGCGTAAAGGAAACAAGCAGCATGATCAAAGATACCCACGATATCATTAATAAATATATTAAAGAGGATTGGACCCAGATGCGAACCTTGTGGAACGCCGGAAGTTGGCTGAAAGGAATGCGATGAGTAGCCATTAACCACAACGTGCAACTTGCGTTGATAAAGATAGGATTCAAACCATACCAGAAGGCTGCCATACACACCCAAACGACAAAGTTTACCTAGTAAAATTTTGTGATCAACTGAATCGAAAGCCCTACTAAAGTCGGTGTATATGGTGTTTACAGGGATACGGAAATCAAGGGAGTTAGAAACAAAATACACAAACGGGATCAAATTAGTTACCGTCGAGCGAAATGCCAAAAAACCTGATTGGCGAGGAGAAATTAAATGCTTTATGTGATAGGACAAAACCGGGCAAACCAACGATTCAAATGCCTTCCCAAAGACTGAGAGTATCGAAATGGCCCTATAGTTCTTCACAGATGCCGAATCTCCCGACTTATAAACTGGAACAATTCTCGCCTCCTTCCAGATCGAGGAAAATACGCCATTCATTAAAGACTCATTAAATATTATTGTTAGAGGAAAGGAGAGAGATTCACAGCATTGAACTACAAGCAAAGAGGGTATTCCATCCGGGCCAGCTCCCTTAGTCCTATCTAGTCCTTTCAGAGTTTTCAGAACATCCTCCCGCCTAAGGGTGAGAATTCCAAGGAAGCAAGAGACTGAGTATTCTAGATCAGGTACATTGCAGAGAGGTAAGCTTGGCCGGTAAACCGAGGCAAAATAGGAAGCAAAAAGATTACTAATACCAGTTCCACAAGTTTCTTCCTTATCATCGAATGTCATTGCAGATGGATACTCGTTGCTATTGACTTTTTTACTCTTGAGAAAGGTCCAAAACTTTTTTGGATTTACTGATAGGGACTTTTCGAGATAAGTTATATATTTAAGATAACAAGATTCTGTTAAATCAGAGCACCGTTTTTTAATTGTTTGGAATGCCAGTTCGTCAAGTGGGTTATTGTACTTTTTATATCTCATCCTGAGCTTATACTTCTCACGTGAAAGGCGAATAAGATCCCTGGTATACCACGGGGGAAACTTTTTTGATGCTGGTTTGCTTTTAGGAACATATTTTAAGATAGAACTTCTTAGTATTGAGTAAAATTTGTTAGTCATTTCATCTACCGACGAGCACGAAGCCAGGTCACTCTCCCATGGTATCGAACTTAAATAATTAGATATTTTTTCAAAATCAGCTTTATAGAAGTTATGTCTCTCATTATAATTACGGGAAAGAAGTTTAGTTTATATTTATTTTATGCAAAAACTGCGAATAATTTGAATGTATTATTTTATCATTAGTATCTGTATTCACCCCTTTTATATAAAATGCCTATCCTATTTCACCCATAGGTATGGGGTGAATTCGGATTTATCATTTTTGATTAAAATTGTTCTAGTTCGTAGTTGTTAAGATAGATTTCAATCATTTTCATACCAACATTATGCCTAAGGTATACTTAAACATTTTTGATATTTATTATCTCAATAAATAAAATAGTGTATTATATATTGTGTCTTTATCTTAACTATCCGGTGTCCCCCCACCTTCCCTTACTATGCAGGGTGTTAAGTTATTACTTTACGTTTTACTTTTACAACTTAATTTTATATTAATTTTCACGTTCTGTATAATTACAGAATAATTAATATTAAAAATTAATAAAATAAATAATATTACGACGTGTACAAAAAGATTTTCTGTGCGATACACTTCAAAATAAAGATAGCCGCAGGAGAATTAGAGCAACCGACACAGGGCAACGGATCAGTAAGCTGAAGTAGCCATGGACCGAAATATTATAGCTCAAAGAACCGGCAGCCGTTATGGAAGAAATATTCTCGAGTGGCGGGCTCGTTGTAAAAACATTGCCAGAAAAAAAGTAATAACGTTATTCAGCCTAGTACTAGTATCAGAAACCTGTTTTCTTAATACTAAAGTATAAATATCTTTATTCATATCAAGGCTATTTATGTTTTATGTACATTAATTACATTTCAAATATGTAGAGGTGCCAAATATGAGATATAATTTAAAGAATCATGCCCACTTTCCATACATTTAAAAACCTGATAGTGAAAGTTGATGTATAATTATAAAATATAGTAGAAAAACTACATGTAAGCTTAGAAAATAATGTCATATAGTCATTTTTACGATTTAAACGCTACAAATCCCAAAAAATACTGATCTCACTTTTTAGGTTAGGATTTGCCGTAACCAAATAGGTAATAAAGAAATAAATGTGCTATAACTTATTATTACCGCTCGAAATTAAGATAGCAATACTTATCTAGTTATGATCTAAAACGTCTTTTTTACTTTGTGAATTTCTTGAAACCAACTGTCCCTAAGTCACCACTTAATCTCGATGATTGTCACCATAAATTGAGTGTCTCGTTCTATCTGCTATTTCTTCAGCACACATAAATACTTACTAACTACATTTAGTTCATCTTGTATTATCAAAATGATCACTTATCAACCAAACACATTTCATTGGCCTATGGTACATACATACATACCTGATGAACAAAATGGGATAAACAAATAAAACACTATGTTAAAGTGGCATGGTTTATTAATTATCATCATTTTCACTTAAATCTCTCACCACTACGTCATCCAGAAATTCTGCTGGAGCAGAAATATTTTCTTGATACTATATAGGGTTGTAAAAAGAAGTAACACAAACAAAATGGCATAGTACACAACGAGACGCAAACCCAACAACGAAGAACTGCGCCGATGCCAATTGCTGTACTGTCAAATGTCAAAAAAAATTCGTTTCATTCGTCCGCACTCGATGACATACTGAATGATTAATTTATTTTATTATTATATTATTTTATATTAATATGTACTATACAAATACAAATAAATAAATACTTACTGATTAAATGAAATATAAAATAATGTATAAAACTCAGAAACAAAGTTAAATAAAGTAAAGCAGCAGTGTATAAAATAGAACGTCCTAGAAAAAGGGTAGTAGAGATGCGTTCAAATATATAATACGTTTACCCTTGACGTAGAATATGCTTATAGAAATATGTAAAAATATTTTTTTCCTGCGTTTCTTTTAACATTGTGATAAGCGTAATTAATTTACAATTCAATTAGCTAAATTTTAAGATTTATTTCATTTCTATACATTGTCAGGTGAGAAATGGGCATTGTTCTTTTTGCATATTTATCGGAAAATACCACAATATTCACAAGAAGGTAATTTTACGAAATGCTAAATTAGATTAAATTTATATTTCGAAATTATAAATATTTTAGCAATAACGCTTACCAATTCTGTAATATAAGTGATATAAAACAAAATAATATACTTTTTCTATACAAGCAAGTAGATACCCTAATATGAACTACTTAGGGTTTTAATCTGGGATGTCTCATTTTAGGCAACTCTACTTTTGAGCTAATTTAAATGAAAAATACAATTAATATAATTTTATTGACTTCAATTAAACGTTAGGGTAACAATCAGCGTTTATTTATATTAAGAACAATAACTCTCCCGTTATTCTGAAACCATTATAAGAGTTTACATGATAAAAATTGATTTTTTAATTGATTTGCTGCTGATTTTTCGTAAGTTTTTTTAAACATCATTCATTTGTAATTGCTTCTTCAGGCACACAGATGTATGGTTATGGAAAATCTTATGTTTTGTTGGTCAAAACATGTCCGGGATTATCGTATAACCAGGTTGCTATTATAGACCTCACTGGAGCACCATCCTTTAAATATTGTGCTATATTTTTAGACAATATTTATTCGACAATATTTATTATTTTCACCATCGCTGGTTCTATATAGAATGAATAAGGATTTTATGGCTTTTGAGTTAAATCATCCAATTTTTTTATGAAATTATCGTTTCATTTAACTGTACTCACATGATGGAGCGTGAATAAAGCTAATAAAACGTTGAGAAAAGATGATTTTTATACTTAAGGATTGATTTTATTTCTCACCCATGATCAAAGGTATAGTTAGTACCATCGTCTGTCTTTGTTTTCGGGAGCGTTTCACAAACACGCGGTACAAATCCTACCTACTTTTAGCTACAAAATATAATAATAAAAATCAACCAGAAGGAAGTTAGCGTAGAATATTATTTTTTAATTAAACTGTATGCCAATTGATTTCTCTTTAAATGCTTCCTTAGAATCCGTAATTACTCCACGTCTATTGCTATTAGTTAAATTATAATTATTTTTTTTAATTTTATTGTCGTAAATTTTGTACTAACTGTGCTTAAAAAATTAATGAACAGTTCGTGACTGTTTTAAATCGAGATATAGAATACGATTTATTTCAAAATAAAAACTAAAACCAAAAACTTAATTATCATTTAGTCCTACTGCCCCCGATATCGTGCCAAGAGCGCTGGCTGCGTTTTCCCGCTGAATGACTTTACTTAGCCTTTGAGCGAGAAAAGAAAAATAGCACAAATATGTAGTCATCTCTCAGAGACTCATACTTGCGCCACTTACTTAGTTCAGCTGCCTCTGATGCCGCCCCGGCTCTAAACGAGGTACCCCTGCGATGAGAGGCCGCCAGAGTGTCTACGCAAGTAGAATCTCACTCCAGGGCTTTACCTCTCGTCCAAGGGACCAATATGATACTATCGGGTCTCCTGCCATCGTCTCTAAATCTTCCACAAGGCTGTAAAACCGAGGGAACATTTATAGAGAGAAGAGCCCTTCGGATGACATCGTTCAAAGAACTGTGTCGTGAAAACCTACCAGCGCTTTTCTTACATGAAAGTTCGTGGAGCTCAAACTTGTCGACGCTGCTACCACAGGGGCACTGATGGGGTTGACAAAGCGCTACTCCTAGTCGGAATCCTACGGCGATGCGCAAGCTTTCCCCATCAAGTAATGTGCCGAAGTTACCTGATGGTAAAGGGAGTAACCAGTGACTAAATGCCTTAATGGAAACAGCTATAAGGCGTGCCTTATCTTGGTCACTATGGAAATCATGAAACAAATCTTTCTGCACGCCCCGTACCAACGGAATATCCCACTGTTTTTGTTGGTTAACTTCCAGCGGAACATTTTCACCGGGACAGAGCGTTTGCCATGTCTGCCTTGCCTCCGTAGCAAAGCATAGGTCTACTTTATTATTTAAAATTATGTTGCATAAGTCACTGACACTATGCACGGAAGCAAGGAAAGCAGGTAATGCAACGCTAGAAAAATTTCTCATACCAATGCCACCAAATTTTATAAGTAAAGTAGCTTGAGGCCAGGCTGTTGTATTATAAGTTAGATTTAGAATTTTTCTATAGATCATCATCATCATCATCATTACAGCCCTTCACAAGTCCACTGCTGAACATAGGCCTCCCCCAAGGAGTGCAACAAAGCATGGTCCTGAGCCACCTGCATTCATCGACTTCCTGCATATTTTACTAGGTCGTCACTCCATCTAGTAGGGGGACGCCCTACACTTCGCCTGCCGGTACGAGGCTGCCACTCGAGAACCCTTTTTCCCATCCGTTGTCGGTTCTTCGAGCTATATGGCCGGCCCATTGCCACTTCAGCTTACTAATATGTTGGGCTATGTTGGCCACTCTGGTTCTACTGCGGATATCCTCATTTCTAAGTTTGTCATGCAGAGAAACTCCGAGCATAGCCCTCTCTCCATAGCTCGCTGAGTGAGCTTGAGCTTTCTTATCCAGCCAGAAGTGACGGACCACGTGTCAGTTCCATATGTCATCACTGGCAACACGCACTGGTTGTACAGTCTCGTTTTCAAGTTTTGAGGTATACCTGACGAGAAGATGTGCCGTAATTTCCCGAACGCTGCTCAGTCGAGTTGAATCCGTCGATTGACCTCTCGGTCGAAGTTGGACTTACCTAGTCGGAATATTTGTCCTACGTAAACATACTCGTTAACAACTTCGAGCTTAGTGCTCCCAACAACTACCGGCATAGGTGTGATATGGACATTAAACATGATCTTTGTTTTATCCATGTTCATCTTAAGACCTATCCGTTGCGAAACACTATTGAGGTCATTGAGCATAGTGCTTAGGTCCTCCAACGATTCTGCCATAAGGACTACGTCGTCGGCAAATCGAAGGTGAGTGATGTACTCGCCATTGATATTGATACCGTATCCTTTCCAGACCAGAAACTTGAAAACGTCTTCCAATGCAGCGGTGAAGAGTTTTGGGGATATGACGTCACCTTGTCTTACACCTCTCTGTAATTGGATAGGTTTCGTACTCTGGTTCTGTACTCGGATAGCCATGGTAGCCCTACTGTACAAGCACTTCAACACTTCGATATACTGACAGTCAACTTGGCACCGCTGAAGGGACTGCAGCATCGCCCAAATTTCGACGGAATCAAAGGCTTTCTCATAGTCCACATACGCCAGACATAGTGGCAAATTGTTCTCCTCGGACTTCTGTACAATTTGCCGAAGGGTAGGGGCTTGACCTATGTGGTCTATGGTGCTGAAGCTTTTTCGGAAACCGGCTTGTTCGGGAGGCTGGAAGTCGTCAAGTCTATCTATAGCTATTTTAAGATTATTATCAATATCTTTTAAAATATCCGAACATTTCCCCCTGGACTCGAGCGGAGTAAGTATGTAAATCTAGGTACCTACAAGGAAACAATATTTTAAAATAGTAAGAGCTATGTTGGGTTTTAGTTTATACAATTTATCAACTTGGTTTAAAAACTGATCAAATTTTGTTTTTAAATCTGTTTTAATACTATCGAAAAACAACGGGGCACCTGACAGGTATAGTGATTCCGTACTGACAGTTTTCATTCCTGGAGAAACATGATTGAAATTTTGAATTAAAGTGTCTCTATGAGAAGTAGATAAATTATTGGAAAAAAATATTTCAAATTTATTGCTATTTGGTTCAAGGCCATTATTTTTAAAATTTCGAAAAATATGAGTAAGATCACTGAGGACGTCATCTGCTCTACCTCCCAGTGTACGTCGTCCAGGTACCAGACATTCAGATTGGATTTCAAATTTGAAATAATGGGTTGAATTCCCAAACTGAAAAGTGGGAGTAGGAGTAGATGTTCAGTAGGGTGACCCACTGGGTCTAACACTTTTCAGTTTGGGAATCGACAGCAGAATCGATAACATGGTTTTCGTAAAACAAGTTAGTATTTTGACTATAACATTGCCAAACGTAATGATACATTTCGGGGGTATTGTTAGCCACTTCTTTCAGTAAGGTTACCCTATCGATAGAGTTAAAAGCATTCCTTCGGTCAACCTTCGCAAGAACATCTGCATCAGAGTTTGTTAAATATGTACGCACTGAATGTACCGCCGCCTCATAGCCACCTCTAGTGCCAAAGCCTAGTTAAGTAGGCTGAAATTTGGTCCTAAGGTTAGAGATTATGTGCCTGCAAGCTAATTTTGAAGTTAAGCGTCGAAATGTGGAACCAACGGCAAAAAGACGGATACCGTTATCCTTTTTTTTTGAAGGCACATAATCTTGCCCCATATAAGAATGCAATGAAATTTGGATTAATATTACCAGAAAGCATACAGTTACATAATTTTGTAACGTCTTTAAGAAGTACTCCGACGCCGTCACCGGCAGAAGCGCTTACAAGGTCTTTAAGATGTTAAGGCGTAATTTCGTCAATGTTGCCAGCAGAGCCATTCGAAAATGACATAATTGCTTATCAAGTATATATTTTCAAAAATTTGTAAAGGTTGGATAGAAGTCTTAGAAGGCAGCGGCAAACTCTGAGAACGTTTGACCGAAGGATGCTTCTGACGAAGGCTTTCAAGGGTTTCGACATTACGAGGAGCCGTCTGAGAATAAAATACGGGATGCATTTTTTAAGTCGCCATCCATTACTTTCGACTCAACTACTTTTTTAAATCAAACTTAGGACGTGGTCGAGATAAATGAGTATTAATTGGATAATCTAAATTTTGGAAAGATGTCTCTTTTAGTTGAAACGTAATTGATTTATTTATTATTTTATCAAAATGAAAATGGGAACATGCGAAAGTAAATAATTTTTGCCAACTATTTTCACTATTAGTGAAACAACTTTGAATAGGGCATGACAATGCTTTAGCAAGCTGCATCCTCACACCTCTAGGAATTTTTTTAACTACTGGTACATTACGATGATAATTGTAAATTTGCTCCGAAAAAAGGGAAAAATTTGTGTTATTAGAGGAATTGCTCATAGAGTTTTGAATTTCTACGGTAGGCTGTGACGGCGAAATACTTTTACTATGGCGTTGTTTAATATGTATATTTAATCCCCTTTTACCTTTAAGCAGCCTACCGTTTCCACAATTTTGACACTGTAGGAAATCCGGCTGTGAATATAGCGGAGCAGAGATATTCATTAAAAAATCTAAACAACTCTCTACAGCACTCAAAAGTCTTTATATTACATAGCTTCATAAAATAAATTAAATAAATATTAAACTAAATTTTCTATAAAACATAAATTATCTACTTATATAAATTAAACTGTATGCATATTAATTGCTCTTTAAATGCTCCAGTATAATCCGTAATTGCTCGACGTCTATTACTATTAGTTAATTTATAATAAATAAATAAAATAAAATAATTACAAAAAATTTAATTTTGCCATAAAACAATAAGGGCATTCAGATTAAATACACATTTGTGTGATATATGTTAGAGTGAATTTTAATATTCCAATCCATTTTATTGGGTTTATTACAATTTGGGATAATTAAAAAAAGGGAGTCATTCGATATTCATAAGTAACCTAACAAAATGTTAAGATACGTATTTAGATTTCTTGAAAAAAGTTTTTGACTTGGCTCTGGCTATCGATTTTCATAATCCCCGTACTTTCCCCGCATAATACCAATTCCCAACCAACTTTAAATTCCCCGCAATTTTGGGAATTCCCCAAATGTTGGCAAAGCTGACATGTGTAAATTCCTCAGCGCAAGGTGACACGAGCCGGCTGGGCGGCGGTAGCGCGTATGTAAAGGGAAGGGTAGAGTGAGTAGACATTGTTTCGCACCGAGCTAGATACATAACGAGTTCGGCGTCCCCGAGAATATTCACCTTACTGTCAGCTGATTTTGTCTTATTTATTTTGCATTTCACTGCTGGCTTTTTCATGATTTTTTTTTATGAAATTATCGTTTCATTTAGCTGTACTAACATGATGGAGCGTGAATAAAGCTAATAAAACGTTGTAAAAAGATGTTTTTTTACCTGAGGATCGATTTTATTTCTCACCCGTTGTCAAAGGTAAAGTTAGTACTATCGTCTGTTTTCGTTTTCTGGAGCGTTTTACAAACACCCGGTATAAATCCTACGTACATACTACGTTAGTGACAAAATATTGTAATAAAAATCCACCAGAAGCAAGTTAGCGTAGAACATTATTTTTTAATTAAACTGTATGCCAATTAATTGCTCCTTAAATGCACCCTTAGAATCCGTTATTACTCTACGTCTATTGCTTTTAGTTAATTAATAATTATTATTTTTTATTTTATTATCGAAAATTAAATTTCGCTATAAAACGTAAATTATCTACTTTTATAAATTAAACTGTATGCAAATTAATTGCTCCTTAAATGCTCCAGTAGAATCCATAATTGCTCGATGTCTATTACTATTAGTTAATTTATAGTAATTAAATAAAAAATAATTACAGAAAATTTAAGTTTGCTCTAAAACAACAAGTGCATTCAAATTAAATATAGATTTGTTTGATATCTGTTAGAGTGAATTTTAATATTCCAATCCATTTTATTGGGTTTATTACATATAAGTATAACAAACATGACATTTGATTATGTTGGGTTTATAGTGAGTTCCTTACAAGAGGTACCAGTGGGCTCCTAAAAAAAGATATCTCATATTAGGTACACAAGTTTGGGTTTTAGTTACAAACAATATAAACAGAAACAGAAACAGAAACTTTTTTATTCAATATAGATTATAAATAATACTTATTGAAAGTCACTCTTTTGTATAATTACCACTGGTTCGAAAAAAACCTCTGTCCTGGGAAGAACCAGCAAGAAACCCAGCGGGACTTGTTTTTTTAAATAACAGCTTACAATCATGTATGTTACACAAATTAACAACACAACAAATTAGAAATAGCTTGGGAGCGATCACCTCACTTCCAAGGGTTATTATCATCTATAAATTCTTTAATATTATAATAACCCTTTTTATACAAACTTAGTTTAATAAAGTTTTTGAACTTTGAGCAGGTCAAATTTTGTATATTTTCTGGAATTTTGTTGTAAAAGCGTATACATCGCCCCAAGAATGAATTACTGACTCGATGGAGTCGGGTAACTGGTACTACTAGCTTGTATCTGTTCCTAGTATTTACAGAATGAATATCACTTATTTTTGTAAAACTACTTTTATTTTTGTGTACGTACATTACATTTTCATAAATGTATTGAGAGGCCAAAGTTAATATATTAATTTCCTTAAATTTTTGTCGCAGCGACTCTTTAGGCTTTAAATCATAAATTGCTCTTATGGCCCTCTTCTGCAAAACAAATATAATTTCAGTGTCAGCTGCGTGTCCCCATAGCAAAATACCATACGACATTATGCTGTGGAAATAGCTAAAGTAAACTAGTCTAGCTGTTTCAACACTAGTTAGACTTCTAATCTTTTTTACAGCATATGCTGCAGAACTAAGTCTGCTTGCTAGCTTTGATATATGGGGGCTCCATTGAAGCTTCGCGTCTAGTGTGATTCCAAGAAAAATGGTGGTATCTACAAGACTCAGTTTCTCCCCATTTAAAATTACATTAGTATTTAATTGTTTGACCTATTTGGAGTCATAAATTTCATACATTTCGTTTTAGTGCCATTTAAATGCAAATTATTGACATTGAACCAATTCACTAATTTAGATATAGCATTATTTACTTCGTCATATTTTAGCAAATGTCGACTTAATTTGAAAATTAAAGAAGTGTCATCTGCAAATAATACTATATCATGGTTATCTCCTACTATATAAGGTAAGTCATTAATATATACAAGAAACAGAAAGGGGCCGAGAATTGAGCCTTGAGGCACGCCCATCTGTACCATCGACCCGGAAGAACTCGTACTGTTGATGACAACTTTTTGCGTTCTCTTACTTAAATATGAAATAATTAATTTTAGAGCATCACTTCTTACACCGTAGTGTTGAAGTTTCCTGATTAATGTTTCATGGTGAACACAATCGAAGGCTTTGGATAGGTCACAAAATATACCCAAAGCATCCTGTGAATTCTCCCATGCATTAAATATATATTTAATCAGCTCAACACCGGCATCAGTTGTCGAGCGACCCCTTGTAAAACCAAATTGATTTTTATGAAGTAAATTATTTATATTAAAGAAATTTAACATTTGATCAAGAATAATTTTTTCAAAAATCTTACTAAGTGTTGGTAGTACAGAAATAGGTCTAAAATTGGCGGGGTCTAATGTACTACCAGATTTAAATAAAGGTATTACTTTACTATACTTCATTAAATCAGGAAACACACCAGATTCGATACTAGTATTAAAAATAACAGCTAAATGAGGCGCGATTGTATCTATTATAGACGCAATAACTTTAACAGAAATCCCCCACAGATCCGCAGTTTTCTTAACATCAATAGTTTTAAAATATTTTACAATATCTTTTGATGATACTTTATGAAATGTAAAATTCTTTGTACACGCATTTACATTTTGTTTAAGTAATGATTCGGCGACCGCAGGAGAAGAATTCAGTGACTTAGTGGTTAATATCGGAATATCAGTAAAATATTTCTCAAAAACCACTGCAACGTCCTGATCTGATTCGGTTAATTTGTTATTAACACTTAACTTGTAGTTTGAATTGCGAGAGTTGATCTTACCAGTTTCGCTATTAATTATACTCCATGTCATTTTAATTTTATTAGAAGCCGTCTTAATTTTGTTGCTCAAATGCAAAGACTTGGCTGTGGAGCACACTCTTTTAAATATTTTTGAATATTTTTTTACATATTCTCTAAATTCGACGCTATGGTTATATGACCTTTCATGGTAAAGATCATATAACCTGCGTCTGCTCTTATGGACTCCTGCTGTCGCCCATTCATTAAATGACTTCCGACTGTTCAAGGAGAATGTTTTAGAAGTAAAAGTATTATTAAATTCATTGCAAATAAGCTTAAATAATGTTCCATACAAAAAATTTGGATCATTTTGGTATAAAAGTGATGGAAGTTTTTTCACTATGTTACTTCTAAATTTCTCCAAGCGACGTGCATTTACTGGAACAAACACAACTTTCTCATCTACTTGCTTTTTGTGAACATATGGTAACGAAACTACTTGTCCACAGTGATCAGAACTTAATTTTTGAATTATACATTTATGCAATGGCTTCACATTTGTAAAAATATTATCTATACATGTTGCACTAGATTGAGCAATACGCGTTGGCTCTATAAATAAATTAAAAAGACCATATGATTTAAATAATGATCTAAATTTAATATTGATTGAGGAAGCTTCTAGGAGATTGATATTAAAGTCTCCACATATTACAACAGATTTATTCTGTTTATTAAGCTTAGCAAAAACTTCCTCCATAATTTTTTCAAAAGTATCGTATATAGAACATGGGGGTCTGTAGACGCTCACAACAATGAGGTGCTCAAACTCAACACATGCCATTTCTACAGTTCGCTCAACAGAGAGGCTCACAATATCTTTACGTTCTTTACATGACAATAATTTACTAGCTAATATTAAGGAGCCACCTCTTAAAACCGTTTCTCTATTGAAAGAACTGACCACCTGGTGATTACTGAAGTTAAACATTAAGTTATAAGCTTTTAACCAATGTTCAGTAATACATAAAATATGAATATTGTTGCTCTTTAAGAACAACTCAATTTCTAGCTCTTTGCCTATCATGCCTTGTATATTTTGATGCACCAGGTGTAAACAATTTTCATTATCTTTCTGTGGAGTCATACAATTAAAGATTTGTAAGCCACATTCTAAATTATTTAAGTTATTATAGCTGCTAGAGATTACCTCTATTGTCTCATTTTCTAATTTAAATTACTTGGAACTGATTCCAAATTGCATATTAAGTCATTACACTGCTCAAAAGAAGCAGATGTCTGTGTAGCCAAGTCCTTGGCTGAGTTAATATATAAATAATAAGATAGCACATTTGCTATCTGTCTTAAATTATATTTTGATAGGTAATACCTATCTTTAGTCAAAAATTTCTTAATTAAATTATTTATATCTATTAAATTAATTCTATCATTATAATTGTAACAATTAAATGTCAAGTTTAAATTATTATTACATGAAAAGTTATTTATTAATAAATTTAAATCATATCTTATTTTATTTTCCTGCGGCCAACCCTGTATGTAAGGCAATGTAAACAAGATAATTTTATGTACATTTAAAGTATTTAGATTATCAATATATTTTAATAATTGATTTTTGTTTAGATTGCCTCTTCTCCCAACAAGAATTATTAATGTGCTATTAGGACAAAATTTACTAGCTAAAACTTTATCCATTATATGACTAAAGGATGCTCCAGGCATGCAATAATTACTGATCAGATGTCCTTTTAAACAGTTATTTAACATCATGCCCAAATTTTTGCCTATGTCATCACAATACATAATAACTTTATTTTTTTTTATATTTTCATTGCTTTTTAAGTCTATATACTTTGTCATGACACTGTCATAGAGTGTAGGTGAAAATAATGAGGTCTTACAATTAACTTTGTTATTTACACATATTGTCCCCGATGAACCTGGTATGGAGCGCTGATACTCACTCTGATGTTTTATTAAGGAGTCAAAGCGCTCCTCATTATACTTACATGATTTTACCAGATCATTCATGGCCAATATGTGTTCTTTTATCTCATCTTGAGCCGATGCATATTTATTTGATATAATTTGTAGAGAGCTTTTAAGTGATAAAATTGTTGAATTTAGACACTCTATATCAGTCTCATAACAGTGATTCATATTTTCCATCTCAATTGAATATATTTTAAGTTTATTAATTAGTTCTTGCTTTTCTTTGCATACATTTATATAATTTTTAACATTAATTTTAGTTTTAATTAATTTTTGTAGTTTTCTAATATATTTATTAATTTTTATATATTTCTTTAGTTTTCTTCTACTGCAGGTAGTCCTTGCTGCTGTTCTTGATATGACATAATCATCACCAGTCAAATCGGTTGTTGTGGAGGGTTGCAATGCTTTAGATTTAGAAGATTCACATTCTATGAGCTCGTTGAACAGACTTTGAGTTTGGGACGCTTTCATGTTATCTATGTAATGTTTTAATTGCACAATCTGCTCATTAGCCTCACTTAACTGTAACTGCAATGCAGCAATTATTTTGAGGGATTCCTCATATTCCTTGCTGCACTGGTCAAACTCATCGACTGTTCTCTGAAGTTGATCTCTTTCTTTTGTAACAAATGTATATTCTTTATGCAACTTAACCATGTCACTTTTTAGTATAGTATTTTTAGCAATTATGTTTATTATTTCCTTTTCATTGTCATCCCTTTCTTTAATTAACAGCTCACACTGCTCCCTTGACGCCTTAAGTTCTTGAAGCGCCATTTGAAGTTGGTTCTCCAATTGGCGCGTTTTGGCGTTGCGTGTATTCATTTTATGTATATATATACGTATTTAATGCAGATGTCGTCATTAACGAAAACTTTTAAGATCACGCCACGTACACATCAACATACTGTTGATTCGGTCACACCTAAGCAAATAGGAGATTTTTTATAGGAGAGGAGGCAAACGAGCTTACGGCTCACTTGATGGTGACTACCGCCGTCCATGAAAAACTGCAACACCAGGGGAATTGCAGGTGCACTGCCGGCCTTTTAAAAAGGAGTAAGCTCTTTTCTTGAAGGTCCCTAAGTCGTATCGGTGCGGAAAAGTCGCCGGTGGTAAATTATTCCACAGAGAGGTCGTACGCGAAAGAAAACTCCTAGTGAAACTTACAGTTGTGGACAGCCAAGCATCCAGATGCGTTCGTGAAATTGGCGGTATAACAAAGAAATTGCATTAGTATTTATCACACATATGATAATGATATAAAAAAAATATATTTCTTAGTCAAGCAACCTTTCTTCAAGGCATTCTCAAGATATTTTGGAAACATACATTATTTTTTACCACAGACTAGCATACGGCAACCACAAAAAATTTCACTGGTCTAATTTTACAATCATACTAATTACAAAACTTAATAATAGCATCATTTTTATATAATAGTTTATGCTCTTAATATTAATTTTGCTTTTCTTCACGTTTTTAGTGGAGTATAAAAATAATAAACCATATTTAATGAGAGCGGGTAGCGTGATCTTGTCAAATACACACAGACAATAAACCCCGACCTCTACTTCCTGTTCACGGTGTGCAATATTATCAAAGTTAAAACTTACTATTTTGCAACAGTGAACGTCGTTAGTAGTAAATAAAGATAAGGCTTGGCAAATCTTTTATATTTTCCTCCAGCAAAATATTGTCACGTCACGTAGCTAAGTTTCTTAACGTTTCTTTAGTAGAACGCTGAACAAACTAAACGAAGGTTGCTGCTGGAAAACCTATGCTTTTAAGTAACCTACATTAAAATGTATGTACTTACTTAAAAATGTTTTAAATTTATAATTTCGGATAAGGACTTTTTCCGTGTTATAACTATGCTGCAGTGTATTGTTATGGCTGCAGAATGAATGGATCAGCACAACTGGGCAACACAACATCAACACAAATCAGGCAGCTTGAATGTATGATTAATGATAACAATTGAAGACCCTTTTTACTCGTAATGAGCATCTTAGTCCTCAAGGGTGACAATGCAATCTTAATCGAGAATAATGTCAGTGTTTTAGCATACACGGAATCCAATTACCATCAGGTAGATACAATCTAAACTCGCTCTCTTGTGCGTTCCGGTCGTATTGTAGTATCGGTACAAATTAATAGAATCAGGCATACCTATGCGAAAAATAGTCAATTGAATTGTAGAAACTGATTTATTTATATTTCGTAATTCTACTATATACCATTTTTGATTGTTTTTGTAATATAGACAAACATTTTGACATTATTTATTTAGTAAGCATTTTACTTTATTTTATAAATTATGCAGCCTTCGTCAAAAAATAATAGAATTACTTTTGTATTCTTTCTTTAATATTGCAGCGCACCTGTTTAATATACGTGTTTACACAATATTTCTACACTGCCTTTTCTTTTTTTTTATACAAGAGGGGGCTAACGGGCGTGCGGCTCACCTGATGGTGAGTGGCTACCTCCACCCATTAACAACTGCAACACTAAGGGAATTGCAGATGCGTTGCCGGGCTTTTAAAAAGGAGTAGGCTGTTTTCGTGAAGGTCTCTAAATCGTATCAGTCCAGAAAAATTGCTGGCTATTATCGATTTCACAAGAAAGTAGTGCGAGAAATAAAACTTCTAAATGGCACACTTGTGAACTGCCAAGCATCCGGGTGCGTTCGTGAAATTTGGCGGCTGGGATTAATCCGCACAATTCCTCAGAGCACTCCCCGTGGTAAATGCGAAAGAAAATACAAAGGGATGCAACATCTCTTCGCAGCGCCAGTGAATCGAGCCCATCGGAAAGGACTCGGGCGTCGACGATTCGACGAGCCGTTTTGCGCTGGATGCGTTCAAGTGGAAGGAGCTGGCACTGGGGAGACCCTGCCCAGAGATGTATTTCAGTATGGATGGAACATGTATTTCTTGAGGGGTCGTACCTGTGCCTTGTAAAGTTACAAGCGGTATCCCGGTATAAAATCCTGTCCCGCTCTATCAAGCTTTTTAGAGGCCAATTTGGCCTTCTCTTCCAAGTAACCACGAAACTGCACATCACTCGATATGTCGACACCGATGATTCCGATACTGGCTGAGGCAACAAGAGGAACGCCTTGAAACTGAGGACATACGACAAAGGGTTTCTTTTTAGCGGTAAATGCGCAAATATTTGTATATGGATAAGGACAACAAGCGAGCACAAAGTCCACCTGATGGTAAGTGGTTGCTGTGACCCATAGACATCTACATCTATCCTCAATAAAAAAATCAAAATGCAGATGCGTTGTCACCCATGATGACTAAGATGGAATACCTGTTTTCTAGTAAAAAGTGTCTCCGGTTTTCTACACTCGCCATACGAAACAGCAGTATTAAAATTTTTAGTATTAAAATGTATTCAAAAATTTCAACAACTTACGCCGCAACGCTTTAAGAGAGGGATCTTAAATCCATTAGGTTCTGTTCTAAAAATCATTACGGGAAACCTCGATCATGAAGATGCTCTTAAATATGATAAACTTACTTTGGAGTTAAGTCACAACCAAATTATCGTATCTAAGAAACTCACCTTGGTCTCCAAAATGTTAGACAGCTTTATTAATGCCACGGAAACCCTAAATAATAATTCCGTTATGCTGGATGCACGCTTGAAAAGTGTAAAGACAATTCTAAATCATTTAACTACCAGAGAAAATAACTGGGTTTTCTCTACGTAAAATTTTGGATTGTTCAATTTATTTATAAGTAATTTTCAAACTATATTTTATAAATTAAGTGAAATAGAGACTGCTCTAGCTTTTAGTAGAGTATCAAAACTTCATCAATCTATAGTAAATTCTACAGAACTTTTAGATCATTTAAAACTAATATCGAATACCGAAAATTTAGTGTAGCCACCAACCGAAACTAATTTGGTAAAATTAGAACAAACCATAAGTGTAAAATCTTATTTCAAGAAAAACCAGATAGCATTTATAATGGAATTTCCGTTAACTGATAATCATACTTACAATTATTTTAAGATTCATTCCACACCTATTTTTCGCGAATCTGTAAACGAAGCGATTTCCATCTTCCCAAAATATCCTTACCTCCTGGTGAAAGGGATGAAATATTTACCAGTCACGAAACCGTGTCGTCCCCTTACTGCTGGTAATGATTTCCTGTGTACCGAAGAAAATAGAGCCCTGGACTTACCTGGATAGATTAGTTAATGAAATTTGAGAATAATCTTACTTGTTGCACGCAACACGCTATTACAATTGAAGACGTTAAGGTGCAGCGAATTAAAGCAGAAAATTAGATTGTTTTTACAAAGCTAAAAATGACGCTGACCAAGTACTGCGGTAACCAGATCACCAAGCAACCAATTTTTGGAACCTATATACTAACCAGCGATGAGCCCTGTGACCTGGAGATACACGGTACTTATATTCATCACCACCGTGTTTACACGGAATACGATGCGGCGCCACCAGTCTCAGTCATCAACTTACCTCATTTACGTGCAAATATTAATGTAACAACTACACGCGTAATTAACATGAATGGTGTCAACTTGGACGAAGTGAAATATATGGTAAATGCTTTAAAACACAGTGAAATCTATTACATAGATTTAAGTGCTCTCAACGGAGAAAAAGACTCTAACTTCAGTGCTCTAACATATGTAATTTTAAATTTCCTAGCTTTAAGTTTCTTATTGTTCTTTATATACGTGTTAAGAAAAAAATGTAGGCCTTGTGGGGATTCCACCACATTATTACACACCTCATATATACACACAGAAACACAGTAACACTTACACATAAACACATACAACACCTACAGTAAACGTAATTAATTATATATTCTGTAACCATTAGAGAACAAGCATTTAACACATTGGGACCATTGTGGATCGACCTTTTTTAGACGTCAACGCAAGAGCGGCCGGGGATTGAACCGCGGCGCTCGCGCATATTCTGTTGTATCAAGTTAGTTAATAGTTACCTGCTGATCGCCTCTGCGACTAGACCGCTGTAACACCTTTGCGCCCGCGGCTAATCACGTACAGTTTATTTGTTAATGCTATCTCTTACTTTCTTGCTTATGCTATTCTTTGTAACTATTATTGTGCTCGCTTCCCTTCCGACTCTTTATTGTAGTGTGCTTTGTGTCGTGGACTATTAAAAGACTGTGAACGTAAATATAAACTGTTTTCTTCACTGAACCTACGACGCCTTACGCCATTTTGACCTACAACTATCCAAAATTATCGTAAAAATATTAAAAATGATATTACCGATAATTTTGCTCTTAGGAAGGGAGGAGTTATGGATACACCACATCCCTCTGTTTTAGGCTAAAATATTAAAGATATAATATTGTATTATTTAGACTAAGCAATAAAACTAATGCATCAGCATTTCTATGTAAGTTCCTAGTATTTAGTTGATGAGTCAAATGTCTGCGCACAAACGGCCTCTTTGAATATCGTTCATTATTAAAGCCACCTCGGTCGGACATAGTAATGTAATTGTATTTTAGTTTTTAAAAACTCCTTTCGACGTTCCCGAAATTTGACTACTTACCATCAGGTGGACTGTGTGCTCGTTGGTCACACTAATTCTATAAAAAAAAACCTGTCCAACTTCTATTCAAATCTTCAAAACATTATCCTAAAATCAAATGAACAGAATTCTTTTGCATTATTTGTACCCAATGTCTCATGAATTCTGTCAAGCGATGGCAGCATGAGAGCTAGCTGCGATGAGATGGACTACTAGAGCAAACTGTTGTTAGATACTGTGGCACTCTGTGGTCTGTCACTGTTCAACCCCATCCCCAATAATAACAATAGGATACTAGATCTTGCTCTTAGCACTTCCGGAAATATGACCATCACCAAAGAGAAGACCTCATTAAAACAAGACAAACATCACCCTGCCTTAATGATTGATTTTCAAGACTGAAATTCCTTTAATTGTAAATCTTTCAAGGTCGATGAGTCCAAGCGTCTATAAATGCCAATACGAAACTGTGAAGCAGAGAATAAATGATACCAACTGGTCAGATCTACTTTATGGGGCAGACGTAGATGAGGCGGTGGCTAGATTTTACGATGTGATGTACGAAATTATTAACGATTGTACTTCCATAGTTAAAAACCGCTCAAATAAATATCCTAAATGGTTCAGCCCTGGCTTGCGTCATTATATGCGGGAAAAAAACAAATACCACGTGCGCTACAAAAAATACACAACCCTTGAGATTACGATATATTCTCCCTCCTCCGAGCTAGATGCAAAAAACTCATAAACTGTTGTTACAATGAATACATTAGATCTATCGAAATTGGATTGACAAAAGACGTAAAGTCTTTTTGGAGTTACATTTACACCAAAAGACGCAACAACTCGACTATCCCAGACTCAAGGACATTTGGTGAAACAACGTTTGCTGGTGGTAAGGAAATCTGCGATCTGTTTTCAGAATATTTTGGATCAGTATTCGAACATCATAGTCGTGGATCGGGGATATCCGATTGTTGTATTCAAACAAATAGTCTAAGATCTATACTAAGATCGTACTCACTGAGAACGAACTATAAACAAAACTGAGGCCTCCTGACTCCAACAAGGGAGCTGGCCCTGACGGCATTCCACCTATACTACTGCGGGTATGCGCAAATGAACTGTGTCGTCCGCTTCAGCTAATATTCAATAAATTACTGAACAGCGGTGTGTTCTCTTCTCGCTGGAAGAAAGCTTACGTTGTTCCTATATTTAAATCTGGTGACCGAGCCAACTTTGAAAATTATAGACCTATAAGCATTTTGTCAGCAGTATCCAAATTATTAAATCAGTGGTATGTGATCATGTTTATTTTCATTTAAAACCTTATATCAAGTAAGCAGCACGGATTCATCAAAAGGAGATCGACAGTCAGTAACCTTCTTAACTTCAAAACCTAAATATGCGACCCTTTTGTTATTGTTTCTACTAATCGAAAACGCTTCAGCTAATATTCAATAAATCACTGAACAGCGGTGTGTTCTCTTCTCGTTGGAAAAAAATTAACGTTGTACCCGTATTTAAATCTGGTGACCGAACCAACTTTGAAAATTATAGACCTATAAGCATTTTATCAGCAGAATCCAAATTATTTAAATTAGTGGTATTTTATAATCTTTTTTTTCATTTAAAACCTCTTATATCAACTAAGCAGCACGGATTCATCAAAAGGAGATCGACAGTCAGTAACTTTCTTAACTTCAAACCTACCCTTATTATATGCAACCCTTTTAACAACCATGGTCAGGTAGACGCTATATATACCGACTTTAAAAAAGCGTTCGATAAAGTGGATCACGCTATTTTATGTAAGAAACTCAAGTCAGGTGGTATACACGACAGTCTGTTACGTTGGCTCGAGTCCTACTTGAAAAACAGGAGTCAGCTCGTGACCGTCAAGAGGTATGCATCAGAAGAAATCCTCATTAAGTCTGGTGTTCGACAAAGATCCCATTTGGGCCCGTTACCTTTTGTGATCTTCACTAATGACCTCATTGAGAAAATTCAGTCCCCTTGCCCCTTATACGCTGACGACCTAAAAATCTTAAATAAAATGCGTGAAGCTGACGACACGCGCAACATACAAGAAGACTTTAAAAGCCTGTCTTATTGGTGCAAAGAAAATAAAATGTTCCTTAATTTCAAAATAAAACAAGGAAACCAACAAATATATCTTAGAACCACAAAGTCTGTCTCGTATGTCGTCTGTCAGGGATCTCGGAGTCTTGTTTGACGAACAGCTTTGTTTCCGCCAACATTACGATCTCATAGCCAAAAATCTAACCAGGTTTCGTTACTAGACAGAGCAGGCACTTCAAGAACCCTCAAAGTTTAATTTTGTTGTATAGCAGTCTGGTTCGAAGTAATTTGGAATTTAATTCAATAATATGGAATCCTGCATTATAAGGAGTGCACTCTGAGCGCATTGAATCGATCCAGTTCAAGTTTTTACGTTTATTGAGCTTAGGTACCAGCGATAATAGAAAACTCCGCTCATATGCTGGGAGGCTTAGAGAGTTTGACATGACACCACTTGACCTCCATCGCGACGAATGGGACTCTAGTTAACCTACACAAAATAATATACTCGGAACTGGACAGTCCCAAGGTCTTGGTACTGTTACATTTTAACATAAAACACAACCCACGAAGATCTAAGAAAACAATATTTGACATACCCAAATCAACCCCTATCCAGGTTATGTCGACATTACGAGAATTATATCCTTCGCTTTACCAACCTTGACATATTTAACTCTAGCCTGGTTCTGGTTCTGGATAACGACGTTTGCGTAAATTGTCTAAGTATAAAGCATAAGACAGGCGCTTGTTCTTCAAAAATGAAATGTCGATCGTGTAACCAGCGACACCATACTATGTTGTATTTTGATAAATTCTCGAATAACAATAACAATACTCACGATAACGCGCCCCCCAATAACGAATCAAAAAATCTCACGAAACCAGGCCCGAGTACGACACTGGCGCCGACTACACAGTCACTGTGCACAACGTCCGTAAGCAAGCCGCGTTATGATAGGCCGAGCGAAGTGAGCGAACGTTACGTTGAACGTTACCAGCGTCAGTTCAATGTTAACAGCTTGCGACCGCTAAAGTGATTGTTCACGATACACACGGTAAACCATTTACTAGTCGATGTTTGCTAAACAGCGCCTCTCAAATTAATTTCGTAACTATAACTGTTTGGAGCGTCTTAGACTCTCTAATAAATATGAAAATTCATACATAATAATTAAGGGTATCAGTGGATCGCAAAAATCCGTTAGATAAATTTAAAAATGCATTCTCTTTTTAAAGGGGATATACATTTTGATGTTACAATGCTTGTTGTCGATCGCATTAAAGATATTATGCCTTCCATTTCTGTCGGCTTAAGCGCGCTTTCGCACCTAACGACACTGCCGCTTGCGGATTCAGAGTTTAGAGTTCCAGGTTCCGTAGATATATTATTGGGTGCATCTATTTTTCCGCATTTGTTACTGCACGTAGTGTTTCTATATAGTTTGTGGTTACTGCCTAATGTAGTTCATAGCAGTAGCCGTAATATACCTCCTGCAATTGAGACGGTACTCGGTTGTGTGATTATGGGCTCTGTACCTAATTCACATATTTCCAAATATACAACCTCTTGTTGTTCCGTCGTTCAAGATGGATGGATTCACTTCTGAAGCGATTTTGGGAGCTAGAGGAGGTCACCGCACCCACTCTGAGTCAGTGCGGCCTTGAGTGTGAAGAACATTTTCGCGCCACTACTGTTCATGACGACAGTGGTAGATATATAGTATTATTACCGTTTAATGATGACCCTTTCTCTTTGGGTGACTCATATAACATAGCACTTAGGCGTTTTTATTGTTTAGAAAAAAAAGTTTAAGGCTTCTCCTGAGTTACGTACCGCATATAACGATGTTATTCGCAAATATATAAATAAGGATTATTTGAGTCGTTTTTAATTCGTCGCACATAGTCAAACGAATCAAAAGCCGTGCCGACAGGCCACCAATCGCCATGCCGTCCGCATGCAACGTTGCCGCTCTTCCAAGGGGACAAGGTACGTAGTCTTAACAGAGTGTTTGCCTTTACTGAATCTATTTTAATATTTATTTTCTTTGAAAATTTCACTTTCTTAAATTAATATTTAATTTTACTGTACTTCTATAGACTATATCTTTATATATAAAAATTACGTGTGTCACGTTGTTTGTCCGCGATGAACCCCTAAACTACTGAACTGATTTCAATGAATTTTTGCACACAGTGTGCAGTTTGGTCCAACTTGAGAGACAGGATAGTTTTTATCCTGATACGATCAATATATTTTATTACGAATTTAAGGATTTTTTATATGAAGGGTCGTCGAAAAGGGCAGAACAACGTCTGCCTGGCCAGCTCGTATATATATATATATATATATATATATATATATATATATATATATATATACTAGAGCCCAATGACTTCGTCAATCCTACTGAGCGGTACCATGTAGCGACATCTATGGAAATGTATTAAATAAAGAACGATGTATTTAGCGCGCCAAATTTTCATATCGATATACATCGCAACCACTTCCGTAGATAGATAATAGATGGCGCTAGAGTAGTCAAGTGAGCTCGGCCACGGTCCTTATTGCTTTGTAAGAGAGATTACTTGTGCTTTCATTTATTGCGTATATGTGGATTCCTTACCGTATATACTTCTATCGTGCATAGTTTTCCCATTGCTAAAAGTAGCGGTTTTATTGATAGGGGGTGGGGATACATGCCTTTAATAAAAAATACTACTTTAACGCTAACTATTTCGCAAACTGACCCTTAAATCAAAAAAGTGCTTGTCCATACCTCCAGTATTTTTGAAAGACTTATCCAACAACACCCCACGCGATGGAATATACGAGTAAAGTAAATAACATCCTCCCTTTACCGGTATGGGAGGTAACCAAAATAAAAATGTCTTAAGATTTTATTTCAGTTTTGTAGGCGTGATTGCTATCTATAACTATGCCAAATTACAGATTTGTAGCACTTAGGGTCTCTGAGTATAACCGCGGAAGGACGGATGACCATGGCGTAACTATAAGGATTCCTTGTTGTTTAACTACGGAACCCTAATAAACGAGAATGTGAATTCAAAAATTATCATAATAAATAATAATTAAGATGACATAGATAGAGAGACAAGTCGAGTGGGCCTGACGGAATCCCGCCAATTGTGCTGAGGACGTGTGCTCCAGAGTTGGCACCGGTTCTAACGCGTCTTTTCCGATACTCCTACTCCCTAGACGTACTCCCAAAATCATGAAACACAGCTTGTGTCCACCTGATCCCTAAAAAAGGCGACCGCTTAGACCCGTCCAACTAGAGGCCTATCGCCATCACCTCCTTGTGCCCCAAAATATCCATTATAAACAGCCAGCTCATGCGGTACCTTGAGGATCACCAGCTGATTAGTGACCGCCAATACGATTTTCGTCGGGGTCGATCAGCTGGTGATCTTCTGGTTTACCTGACTCATAGATGGGCGGAGGCAATAGAGTCCAAGGGGGAGGCATTGGCCGTTAGTTTAGACATTGCGAAAGCCTTCGATGGAGTTTGGCACAATGCGCTTCTTTCGAAGCTCCCATCCTATGGGCTTCCCGAGAAATTGTGCAATTGGATCACCAGCTTTCTTGCAGATCGGAGCATCAAGGTCGTTGTAGACGGTGCATGCTCCGACTACAAGCCTATTGACGCTGGTGTTCCATAAGGCTGCGTGCTATCACCAAAGCTGTTTTTTCTGCATATCAATGATATGTTGCAAACCGGTACCATTCATTGCTATACGGATGACAGCACTGGTGATGCTCTATACGCCGGATGTGCCAATATTTCTCGGGAAAACGTCGCCGAGTACCGGAACAAACACATGTTTATTCCGGTACTTTTTCCGGTACGGTTTGTTTCCGGACTCGACTTCAGACACAAGTCTGAAGTCGAGTCTTTGCTGAACAAAGTCTCGGACTGGAGGCATCTAAATCTAGTCCAGTTTAATCCTCAGAAGACACAAGTTTGCGCGTTTACTACTAAAAAGAACCCCTTTATCGTATCTCCTCAGTTTCACGGCACTGCCCTTGTTGCCTCAGCCAGTATCAGAATCCTCGGTGTCGACATATCGAGTGACGTGCAGTTTTGTGGTCACTTGGAAGAAAAGGCTATATTGGCGTCCAAAAAGCTTGGCGTGCTCAGCAGAGCGAGACAGTATTTCATGCCGGCACAACGCCTGCAACTTTACAAGGCGCAGTTTCGGCCTCACATGGAATACTATTCCCATCTCTGGGCTGGGACTCCCCAGTGCCAGCTTCTTCCACTTGACTGCACCCAGCGCAGAGCGGCTCGAATCGTCGACGATCGAGTCCTTTCTGATCGGCTCGATTCATCGGAGCTTCGAAGAGATGTATCATCCCTTTGCATTTTCTTTCGCATTTATCACGGGGAGTGCTCTGAGGAATTGTTGGGATAAATCCCAGCCGCCAAATTTCACAAACACATCACGGCAGAACTCCCGATACCCTCCACTCCATCTGGACGATTGGTGGTCCACCACTGTGTGATTTAGAAGATGTTTTCTTCCTCGCACAACTTCCTTGTGGAGTCGATTACCACCAGCGATTTTTCTGGACCGATACGACTTAGTGACCTTCAAGAAAAGAGCCTACTCCTTTTCAAAAAGCCGGCAATACATCTGCGATTCCCCTGGATCACCTGGTGTTGCAGTTGCTCATGGGCGACGGTAGTCACTTACCATCAGGTGAGTCGCATGCTCGTTTGCCCTCTTCTATAAAAAAAGAAGATAGATAGTGTTCAGTTACCAAGGATTTGAAAATTGGCAAAGATTTTACATGGCGGATAGGAATATGAAGGGAATTCCACAGTTTAGTAGGGTAAACCGTGATTGAGTTGCCACAAAAATATGTGTAATGGATAGGAGTTCGTAATAAATGGTTTTATAGGATGGCAAGAATTGAGGATTGAACAATCGAAAACGTTCCTTTAAGTAAATTGGGGTAGAAGGAATAAAAAGGATGCAATACAAGAGAAAAAGGTTGTGTGCATCTAGCGAAATCATTATAATAATTTTATTTTTAAAATAAAATATTATTCATCAATTTTTGTGTCTTAATATCATTTTAACTTTTTGATTTTTTTATAATAGCCAACTTTTTTATAATAATAATAAAATTTAGGACTCTTCATGTAAAATTATACCGTTTCTGTTACATCCTACTTTTTCACTGTCGAACATAAGCCACCCCTATAAATTGCCTCATAGGGGTTTTGTTACCTTTTGTCGCCTCTTAAGATACCCACGCAATGATATGGGTTAGTGAATATTCTTAAACCGCCACTAGAATAGAATAGAATAAAATATTTTTTATTCAATATAGATAAAATGTAATTCTTCTCATTGAAAGGTTATTTTTACTTCACAACTGGTTCGGAAAAGAACTCTGTCCTGGGAAGAAACCCAGCAGGACTTTTTTTTTAAATTATACAATATGAAAAGTTACAAAGTATTTACAAAATTTATTAAACAAACAGCTTGGAAGAGACCACCTCATTCCCAAGGGTTACTAACAACCATGTTTTCATTTATATAATAATAAACCTTTATATACAGTTTTCGTTTAATAGAATATTTAAACTTGATAATAGAGAGCACCTTGTATATTTTCCGGGACTTTGTTGTTTTTGCGTATACATTGCCCCAAGAATGAATTGCTGACTCTGTGGAGTCGAGATACTGGTATTGTTGAGAAGCTTGTTTGTTCCTAGTGTTTATATCACTTTCTTTTTACTAAAACTACTTTTGTTTTTGCGAACATACATTAAATTTTCGTAAATATACTGAGAGGGCAAAGTTAATATAATATTTATTTCTTTACAAATTTTCTCTAAGAGACTCTCTCAGTTTTAGGTTGTAAAAGCTCTTATCCAAAACAAACATAGTATCTAAATTAGCCGCATTTCCCCATAGCAAAATCACATAAGACATTATGTTATGGAAATAACTGAAATAAATAATTAATCTAGCTGTCTTGAAACCAGTGAGACCTCTAATCTTTTTACAGCATAAGCTACAGAGCTTATTCTGCTTGCTGGTTTGAATAAATGGGGGCCTCACTGAAGCTTTGCGTCGAGAGTGATACCAAGAAAAACAGTGAATTCAACAGGACTTAGTTCTTCTAAATTTAAAAACACATTGGTATTCAGATTTTAAATATTCGGTGTCGTAAATTTAATACATTTAGTTTTATTGCCACTACACTGTCATTAGAATTATAACTGTTACCTATATTTATTATTGTTTTTCGGAAATTATTTTTTATGGCCTTTACTGTACTGTAATAATTAATGTTTGAAATAAATGTATTTTAAAGCCACGCAAAAAGTTCTGTGTGTGTATTTTTTAAACACACTGCTCAATTTTAATCTATTACACGCCTCCTAACGCGAAGCGTTATAGGTGTGTCTAACTCTCGAGATGTCAAGGTATAACAATTTTGTGATTTTACAATAACAAATATTAAACCTGTGAAAACAATAGAGCGCTAAATTAATTTACACGTAAATAATGTATTTTAAAAGTCAGGAATACAATTTATTTGTTTCTTTTGGATTTTCGAAACCATTTAAATAAAACTAATTTTACGGATTTTATCGCGTATATTAACTTATTTTATATTCCCGACGTTTCGAGCACTTTACAGCACCCATGATCACGGGGGGGACTGAGGTGTATGACGTCCCAATGTCATAGTTAACCACGGCTACCTCCAGATTAAAAATTATTAATTTTTGTTCCGATCCACGCAGTATGAACTTACAGTATCATGAAGTCTTGCAGTTGTATGCTTGGGTTGGGATTTAATTTTATTAATTATGGGATCCCAAGCAGATGGTAGCACCCAGCCATCTTCTCTATTGAAATTAGGATGTTTCTTGATTTCAATAGCCTCGCGAATCATCCTTGGAAGGAATCGGTGTTCTTTAGCGAGGATTTGTGGTCTATCAAATCTAATGTAGTGACGGGGGCGATCCTGTACGTGTTCACAGACTGCAGACTTCCCAGAGCGTCTATTCTTCACATCAGCTATGTGTTCTTTAACACGGGTTTTTATAGATCTTTTAGTTTGTCCTATATAAGAGAGACCACATTCACAATCAAGCTTGTACACTCCTGCATCTTGCAGAGGAATATTACACTTGACTGATGGTAAAAACTGACTAATCTTCTTCGGCGGCTTGAAATATGTTTTAATGGATGCACGCTTCAAGATGTAGCCAATCTTGTCAGTAACACCTCTGACATATGGCAGTACAGCAGGCACTCGTTCGATTGTGGCCGGCTTCACTCGTTCACTGTGACGTAGGCGCGGGACCCGAAGCTTATTGTCATGCAAAACTTGCTTGACATGTTGGAGCTCGGCGGCCAGGTGTTTACTGTCACAGATCCCTCGTGCTCTCTGAAACAAAGATTTACCCACGGTAGCTAACTGTGAAGGATGATGGTGAGAATCACCGTTTAAATATCTATCTGTATGGGTCTTTTTTCTATACACAGTGTGGCTCAAGGTGTTATCAGGATTCCGAATTACTAACACATCTAGAAAAGCTAAAGAATTGTTTGCCTCTAACTCCATTGTGAACTGAATTTTAGAATTTAAGGAGTTAAGATGGTCTAGAAATGCAGTTACTTTATCTAAAGGGAGAATTGTGAAAGTGTCGTCTACGTACCGCTTGTAGAATCTTGGGTTTACGGGAGAAGTACGCAGGGCTTTCTCCTCAAAGTCCTCCATGAATATATCGGCAACAATGGGAGATACAGGTGAGCCCATCGCCACTCCATCTACTTGCTTGTAGATCTCCTCCTTCCACAATAGGTAGCCAGATGTAAGGCAGTGTCTAAGTAATACTGCATATTCTACGGGCATGTTGTTTTGCTCTAGCCTTCTAGTAACAATCGAGATGCAGTCTTCAACAGGTAAGCATGTGAACAGAGACTGCACATCAAAACTGACCATAGTTTCATTGTCTGCCAGATGTAGGTCTTTAATCTCACTGACAAAATGGTAGGAATCCTTTGTGTGTGCTCTTGTATGTCCCCTGAGCGGTGAGAGTATATTCGCTAAGTGTTGAGCCAATTTGTAAGTTGGTGAATCGATTTGGCTCACTATAGGACGTAGTGGAGCATTGGGCTTGTGTATTTTTGGTAACCCATACAATTTCGGTGGTTTGGCACACGTAGGTATTATCGATTTTACGTCTAGATTTAATCTTTCGGAGTGTTTCTTTATGAGATCACTAGTTGTTTTGAGTGTGTTATTTGTTGGGTCATTTTTAACCTTTTTATAAGTACTTGCATCCGACAAAAGTTCTTGTATTTTAGAATTATAATCCGACGTATCCATGACTACCGTGGCGTTTCCTTTATCTGCGCGGAGAATCGTGAGTTCTCGTTTATTGCGTAGGTTATTCAACGCTTTAAATTCGTCTTTAGGTAGATTCGGTTTTGGTGCTGAGCTTCGACGTAACATAGACGAAATGTCTTGACGTATCGCTTCCAAATCTTCCTTTCGCATTTTGTTTTTATATAAACAGTCCTCGACGCTGCAAATAATTTCTTCGTACGGTAATTTTTTAGGTGTTAAAGCAAAATTAAGGCCTTTCGATAATACTCTAATTGTTGCATCATCCAGAGTTTGTTTTGACTTTTTTTTTTGACAGATTATAGACCGCGCTTAATCTATGATCCGCGTTCGTAGTCAATGGTTGCGTTTCGTTCTCACGTTGACTCAGATGTTTGACATTTGATTTGGTCGTTAATTTTTGATATTTTACTATATGTTTGTTTTTGCATTCGTTATATTTATTAATTTCTCGTTTATTGAACGTTTCGATGCAAACATTATAATCAAATGTCGTTAAAACTGCCTTTAACTCACTGAATGATGTGTCTATGGATTTGTTTATGGTATGTAGATCGGAGCGTTTTTGTTGGATTACCGTTCGTAACAACTTTTTACTTGCCTGATTTAAGATCTTAGCGCTTCCTCGAATGTCCTTTTTAGTGGATATTTTGACACACGTAGGAATGATATTATTATCGCGACATCTCTTCAAAAAGTTTAATGCTGTTAGATATCTTGCGCGCTTAGTCATGAGATCTTCTAATCGGCGAATTTTATTTGCAATTACCAGTCCGTACTGGTTCACATAATGATTTCTTATATTTACGCGAACACTACACATTTAAATAAAACTAATTTTACGGATTTTATCGCGTATATTAACTTATTTTATATTCCCGACGTTTCGAGCATAGATAAATATATATGTAGCAAGCTACAGATACGACAGTGACTTTTAGTCAAGTTTCCCAACTATGCGTTTTGGCGCTGCAGTCGCCCATTTTGACAGATGAGTAATAAAAAAAAATATAGCTTAGAGATTGCAAGCACACATCCTTCTAATCATCGATATCGATGTTTAGTGGTGTTCTTATTTTATCGATATCGACAGAAGTGCATTATACAGGAATACTATTACTTAATGAAACACTTATAATACATTAACATTTATTTTTTATTCAAGCACACCAACATCATATACATACACACATAATCTTAGGATTAAATTATAGGTACAATTTGACAAAAACAGAGCAATATTTATTTTACATTACATAAAGCAAATATCAAATTAAATAAATTAAGCCACAGGAATCATATTTAATCATAGTGCTCAATATTTTTTTTTTACAAGTTACTTTTTATATTAATTTTAAAACAGCTATAATTCAAATAGTTATGAATAAGTGAGTACCTTCCCTGTATAAGATAACGAACTTTTCGCTAGGATATGCTAAATTATTATTTGGTCTATATAACATTTGTTTGTTAGACAAGACAAACATTTTTTCCTTAAGTTTGTAGTGTTTGGAGTTTTGTTTCATTATTAGAAATCCTATTCATTTTTCATCTAGGGTAAACCTGGTCATTTTGTTTTTTTAAATTGTTTTAATTATATTAATAATAAAGTTATTTGTTTAACATTCAACTTCTCTATACTTCGACAGAGATTGGACATTAAGCAAGCCTTTGTGAGGGTTAGTCACCAAAATTTTAATATTTTTATTTTTTCATGAATGTCAATTTTCAATATTTTATTATTTGTTGCACCAATTGTGCCCGTGTAACCTAATAAAAACTTTTTCAAAGCAAGCCAGGAAAACCTCAAAGTGCTTAATATTTTACTTTTCAAACTACATTTTACATTACTTCCAATACAGCTATAATTCAAATACTTATGAATAAAGTGAGTACCATCCCTGTACAAGATAAGTAATTTTTCATTAGTGCTAATGTTTTGATGCAATCCTTACAACGAATACCTTTCGATATTTTCTGACAAAATGTATTCAGTAGTGTAAGCTGAGCAGTGGTCTATAATTTTTTCCATGACTACATCACCCACCAGCAATTTTTCTTTTGCACTTGATGATGAAGGGGATAGGAAACTACACTAACATTTAATAATGTGTCTCCATAATCCTCTTCACAATTAGAGAATGTGGACTAACCATGTTAGATAATATCAAATATTTAAAGGCATATATAAATATGTTTGCATCTAGGTCAACATTTCTATATTTTATAGCAATTATACATCCAAAAATAAATTTCTAAAGGGTCTTGGTTAATATTTAATGGATAATACTATTCTACATTATACTGTTCAAATAATAATTTGTAGACCCTTATAAAACTTTCAAGTTATCCATCCTTGTCGGGATGGTACGCGCACAAGTCGAGGTTTTCCTTCTTGTATAGCATGTTTGCTATTATATACAATGGAGTCTACTAAACCATTTTTATTCTATTTTATTAATGGCTTCAATCCAAAAAGTATGAAGTTGTGAAGTTTGTTTAATCACTCGTCTTAACTTTGCTCTTTGTACACCACCCGGTTATCCACTGAAGCTGTCAGTGTGTCGAAAAATTCAACGACTTCTGCTGTTGAGGCCATTGTTGCGCCAGAGTTTGCATAGTTAAAATCATCTAAAAAAAAGTACTTTTTAATTGAATTACTTTTACAGTTATTGCACCTGCAAGTCTTTCGCCAAAATACACTTATTTGCTTACAACAACAGACTTTGTTAACCTTTATACAATTGTAGTGTGGCTCACGGTATCCACTAATGTAATACCAATTATAAATTTAATGTTACTAAACAGCACTTGGCAGATATAGGTTGTCTCATTTAATAACGTCATTACATGGCGACCTTGCCAGGCGAGCTAGCCACCGATAGTAATAAACTCATAATAAATATAAGACTTAATAAATACACACATTACCAAAATGAGGAAAATATTGCATAGAGCCATAAAAAGTTTTAAATAAATATTTAAAAAATAAAGCAAAACATGTAAAATTATAACGCAAACAGACAGCTAAGAAGACTTGAGATGAGAAAAGAGGATTTTTTTAATAGGATAAGGGTGACAAATGAGCACACAGTCCACCTAATGGAAGGTGGTTGCTGTGGCCAATAGACATCTAATCTATCCTCAATTACGAATCAAAATGCAGATGCGTTCTCACCTGTGAGGACTAAAATGGAATGCCTCATTTCCAGTAAAAAGGGTCTCCGGTTCTCTACACTCACCATACGAAACTCAACAGCGTTAAGCTGCTATTTTACGCTGGTATTCTGTGAAAGCGTGGTCCTTCCCTGGTCAAACCGAACCATTCATGCTACAACTAAACCCCTAATATAGCTGCAGCATAGCTCTACCGCTTAAAAAATGGATGACAGAGATTACTTTTTTTTTCCTCAGGTTAAAAAGAATATTGGTTGAGAGAATATAAATTGAAGTACACAGTGGTATTCACGAAGGGAATTTAATAACATTATCAAACCAACCGTGGAGCAAACCAAATAAGAACATAATTATCAATTATGTTCCTAAAAAATTATCGAAAAATTTATTCAAGTGATCAGTTTTAGGACTGAATTTTTTGTGTTTTATCTATAAGAAAACAGGAAAAATGTTAATTTCAAGGAAACCAAAAAACAATAGAAAACAATGTGAAATATATGTTTGATGTATCTACTAAATAATTACTGTATAAAACGCAAATTATATTTTGTATTATACATATTTTGAAATGTCAGATGAGTAATCTTAAATTCTCATTTAAAATTGCAATTTCATAAAATTAAAAATATAATAACTATAGTCTTCAATCTTTTACCATTACTCATTTTATAGATGGAAAACTATTAACACAAAGCAGGTGCTACTTGTATATTCATATCCTTATTATTTAAGCATGATTATTTTGATTTCAATGTGTAATGAAAAGTAAATTATGTGATTTATTACATATAATTTTTTTTTAAGGTCAAAGATTATTTTATAGTATATTTTAAGTGGCTTAGAATATTCCATAATGAAATACAATTTTGTTTCTAAAATTTGGAAACCATTTTACATTTTGAATAACTCCCGGATCTAGGTACAATTTAAATTAGAAAAGTTAAGTTACGTCTGTATAGGATTTTTCTGTACAAAATATTAATTTCATATAGTAATTAATTGTATTTCTATACCTAGTTTACCTAGTATTAGTAAAGATATTAGTAAAAAAAATGTAATTTATACCAATTTTTTTTTCAAAATTTCCGATAAGTGTTTATTTCTTGACAGCGATTGGGCTTTAACAAGTCTTTGTGAAACTGAGTCATCTAAAGTGTTAGTTGCAATCTTTGTCAAAATATTAACCAAGTTTCTCTTCTTTGATACTATTTTCTTCACTTATGTAACCTGTAATGAAATAAATAAAATAATTAAGTATCATATTTTGTTACTGAATAATAAACATAGAAATATTAATTTATTATTTAGAACTTTTGATGTGTTTGATTTGTTTTGACCACCCTATAAAAGCCCTTGCATTTAGAATAAGACTCATTATAGTTCTCATCGTAGTAATGTAATCACGTAGTTAAGGAAGTCAGTATTGCACTGAATTAGTTTTAATACATTATTGTAATGTAATAGTTATTAAATGTCATCGAGACATATTTGTAGTTTTTAAAAAGCTTCAGCACCACTCCCGAAACTTATATGGCGCAGCCAGCAGACAGCTTACAGCTGAGTTCAAGTACTCTCAAATTGGTCTTGTCCACAGTTCCGGATATCCTCGAACCAAATAAGTTTATTAAATCAGGAGCTGAAGAAACCTTCCTATCTAGACAAGAGCAGCTCTACGGGTAGACATGGCAGTGAGCGGACTTTAAGTAAAGCTTTAACTATCCTGTCCCATTCTAGTTATTTCCTGAGGTTATTTCTTTATGGCTCTATGTTGTAACTTTTGAACTAAAATCGTTGTAAGTTATTTGACTTCTGCACAAAACTTGACAGTTATTAATTAAGTAAATGTTATTATAAATAAAATAAATAGGATTAAATAAAAACAAAATATATAATAGTAAGTAAATATAATCTTAAGAAGTGCTAAAATTATAGAAAAAGAATAATTAACAGAATATTTTTGTATATGTGGTACGTATAACGTGGTAGAGCCATGCTGCAGCTATATTAGTAGTATAGTTGTGCTCTCACAGAATACCAGCGTAAAATAGCAGCTTGACACTGCTGTGTTTCGTATGGTGAGTGTAGAGAACCGGAGACCCTTTTTACTGGAAAAGAGGCATTCCATATTAGTCCTCACGGGTGACAACGCATCTGCGTTTTGATTCGCAAACGGGGATAAATGTAGATGTCTATGGGCCACAGTAACCACTTATTATCAGGTGAACTGTGCTCTTGTGTCCCCTTATCCTATAAAAAAAATATACATGTATTGATTTTTTTTAATAAAAATGGAACAAGGAAGACTATGTCACTTTCTTCAAATTAGACCTAAGGATCTAACAAGCTTGATCATCATGTTTGATGGTGATCAATGTATTTCAAGTTTATTAATTAAGAAATGTGAATATATTATAAGATTTTTTATGACATAAACAAAATTACATATACAAACAATATACTATATATTTTATTGTGTAACAATTACATTATAGGAAAAGATGCATCTCTTTTTAATATTCTGGTGATTCTAGATCAAACTGCAACTGAATTAGAAAATATTCTTAGTGGTTTCAATAGCTAATTAAAAAAATTTAAATAATTTATAGTTAACCAACTTCAGAATCCACACATAATAATTCAGAAGGTTTTAGATATCCATTCATTTTGCAAATAATTTTAATTAGATTTAACCACAACATTAAATTGAGAATTACATGGAGCAGAAAATAATTCCTATGGCCTTATAATATTAATATTGGTATGTTACTTAGAGATGGCCATGTTTGTGTATTCTGTGAGAGCAGATTCCGGTGATTCTAGATCAAACTGCAACTGAATTAGAAAATATTCTTAGTGGTTTCAATAGCTACTTAAAAAAATTTAAATAAATTATAGTTAACCAACTTCAGAATCCACGCATAATAATTCAGAAGGTTTTAGATATCAATTCATTTTGCAAATAATTTTAATTAGATTTAATCACAACATTAAATTGAGAATTACATGGAGCAGAAAATAATTCCTATGGCCTTATAATATTAATATTGGTATGTTACTTAGAGATGGCCATGTTTGTGTAAGTGATGAAAAGTGGATTATAATTAAGGTTTCAGATTTAAATGTTACGCATGAGCAGATAGAATTTAATATTAATAGATACATGAACTTAAATACTTAAATAAGCATGTTAGAATTATATTGACAAAAAAAAACTCTAAACATTCAATTAATATAATGTTTCAAACTGAATTTGAAATAAATTCCAGTATCGAACAATTTGAACAGTTATCACCTTCATTTAGAGTCAAACAAGGCATCCTAAACTCCCTAAGATATATTATTAAGATTATTACTGGTAACTTTGATTATAAAAATGCTATTAAGTATGAAAATATGATTGGTAATTTAAAAACTCGTCGATACAAACTAGTGAACAAGATTACCTTAATCAAAAAAAAAAAGAATCTCTTGTTAAAATAAGTACCATTTACAAGAAATAATTTTATCAAGATTGATTCAAATTCAAATTTATTTTTATTTGTGAATACAAGTAATATACTACAGGTAACATCTTTGAAAAAGATACATGTCATTGTAATGTGCCTATTGATGCATTGCTTAAATATTAATTAATTGAGTAATAACATTTCTTAGTTAGATATGTTTTAAATTATTTTTAAATTTATGAATATTCTCCGTTTGTGAAACATAGATGGAACTTTATTGTTGATTTTAAACAGCGTGCCAAAAACGCTTTATCTAAATAAAGCTGTCTGATGAAATTGTATAATTTTACTGTCAATTACTAAATAATCATTAAATATTTCCAAATTAGTTTTTATAAATGTTACATCTTGATAAATATGCAGTGTTGGAAATGACAGTAATTTAAATTTTTTAATTCTTGATATATTTGAGAGTTAATGATATGTAATTTTATTAATATTTACAATTTATTTTTACACAATTTCCAATCACTCTACACTAGATGGAATGAAATCGAAACTTCTGTAATCTTTAGCAAATTAGGAAATTTACTTATAGATATTGAAGAATTGTTAAAATTATTAAAATCAGCAGAGTTAACAAATTAATTGATATACCCCATAAGTTATAACAATAAAGTAAAAATAGAACAATATATAACATTGAGGGAAGTCAAATAACATTTGTTTTAGATACCAATTATACAAAAAATTAATACCCGTCACGTTACCACTTCCTCTAAACTATAATTTTAATTGTTTAATACTCATACCTACTAGTAAAAAGTTCTGAAACAGTCTCGTTCGCTCAGTCTTGCAACTACCTATATTCCTCCACTATGACGACAAGTCACAACTTTAAAGTTTAAGTTGAAGATGCTTGTATGAATGCTTTAATAAGATTCTCAGATAGTACGAGCTCCTGCCTTCCAGTACCAGCCGAAAAGCAGATCTTGGACATTAGTGATTTAATAAATCTTGAACATTTAAATAACCTTTTAAAATAAGGAAAGTGAAATAAAATATAACTCTGAAAAATTTATAAATGTAAAAAGTGTTGTGATTTAGAAGATGTCAATCACATCATTATTTGTTAAAACAGAACTAAAATTTAACCATATTCGAGCAGCATCTTTGAAAATTTGTAATAAATTGTTGCTTTTTTTGCAAGTTTTGTTCTTGTGATATTTTTGTAACGATTTAAGCAATCAGCTATACAATTTTTTGTCTTTCAATAGTTACAGAGACAATTTTATTAAGTGACTGCCACTTTATACCATGTAGTGATAATTAAAAATGGCTGGTGAAGTAATCACAAAGTGATGCAATGTTTTTTAATAAAAATGTATGGTTAAATGTATGTATGGCATTACTGGAGTCCACTTGATACCCACTTAGAAATCACAACTTTCAGTAGTCGAAATTGTACCATGATAAGTAATAAAATTACTCGCCTGTTGCTGTCAGAGGCACACCATGAGCTATTTAATCGTTAGTAAGCAAGCATGGATAAGAGTACCTATCGAAGTTTTCTGTCTTGTCAAGAAACTGTTCTTTGGAAAGTTCAATGATCTGGGGACTTATGGAGACTATGAAATACATCCACAAGTTTCTTAAATTATCGTTTTTAGGGAATCTGCACCAAGACAGCACTTTTCGTATTCCATACAATATGCATTATACCAGCACAAAAACAGAATATTGTTATTGTCACAAATAGCGGACGAAACTTTGCGTCCAAGATCTCAACGCAACATAAATGCGAGGAAATACACTTCAATACACTTGCGCTCGTAAAAAACTCATAACTCGGACGACAATTAGATAAATATTAAATAATGGCGTCAATCAATATCGATAATTTTGACAAATGACAATTTGCTTTGACAATACAATATAGCGTTTTTTTAAAATGGCGTCCGTAGACAGAGAATAAACTAGCGACGGTAGCGCCAAATGGCATAGAATGGAACTAAGCTGTCATGGGCCTGGTTTCGAGCACTTTACAGCACCCATGGTCACGGGGGGGACTGAGGTGTATGACGTCCCAATGTCATAGTTAACCACGGCTACCTCCAGATTAAAAATTATTAATTTTTGTTCCGATCCACGCAGTATGAACTTACAGTATCATGAAGTCTTGCAGTTGTATGCTTGGGTTGGGATTTAATTTTATTAATTATGGGATCCCAAGCAGATGGTAGCACCCAGCCATCTTCTCTATTGAAATTAGGATGTTTCTTGATTTCAATAGCCTCGCGAATCATCCTTGGAAGGAATCGGTGTTCTTTAGCGAGGATTTGTGGTACGATTATTTACAAGTAGAAATCCGAATGTTCCAATTTTCAATTACCTTCACATTTATTTACGAGCTAAATTGAAATATCGTATTTCATTGAAAATGGATCTGCATCGGGAACATTTTTCAAGCGATGAATTTTTACGAACGTTTCAAGCGTTCGTTTAAAGCTGAAGAGATCGCTTGAAAATTTTAAACGGCATTTATGAATAAACGTGCTTCTCAGGCAAAAGTGTACTGTATAAAAACAGGCGAAGAATTATGGAAAAAAAATATTAATAAAACCTTAACCGTCGAACTTTTTTAGTTTCGCAAAATTTTCTGTAACAGTAACATATGTATGCATGTCAATATTCGTATAACGATATCAAAGAAGTACATAATGTTATAAAATTATTATGTTGTACTTCTATGACATCGTTAGACGAATATTGGGCATATATATTGTTTATGTTATTGTTACAGAAAATTATGCGAATCTAAAAAAGTTCTACGGTTAAGGTTTTATTGATCAAATTTTTTTAAGACGAATAATAATATCTTATTTTGTTGTCCAAAACATTAACTTTACCACGGCATTTATCTGTGACAGCATATGATGAAATTGTGGTTGTTTAGGCAAAATATTAAACATTTGAAAAGTGAATTCTTAATCGTACGTTCGAAGCACATAGCACCGGTAGCAAGATCACCCGCCCCCCGCCCGGTCGCATTCCATTCGGGCGGTGTCGAACGGACTTCGAGAGAATCAGTGTAAAGAATTTTGCGATCGGAACTGACGTCTTTGTTTTATCACCTAATTTGTCACGAACGTAGAAAAACCTCGTACCTCGTTGCATCGGCGGGAACACGTGTTGTTCTTTAAGGACTTATTAACTTCGGTTAAAGTAATTGTGCAACTCCTATAGTGATTTTCTTTTGAAGTTCTTCTTTTGGCTGTACCATTACGTGACTAGACTGAACGAGTGCCTCAAGAAGGGAATAGTTCCGGGGCTACAAGAGGATACCTTCTCCAGGACAGCATCGTGTCATCTAGCCCAGGCCACTTACACACAGTTTCAGACAAATAAAACCTACACTCACTACACTCTCATCAGCCGGGCAGATCCTGGTGAACAGTCTCCGCTCCCGAAGCAGGTAAGTGCCTTCCCGTTAACTGGCTTTCCCCATATAGTTTATTGTAATTAGGGACATTCCACGCGGCCATATCGAGGCCCGACCTGCGTCCGTTCGTTGAATCTTCGCTTATGGGCCCCGAAGATTGAACCTTTGTAGGAACAGCCGTAGGCCGTATCAGTGGTTCTTACCGAGCCACTCAGTAACATCAATACAAATAGATAAAATCGAAATGTCTTTTTGCAATGTCAAAATAACAGCTTTTTACTAAATAAATGCATATGAAAGCATATACGGTGCTTATAACAATATAAAATTAAATTTATGTCTGTCTGTTATTTTTGTCTGATCAAGGTAATCTCCGAAATGGTTGGATTTTGTTGGGACTTTCACTAGCAGATAGCTGATGTTATAAGGAGTAACTAGACTATTTTTAATTTATAAAGAGATTCAGAGTTCCGCACAAAAAAATTAAAATCCTAATAAATGACACGCGTATCACACGCATTTTATGTAATGTTTATTTGATGCATTTGTTTATGAACTATTGTTTTTACTGTCCATTTTATTTGCAACTTTCAGAATAATAAAGCGTATAAAAATATTATTTTGAAGTTCATGTCTGCTCAGGGGATAAGCGCTCGCTATAAATTTCGTAGTATGCAATCAACCCGGGTTCGATCCCCACTGGCACCAAGGAAATTGTTAATTGCAATTTTAAAATACTAGTATGGCCGTCAACGCTAACTTCTTTGAAATGCTCTTTAGTAATTTAAAATAGTAATTTGTCAAAATGAGAGTCTAATAAATTATTATAGTGGGGTATCTATAAAGTTTTCTCATCTGATTGGGCTGTATAAATATATAATTGTAAATGAAAATGATAAACATACATAAATATCAATAAAATAAAATAAAATAAATACATAAATAAATAAAAACCCAACCAGATAAAAGCCCTCGGCAGGGGAGACTAAACGGCCGATGGTTAGGGGGAAAGGGAAAGAAACCGGCGGACGATGCGGGCGGTATCGAGGAACACCGCCTTCTGCATTTGAGCCGAGACTGGGATTACTGTGATTAACCCGTTCACAGAAACGACCACAGGAATAATTTCGGTCGGCAGACCACCCCACATGTCAGTCACCTCGTGAGCCAGGTCCAGATATTTTGTCAGCTTACCTGTTTCGGCTTTAACGAGTTTCTCATCATAAGGAATGGTAATGTCGACCAAAAATATCATTGAGTTTGCCCGGTCCATCAACGCAATATCAGGCTTATTCGCAAGAATAGCCCTGTCTGTGAGGATGGCCCGGTCGCAGTAGAGACTGGCGCGGTCATTTTCGAGCACGGCTTCCGGCAAATACTTATAATATGGCAGTTTCCGATCCACGAGGCCGTATTTCAGAGCGAGCTCCTGGTGTAGAATCCTGGCCACTAGGTTGTGTCTGTGCAAAAATTCAGAGTTAGAAAGCGCCGAACAACCGGAGATGATATGCCTAAGTGACTCACCGGGATGGTGACAAGCTCGACAGATGTCGACATCCTTTAGAATATATTTCCGATAGTTGTTGGTCTTAATAACCTGATCCTGTATCGCACAGACAAAACCCTCGGTTTCCCCAAAAAGGTCACCAAAACGTAGCCAGTGGAAGGAGGCAGCTGTGTCTACGAAAGGCTCATGTAGAGCCTTGTAGAACCTCCCGTGGAGCACCTTCTCCTTCCATACGGTCTCCCGGTCGGAAATGCTCTGTACTGTATGTATTATTATTATTTTGTAAAGTTCGCTAACACGCATAAGGGCAGAGCGGCGGACACTTCCTCGCCCTAAAACCCTCTCAAAATGAGAGGAGACCTGCGCTCAGCAGTGGGACGTATATATCATGCCGACCTTTAGTTTGTTAGTAGCTCTCATATTATAGAATATAAATGAGCATGAGTACCTTACTAAGAACACTAAATATCATTAAAAAATTACGGATGCCAACTAGCCTGCCAAACGTGGTTATTATGGCGAATAATTAATTTGAAGGAAGCCTTTGTTCAGCTGTGATCCTGTAAGCTGTAAATGATAATGATGATGATTATACTTATGAAGTTTATTAAAATTTTAAAATCGAAAGTCATTAATAGCATGATACAATTCCTGTGTGGTGATATTAACGTGTTATTAATTTTTACAAGTAGAAAGTATTTCACCAGTAGAGCATCGAGCTTTATCTAATAGTATTTATATATGATATACCTGACCTATTTTAACTTGGACCTAGCGGTCGACCTCATTGAAGCGCCTTCCATTAATTGCTTTAGTAAAAATGTGTACCCTTTTACAAAATTTCTTTCAAAATATTTTCAAAGATGTCTTAACATTTCTTTGCTTATGCAAATAACACACAATATAAATCAATTTTCAATAAAAATATTCATAAAAATATCCATTAAATCATAGATCTGAAATCTAGAGACATAAAAAAGGTTTAAATCAGTTTTTAAACTAAAAGTAGAGAAATTATATTTCTTTCCTTCTTCTTCGCCATTTAAAAGCTTGAAGGACATAGGCCTCTCTTATTGTAGGAAATTTTGTTAGATTTTAATTTTCTGATAAAAAAGTTATTTTAATAAAGTCCTGGTGAAACAATTTCAGTAATGTATCTGACTTCCGAGTCGTTTAATATGAATTTTTAATACGCAACGTAAAAGGTAAATACGCAAATTGAAAACTATAATTATAAGTTTTAATAAAAAATAACCTGTCGAAGACATCCAGATAACTAATGAAAACCACTAATTTGAAAGTACTCTGTCGTGCTCTAGGTGTATGTTAAAATAGTAACACTAATTATTACTATTTAAAAATGAGTATTTGTTTACCTACATGTAAAATTCCGGCTTTATCAAAAGTGATTTTTTTTTATAATTTATAAAAACAAAAAGGAGCATAGTATTGAAATTAGAAAGAAACATTTCTTAGTCAAGCAACCTTTCGTGTAGTCGTTCTCGAGATATTTTGGAAACAATATAAATTTTTACCACGAACAAAGGACGGGGACCACAAGAAATTTCATTGGGCTAATTTTTATAATCATACTTATTACAAAACTTAATAATAGTATCATCATTATATACTAGTGTTTGCTCTTAATATTGATTTGTTTTCCATCACGTTTTAGTACACGGAGTAAAAAAATAATAAACCACATTTAATGAGAGCGGGTAGCGTAACCTCTCCACTTCCTGTTCACGGTGTGCGATATTATCTTACTTCAAAATTAGAACTTACTATATTGCAACAGCGAACTACTTATGTAGTGTAGTGACAAGGCTTGGCAAAATCTTTTATATTTTCCTACAGTAGAACGTTGTCGCATCAAGTAGCTAAGTTTCTTAATTTCCTTCAGTTTAAAGTAGAACAAACTAAACGAAAGTTTCTGATGAAAATACCTATACTTTAAAGAAGTTAAAGTTTAGTATATTTAAAAAAATATCTTTTCAATTAATATGTTCGGATCTGGGGGCACGGCAGTGCCCTTACACAACTTACCTTAAACAATCTTAATTCAATATAATCTGGGGGCACGGCAGTGCCCCCGCCAAGTCGAGCAAAAAAGCGGCACGGCCGTATCATCCTTTTCTCGAAGCAGTTCAGGCCATTTCCGAAACACTATTACTTCGTTATGGATAAAACTAGAAGCCTGAATTTTTACTAACCAAGTAGGCATTGTATAAACTCGGTATATTTCAAATTTCATTAAATTTGAATAAGTAGTTCAAGAATTATAACTAGTCAAAGTTTCTTAATTTTGTCACTCACTGACTGACCGATCATCAGAACTCTGAGGCACTTCTAGCAGACATAGAAACTTCAAATTTGGAATAAAATTATTGTTTAATATATTAATTAAGGAAAAATTAAATTATTTTAAAATTTCGGTCCGGTTTTCGAGATACACCAACTGCTTAAATAACTTTGTAATCCCATATAAACCTATAGTATTACAAAGTTACATTTCCAGTTACAAAGTTACATTTACAGTGAATGAATCTGTTCCTATACATATGTAATGGAATAATAGGTGTAAATAGCTACCTAGATATAACTATCTACAAAAAGAAATGAGATGCCATAAAAAAACAACTTGTAAAAAAAGCCAAGTCTCGCAACTCAGTTCTTCTACAGTAAAAAGTTGTGAGACCCATGTAATACCAAGTCGGTTAATTTATTCAGTCCCTAGATTGATACATAGATTGACTTAGTAATCGCATGAAAACACAATATATCTCACAAGTAATACATATTATATTAAATTAGATTGTTTAGTGCGATTGCGAAGTCAATCTATGTATCAATCTAGGGACTGAATAAATTAACCGACTTGGTATTACATGGGTCTCACAACTTTTTACTGTAGAAGAACTGAGTTGCGAGACTTGGCTTTTTTTACAAGTTGTTTTTTTATGGCATATGTATTACTTGAGAGATACATTGTGTTTTCATGCGATGACCAAGTCAATTTCTTTATTTAAAACATAAAAGATTTTTAATATTGATATGGTCACTATAAAATTTTGTTAGGTTATCTAATTACGTAACAATTTAAGATAGAAGGACCCTTAAGTAGGGACTGAATAAATTAACCGACTTGGTATTACGTGGATCTCACAACTTTTTACGGTAGAAGAACAGAGTTGCGAAACTTGGCTTTTTTACAAGTTATGTTTTTGATGGCATAAGAACTTTTACGTATTAAAGCTACGCTTCAGTGTATTGCTATGGCTATGGAACGAATGGATCAGCTCGACTGGGCAAAGATGAATCAGGCAGCTCGAATGTATGGTTAGTGATAGTCATTGCAGACCGTTTTTACTCGTAATGAGAAATTCCATCTTATTCCTCAAGCACGGCAATGCATTTGCATTTTAATCTTAATCTAGAATAATGTCAGTGTTTTGTGTTAGTATCCACGGCATTCACTTACCATCCGGTAGATACAGTCTAAACTGGCCCGCTTGTCAACCTTACGACCGTCTACGTGTTCATGAAGGGAATTTTATTTCTAACTGTCGATTTACAAATTAATAGAATCGGACATACCTTTGCGAAAAACGTCCATTGAATTATAGAAACTGATTTATTTATCTTGCACAAGTTTATTATATACTATTTTCGATTGTTTTTCTAATATAGACAAACATTTTTACATTATTTCTATATTAAGCATTTTATTTTATTTTATAAATTACCTAGCCTTCCGACAATAAAAAGAATATGATTACTTTAGTATTCTTTCTTTGAAATTGCAGCGCAACTTTTTAATATACGCTTTTACACAATATTGCTCCACTGTATTCTTTATCCTCTTGATGCTTTCTTTTGCAGACTTTATAAAGTTTATTTTTATAGTTGAAAAATTACATTGTGTTTAAATAAAATGAAAAATACAAGATAACAAAAAATAGAAACAAATATCAATTTTCAATTACGAACGAAAATATCATGAAGAAACCAACTGAACAGGGGAACCTCTGCTCAAAAAATAAGTAGGGGAATGAAGGGGGAAACCGGATAGTGGGTGAAACCAGATAGTTACCATTTCATTACTCTGCGCATAGCTGTGTATTATCTATGCATAGCTGTTTCGTTCTAACTAATGGACAAATACGCGCGAACCCTTACTCAGTGCGGTTGCAAATGGTGGTGACGGTAACGTCTCAGCACGTGCGTCTATAAACGAAAATTAAAAACATAGGTAAATTATCTTATATTTTGATTTTATTAAGTGATATCATTAAGATTAACTATGTGCTGTCGTAAAAAGTTGTATTTTTTGAGAAGTCATAAATATTTAACCTTCTATATATTATATAATCGTATTTGTTGTTGCTCTGTGTAAGCATAACTTGTTAGTTATAACGATTTCAAACATGGTACCTATGGGGTACAAGGGGACGGGATAATTTTGACTATCCGGTTTTACCCCGATTGATTTGTATGTAGGTAGGTATTGTGCGCGTTTCTTTTGTCTCTTTAATTACTTTGTTTTTACTTTTTACATAGTGCGAGCGTCAGCATGCCACGAACATAAGTCATCATCATCATCATCATCATCATTACAGCCCTTCGCAAGTTCACTGCTGAACATAGGTCTCCCCCAAGGAATGACACAAAACACGGTCCTGGGCCAACTGCATCCTTCGACTTCCTGCATGTCTTACCAGGTCGTCACTCCATCTAGTAGGGGGACGCCCTACACTTCGTCCGTCGGTACGAGGCCGCCACTCAAGAACTTTTTTTCCCATCGGTCGTCGGTTCTTCGAGCTATATGGCCGGCCCATTGCAACTTCAGCCTACTAATCCGCTGGGCTATGTCGGTCACTCTGGTTCTAATGCGGATATCCTCATTCCTAAGTTTATCACGCAGAGAAACTCCAAACATAGCCCTCTCCATAGCTTGCTGAGCAACCTTGAGCTTCCTCATCCGGCCAGCAGTGAAGGACCACGTCTCAGTTCCATAGGTCATCACTGGCACCACGCACTGGTTGTATAGTCTCGTTTTAAAGTTTTGAGGTATACCTGACGAGAAGATGTGCCGTAATTTCCCGAACGCTGCCCACCCGAGTTGAATCCGTCGATTAACCTTTCGGTCGAAGTTGGACTAACCTAGTCGCACTATTTGTCCCAGGTAAACATACTCGTCAACAACTTCGAGCTTGGTGCTCCCAACAACTACCGGCATAGGTGTGATATGGACATTAAACATGATCTTTGTTTTGTCCGTGTTCATCTTAAGACCTATCCGTTGGGAGACACTATTGAGGCCATTGAGCATAGTGCTTAGGTCCTCCAGCGATTCTGCTATAAGGACTATATCGTCGGCAAATCGAAGGTGAGTGATGTACTCGCCATTGATGTTAATACCGCGTCCTTTCCAGTCCAGTAGCTTGAAAACGTCTTCCAATGCAGCGGTGAAGACTTTCGGGGATATAACGTCACCCTGTCTTACACCTCTCTGCAGTTGAATAGGTTTTGTACTCTGATTCTGTACTCGGATAGCCATCATAGCCTTACTGTACAAACACTTCAGCACTTCGATATATCGACAGTCAACTTGGCACCGCTGAAGAGACTGCAGCACCGCCCAAATTTGGACGGAATCAAAGGTTTTCTCATAGTCCACATACGCAAGGCAAAAAGGCAGATTGTACTCTTCTGTCTTCTGTACAATCTGCCGCAGGGTATGTATGTGGTCTATGGTACTAAAGCCTTTTAGGGAACCGTCTTGTTTGGGGGGCTGGAAGTCGTCGAGTCTGCGTGCGAGACGATTCGTAATAACTTTCGAAAACAGCACGTAGATGAGGCTCAGAAGGGGAAATCGGTGTGTAGTTCTTCAAGAAAGCGTTATCGCCTTTCAACGGGGACAGTTGGAAACGATAGTGTATTGATTTTCTGCAGCTGGACATTATGTTCCACCTCTTATGATGTTTTCTTGAGCACGAATGAAGAGTGAGTTTTTGGATGGTGCACCACTAGGCACAGTAGCTGTATGACATCCAAGTGGTTGGTTGCCACAACGTATTTCCGCCGAATAGATACATAAGCAAATAAGATCCTGTTCTTGTCACAGATGGTCAAGCCATTCACACTAAGAAGGTTTCTAGGTAGAAGCTATTGTGTTAGATCATGTTCATAGTATTATAATGATCTGCTTGCTACCTCACTGCACACATTGCTAATAGCCATGTTGGTTTTATGGGGCCCTTGAGCTCGTTTTGCCCACAAGAAGTCCAGATGGCATCTTTGTTGGAACTGCTAATATTCGTGCACTTACCATGCAAAATGCAGTGTCTGCTATCATCAAAACCAAAATTTGCCCACTATATCCCAATAATTTCACAAAAGTACCGGACAAAAAATGAATAAAAAACACAATCAAGAGGATTCGGAGTGTTAGGTTTGTAGCGAAAAGTATAAACAAACTAAGTGCACAGATGAATGGTAACAATGTACTGCTTGTCTTAAATGGGCTCACAAAAGTTGCATTGGTTGTTCTGAGCAAGAATTGTTTTTTTTATTTTATTTAAAAGGACAACCAACAAGACGAACACTAATACATGGATTTTGAGGTAAAATTAATATAAAACTAAAGCTAAGCGTCATCTTAATTATAGGCTGCCACGGCATGCAAATGTGTACTATGCAAATAGGTTAGATAAAAAAACTTAAATAGGTTAGTTACTACTAAGCAAATGAAAACTTAAACATCTATTTTTATATGTTAAAAAAAATCAAACAATAGATATAGATACCTGAATCAAACAGACACCATTTGTAACACGAAAATTTTCGTGTACATTATTTTAGCATATTTATATTATTACAGTCGATGAATAGACATCAGTGCGCCATCTAACGTCATTAGTCCGAAGTAACTAGAAACGTATATTGACGAATCGAGCTAGCTAATTGCATGCAATTGACCTTTCGTGTTAGTTCGAAATCCTACCACGGATCGAAGGTGGCGCGTAGCCCAAGGGAGGCCTAGTCTTTTTGAGCGAGCCGTTGTAATGATCGGACACGCACATATATAATTTTTGAATCGAAACGCCGGAACATGAATTTAAAGTGACGAGTACTTGGGCGTACGGCCCCTTAAACACAATGTCTACAGGCAGTTTAATGTGTTGAAACACATCATCCCATAAATTGTAAGTACTTAATGTTTTTGTCTTCTTAAAAGCACATGTGCTCTAATTAACGGTACATGGTATTTCATAGATTCTTTTGTCTTGTCATAGGGGTCCTTAGTCCTTACTTTGAGTATGGTCCATTATCAAGTTTAAATATGTGAACGAGGCGAGGCAGTTTCAACTAGTGGTTATATTGGGACTGGGCGGTCTGGAGACCGCGACCGGAGTACACCTGGAGGACATCTGTTACCTCACTGCTTCGCGGGATTGACCATAAACAGTGTAATATTGTGTAATCCACCAGGTTAGCCAAAACCTCAGTTCCCAGTGTATTTTAAAGTGACAACTTGATATTTGGGGCTATCCGTATGAACTTTAAAAGGAAATAAACTACTTTTTGTCTGTATATATAACTTTGAATTTTCATTTACTAATCATCCAACAACAGGCGCCCTGGGATACTTTTATTTTGATACTCGAGTCTCTTAACTCTCCGATGACCGTAGCCGGTGAGTAACGCCCTAAAAAGTGTTAGACTCGAGAAACTGACCGAGCTTGCGTCTAAATTTCAACGGCTTGTCAGAAAAGATGTCGATGTTGTAAGACTTAGATATTAAGATGTACTGTCTCTGTAAGCGATTCATGGTGGCGTAGTGACCTAAGCTACTTTTGGCACCTTTTGGTGAGAATGGAACGTAACGTACGCGACGCGGCAACTTATATGGGATATTAAAATTGACAGATTGCAACAACGCAGGGCAGTCAATGAGGCCATTGATTATCTTATAAAAAAGTAATTGATCCAAAAACAATCTTCGCCCTTGTAGGCTAGTCATTTTTAAAATAGGCAAGACGTTCCTTATACGAGGGCAGCAGTTTGGCTTTGTTAGATTGGTAGGATAGGTGCCAGAGAAATCTCTTCTGTATTGGCTCGATTCGCTTAATATGGACCTCATAATGTGGGGACCAAACCTGACTACAATATTCCAAACCCGAACGAACCAATGCCAAATACAGGAGAATTTTTGTTGAAGGCTTTTTGAATTCCTTTGCATTCCGCAGCACAAACCCTAGCATCTGGAAACCTTTTGCTGCGATTTGGTCAATGTGCTTGTGAAAGCGTAGTTTTTTATCCATAATGACGCCCAAATTGCGAATAGAGTCTACCTTTTGCAATTTTTGACCGGCAATATTGTAGGACGGCGACAAGTTCGTTTTGCATCTCGAAAATCTAATAAATTTACATTTTTCAGTATTTAAATATAACCTGTTCTCCCTACACCGTCCAGCGAGTCGATCCAAATCCTCCTGTAATAAAAATGAGTCATTAATACCTCTGATCTGCATAGACAGTTTCATATCATCAGCGTAAAGGAAACAAGCAGCATGATCAAAGATACCCACGATATCATTAATAAATATATTAAAGAGGATTGGACCCAGATGCGAACCTTGTGGAACGCCAGAAGTTGGCTGAAAGGAATGCGATGAGTAGCCATTAACCACAACGTGCAACTTGCGTTGATAAAGATAGGATTCAAACCATACCAGAAGGTTGCCATACACACCCAAACGAGAAAGTTTACCTAGTAAAATTTTGTAATCAACTGAATCGAAAGCCCTACTAAAGTCGGTGTATATGGTGTCTACAGGGATACGGAAATCAAGGGAGTTAGAAACAAAATCCACAAACGGGATCAAAATAGTTACCGTTGAGCGAGATGCCAAAAAACCTGATTGGCGAGGAGGAATTAAATGCTTTATGTGATAGGACAAAACCGGGCAAACCAACGATTCAAATGCCTTCCCAAAGACTGAGAGTATCGAAATGGCCCTATAGTTCTTCACGGATACCGAATCTCCCGACTTATAAACTGGAACAATTCTCGCCTCCTTCCAGATCGAGGGAAATACGCCATTCATTAAAGACTCATTAAATATTATTGTTAGAGGAAAGGAGAGAGATTCACAGCATTGAACTACAAGCAAAGAGGGTATTCCATCCGGACCAGCTCCCTTAGTCCTATCTAGTCCTTTCAGAGTTTTCAGAACATCCTCCCGCTAAGGGTGAGACTTCCAAGGAAGCAAGAGACTGAGTATTCTAGATCAGGTACATTGCAGAGAGGTAAGCTTGGCCGGTAAACCGAGGCAAAATAGGAAGCAAAAAGATTACTAATACCAGTTCCACAAGTTTCTTCCTTATCATCGAATGTCATTGCAGATGGATACTCGTTGCTATTGACTTTTTTACTCTTGAGAAAGGTCCAAAACTTTTTTGGATTTACTGATAGGGACTTTTCGAGATCAGTTATATATTTAAGATAACAAGATTCTGTTAAATCAGAGCACCGTTTTTTAATTGTTTGGAATGCCAGTTCGTCAAGTGGGTTATTGTACTTTTTATATCTTATCCTGAGCTTATACTTCTCACGTGAAAGGCGAATAAGATCCCTGGTATACCACGGGGGAAACTTTTTTGATGCTGGTTTGCTTTTAGGAACATATTTTAAGATAGAACTTCTTAGTATTGAGTAAAATTTGTTAGTCATTTCATCTACCGACGAGCACGAAGCCAGGTCACTCTCCCATGGTATCGAGCTTAAATAATTACATATTTTTTCAAAATCAGCTTTATAGAAGTTATGTCTCTCATTATAATTACGGGAAAGAAGTTTAGTTCATTTTTTTTTATGCAAAAACTGCGAATAATTTGAATGTATTATTTTATCATTAGTATCTGTATTCACCCCTTTTATATAAAATGCCTATCCTATTTCACCCATAGGTATGGGGTGAATTCGGATTTATCATTTTTGATTAAAATTGTTCGAGTTCGTAGTTGTTAAGATAGATTTCAAACATTTTCATACCAACATTATGCCTAAGGTATACTTAAACATTTTTGATATTTATTATCTCAATAAATAAAATAGTGTATTATATATTGTGTCTTTATCTTAACTATCCGGTGTCCCTCCACCTTCCCTTACTATGCAGGGTGTTAAGTTATTACTTTACGTTTTACTTTTACAACTTAATTTTATATTAATTTTCACGTTCTGTATAATTACAGAATAATTAATATTAAAAATTAATAAAATAAATAATATTACGACGTGTACAAAAAGATTTTCTGTGCGATACACTTCAAAATAAAGATAGCCGCAGTAGAATTAGAGCAACCGACACAGGGCAACGGATCAGTAAGCTGAAGTAGCCATGGACCGAAATATTATAGCTCAAAGAACCGGCAGCCGTTATGGAAGAAATATTCTCAAGTGGCGGGCTCGTTGTAAAAACATTGCCAGAAAAAAAGTAATAACGTTATTCAGCCTAGTACTAGTATCAGAAACCTGTTTTCTTAATACTAAAGTATAAATATCTTTATTCATATCAAGGCTATTTATGTTTTATGTACATTAATTACATTTCAAATATGTAGAGGTGCCAAATATGAGATATCATTTTAAGTTTTGCATATTTCTCGGAAAATACCACAATATTCACAAGAAGGTAATTTTACGTGATGCTAAATTAGATTAAATGTATATTTCGAAACTATAAATATTTTAGCAATAATGCTTACCTATTCTGTAACATAAGTGATATAAAACAAAATAATATACTTTTTCTATACATGCAATTAGATACCCTAATATGAGGTTCTTAATTTGGGATGTCTCATTTTATGCAACTCCACTTTTGAGCTAATTGAAATGAATAATACAATTAATTAATATACTTTTATTGACTTCAATTAAACGTTAAGGTAACAATCAGCGTTTATTTATATTAAGAACAATAACCCAGCATTATTCGGAAACCATTATAAGAGTTTACGTGATAATTTTGATTTTTTAATATTTTAATTACTTTGTTGCTGATTTTTCGTAAGTTTTTTCAAACATCATTCATTTGTATTTGCTTTGACATGCACACAGATATATGGTTATGGAAAATCTTATGTTTTGTTGGTCAAAACATGTCCGGCATTATCGTGTAACCAGGTCTCTATTATAAACCTCACTGGAGCACCATCTTTTAAATATTGTGCTATATTTTTAGACAATATTTATAATTTTCACCATTGCTGGTTTAATATAGAATGAATAGGGATTTTACGGCTTTTGGGTTAAATCATACAATTTTTTTATGAAATTATCATTTCATTTAGCTGTACTAACATAATGGAGCGTGAATAAAGCTAATAAAACGTGAAAAGATGAGTTATTTCCTCAGGATCGATTTTATATCTCACCCATGATCAAAGGTATAGTTAATACTATCGTCTGCCTTCGTTTTCGGGAGGGTTTCACAAACACCCGGTAAAAATCCTACGTACTTTTAGCGACAAAATATTATAACAAAAATCTACCAAAAGGAAGTAAGCGTAGAACATTATTTTTTTAATTAAACTGTATGCCAATTAATTGCTCCTTAAATAAACCCTTAGAATCCGTAATTACTCTACGTCTATTGCTTTTAATTATTTTTTTAATTTTATTATCGAAAATAAAATTTTGCTATAAAACATAAATAATCTACTTTTATAAATTAAATAAATAAATTACAAATCACATCGCCGTGTAGTGGCGGTTAAGAATATCCACTACCCCATATCTTCCCGTGGGTGTCGTAAAAGGCGACAAAGGGAAACAGGCAGGAGATGGGCAGCAGCATCTTCTTGATAACAGAAAATTACAATAAAAAGCTGCGGTTGCCAACCCGCTCGCTAAGCGTGGCAACTATGGCAAATACCCCCTTATAAAGGTAACAAAGAGACGGCCCCCAGTCCCCGGCGGCCCCGCTATTCCTGGCTACGGTGGCGACCATGGTAACGGCGGCGCAGGGGGTGCTAAGAATCTCCGGTGGAGGTTTGGTTGCCACCTAGGACGACTCGACCTGGAAACATACAACGCACGCACCCTGAGGACTGACGAGAAGAGCGTGGAGCTGGAAGAACAGATAGACAAATTACGCTGGCATATTATAGGATTATCGGAGGTCCGAAGAGAGGGGGAGGACACGGTAATCCTTGAATCCGGCAACTTACTCTACTTATAGAGGTGGAGGAAATGTATGAGGATATCTCTAGAGCCATGCATTCCTCCAAAACCCACTATACGGTGTTAATGGCAGACTTCAATGCAAAACTAGGCATAAGAGAGAACGGTGAGCTAAAAGTAGGGAAATTTGGAATAGGGCAACAGAACCCAAGGGGCCAGCAGCTGGCCGACTTCATGGAGAAAGAGGGACTCTTTATTATGAACTCTTTCTTCCAGAAGCGGCTCCACAGGCAGTGGACCTGGTCTAGCCCCGACGGTACGACAAAAAATAAGATTGACTTTACTGGTCAGTGATGTCTCCGTGATCGCGCATTCGCTACATTCTTCAACAGATTTGACAGCATACAGGCAACTGAACAGACAGATCTCCAAATGCATGCGGCAGGACTTACGCAACTTCAATACAGCTTGTATTGAAGAAGCGATCGAGCGAAACCACGGCTCCAAAGTCTTTGCCAGAGATCTGTCTGCCAGAAAGAGCCAACTGTCAAATCTGAAGACCGAGTGTGGCAGCATCGTTTCCGGGACACCTGAGATTTTGAGTGAGATTGAGAGGTTCTATGGGCAGCTTACACGTCATCGTTGGAGCCACACGCAAGTGTGAGTAACGATCTCAAGAGTGAGTCTTATCCGACACTATTCCGAAGATATCCCTGAAGTCAGTCTGAGCGAGATTAGAATGGCTCTCCAACACCTTAAAAACGCCAAGTCCCCGGGCGAGGATGGAATTACAGCGGAGCTTTTGAAAGCGGGTGGAAAACCGGTACTTGAAGTCCTTCAGATGCTTTTTAATACCGTCCTCCATGGTGGCACTACTCCGGAGGCGTGGAGTAGAAGTGCGGTGGTCTTGTTCTTCGAGAAAGGCGACAACGCTCTCTTGAAGAACTACAGACCGATTTCGCTTCTGAGCCACGGCGACGTGCTGTTTTCGAGAGTTATTACGAATCGTCTCGCACGCAGACTTGACGACTTCCAGCCTCCCGAACAAGTCGGTTTCCGAAAAGGCTTTTCATAAGTCCACTGCTGAACATAGGCCTACCCCAAGGTATGCCACAAGGCACGGTTCTAAACCACCTGCATCCATCGACTTCCTGCGTGTCTTACCAGTTCGTCACTCCATCTCGTGGGGGGGTCGCCCTCCACTTCGCCTACCGCTACGAGGCTGCCACTCAAGAACCTTTCTTCCCCATCGGATGTCGGTTCTTCGAGCTATATGGCCGGCCCACTGCCACTTCAGCTTACTAATCCGTTGGGCTATGTCAGTTACTCTGGTTCTGCTACGGATATACTCATTTCTAAGTTTACCACGCAGAGAAACCCCGAGCATAGCCCTCTCCATAGCTCGCTGAGCGACCTTGAGCTTCCTCATACGGCCAGCAGTGAAGGACCAGGTCTCAGATCTGTAAGTCATCACTGGCAACACGCACTAGTTGTATAATTTCGTTTTAAGGTTTTGAGGTATGTCTGACGAGAAGATGTGTCGTAGTTTCCCGAACGCTGCCCAGCCGAGTTGAATCCGTTGGGTTTATTACATATAAGTATAACAAACATGACATTTGATTATGTTGGGTTTATAGTGAGTTCTTTATATGAAGATATCTCATATTAGGTACACAGGTTTGGGTTTTAGTTACAAAAAATAGTTCGTATTTAACGCAGATGCCGCCATTAACGGAACATTTAGGATGACGCCTCGTACCTACCAACATACTGTTGATCCAGTCACACCTAAACAAATAGGATATTTTTTTATAGGAGAGGGGGCAAACGAGCATACGGCTCACTTGATGGTAAGTGACTACCGCCGCCCATGAATAACTGCAACACCAGGGGAATTGCAGGTGCGTTGCCGGCTTTTTAAAAAGGAGTAAGCTCTTTTCTTGAAGGTCCCTAAGTCGTATCGGTGCGGAAAAGTCGCCGGTGGTAAATTATTCCACAGAGAGGTCGTACGCGAAAGAAAACTCCTCGTGAAACTAACAGTTGTGGACAGCCAAGCATCCAGATGCGTTCGTAAAATTGGCAGTATAACAAAGAAATTGCATTAGTATTTATAACACATATGGTAATGATATAAAAAAAATATATTTCTTAGTCAAGCAACCTTTCGTCAAGGCATTCTCAAGATATTTTGGAAACATACATTATTTTTTACCACAGACTAGCATACGGCAACCACAAAAAATTTCACTGGTCTAATTTTACAATCATACTAATTACAAAACTTAATAGTAGCATCATTTTTATATAATAGTTTATGCTCTTAATATTAATTTTGCTTTCCTTCACGTTTTTAGTGGAGTATAAAAATAATAAACCATATTTAATGAGAGCGGGTAGCGTGATCTTGTCAAATACACACAGACAGTAAACCCCGACCTCTACTTCCTGTTCACGGTGTGCAATATTATCAAAGTTAAAACTTACTATTTTGCAGCAGTGAACTTCGTAAGCAGTAAATAAAGATAAGGCTTGGCAAATCTTTTATATTTTCCTCCAGCAAAATTTTGTCACGTCACGTAGCTAAGTTTCTTAAGTTTCTTTATTAGAACGCTGAACAAACTAAACGAAGGTTGCTGCTGGAAAAACCTATGCTTTTAAATAACCTACATTAAAATGTTTGTACTTACTTAAAAATGTTTTAAATTTATATGTTCGGATAACGACTTTTTCCGTGTTAGAACTATGCTGCAGTGTATTGTTATGGCTGCAGAATTAATAAATCAGCACAACAGGGAAAAGACAAATCAGGCAGCTCGAATGTATGATTAGTGATAACCATTGAAGACCCTTTTTACTCCTAATGAGCATCTTAGTCCTCAAGGGTGGCAATGCATTTGCATTTTAAATCTTAATCGAGAATAATTTCAGTGTTTTTAGCATACACGGAATGCAATTACCATCAGGTAGATACAATCTAAACTCGCTCGCTTGTACGTTCCGGTCGTATTGTAGTATCGGTACAAATTAATAGGATCGGGCATACCTTTGCGAAAAATCGTCAATTGAATAGAAACTGATTTATTTATATTTCGCAAGTCTACTATATACCATTTTTGATTGTTTTTGTAATATAGACAAACATTTTAACATTATTTATTTAGTAAGCATTTTACTTTATTTTATAAATTAAGCAGCCTTCGTCAAAAAATAATAGAATTACTTCTGTATTTTTTCTTTAATATTGCAGCGCACCTGTTTAATATACGTGTTTACACAATATTTCTACACTGCCTTTTCTTTTTTTTATAGAAGAGGGGGCTAACGAGCATGCGGCTCACCTGGTGGTGAGTGGCTACCTCCGCCCATTAACAACTGCAACACTAAGGGAATTGCAGATGCGTTGCCGGGCTTTTAAAAAGGAGTAGGCTGTTTTCGTGAAGGTCTCTAAGTCGTATTAGTCCAGAAAAATCGCTGGCTATTATCGATTTCACAAGGTAGTAGTGCGAGGAAGAAAACTTCTTCTAAATCGCACAGTTGTGGACAGCCAAGCACCCAGTTGCGTTCGTGAAATTTGGCGGCTGGGATTAATCCGAACAATTCCTCAGAGCACTCCCCGTGGTAAATGCGAAAGAAAATGCAAAGGGATGCAACATCTCTTCGCCGCGCCAGTGAATCGAGCCGATCAGAAAGGACTCGGTCGTCGAGGATTCGACGAGCGGCTCTGCGCTGGATGCGGTCAAGTGGAAAGAGCTAGCACTGGGGAGCCCCTGCCCAGAGATGAGAACAGTATTTCTTGAGGGGCCGAACCTGTGCCTTGTAAAGTTACAAGCGGTGTCCCGGTATGAAATACTGTCCCGCTCTGTCAAGCTTTTTAGAGGCCAATTTGGCCTTCTCTTCCAAGTGACCACGAAACTGCACATCACTCGATATATCGACACCGATGTTTCTGATACTGGCTGTGGCAACAAGAGGAACGCCTTCAAACTGAGGAGATACGACAAAGGTATTCTTTTTACCCATAGACATCTACATCTATCCTCAATAAAAAATCAAAATGCAGATGCGTTGTCACCCATGATGACTAAGATGGAATACCTCTTTTCTAGTAAAAAGTGTCTCCGGTTTTCTACACTCACCATACGAAACAGCAGTGTTAAGCTACTATTCTACGCTGGTATTAGTGTTGCCCAAATGCAAGAACAAGACGAGACTTAGCAAGTCTTGGTCTTGATCTTGCGCCAATACACCTGGTCTTGATCTTAGTCTTGGTATTGCGCTCCCAGTCTTGGTCTTGGTCTTGTTCTTGCAGCAAGAGTCTCGCAAGTCTCGCAATTACCTATTAGCCTATTACTGTTTATTAAACGTTACTTTAGATCTTAGAACAACTTAACAGAGTAGGTACATATTGAGCTTAAATTAACATAGCCATATTTAAATAAAATAATTGCAGGAAGTCGATGGATGCAGGTGGCTCAGGACCGTGCTTTGTGGCATTCCTTGGGGGAGGCCTATGTTCAGCGGTGGACTTATGAAAGGCTGTAATGATGATGATATTAAAGACCAACCAAATTAATAAATGTCTAAACATTTAATGAGAAATTCGAAAAATCAACTGACACCCGGTGCGGTTTGAACCCACGACCTAAGCGATCCGTGCCTATGCTGAACCAACTTCGCTATCTACCGTGTCCCACGGTCACGGGCGTCAGTCTGTTTCTTAATAAACGTTTACCTTTAATAAGCATACATGTGCTTAAACATGGTTAAACATATAAAAACAAATGAATGGCAATAACTTCACTGTATTTTAAAGAATATTATCTGTCTAGAAAGAGATTGATGGACCCTCACCATATATGAAATGGAATAAAATAGTTATACAATATACCATTTATTTAAATAAAAAATAAAATACGATACAAATTAAATTACTTCACAGTATCTACATAATAGCTTTGACATTACTGTTACTTTATATTAATTCTTTTGACAAAGCATTAATACAAAGTAACGATCTGGCTGACTCATTACTTAATCTATTTTTATGTTTTCTAATTACTAATGATGCTTTAGAAAATAATCTCTCAGCAGGTACTGAAATTGCAGGTATTGAAAGAAAACCACGGGCCATCTTCGATAAAATCGGATATTTTATCTCATGCGTCCTCCACCACTCTATAATTTCTTACGAGCTGGTGGCTCTGGGTTTACTTACGTACTCCTCCAACTCGTTAATAACTAAGCCTTGAAGACAAGATCCAGATCCATTTTTACACATTTCAAGTGTTTTAAAAGTGTCTACAATATTTATCAAATGAGTGACGACATATTCGAACATTTTGTGTTTTAAAAACACACACTTCCATAAGTCGACATTCGCAGTGAACTTAATTGAACATGTTTGTCTATTAGGTAATAATAATAATAGTAAGTAATTATTTTAAACCCATATAGTTAATGTTATAACAATTACTTACTAGAATAAATTATTATGATATCTACCTACCCTTACCATCATCTAAATACAATATTCCTTGCGAGATCAGCATAATGTATTCGTGTCCATTCTGAGTACCCAGAAAGTTATTTTATTCTTTGGAACATGTACTCTGTGGCGGCAATCAAACAGTGTCAAATGTAGCGCGTGCGGCGCGGCGGCGACGATTGTATGCCATATCAATAGCAGCCGCTGGCACGTTTATTGACCTTGTACTTTCGAATAGCTGCACAATTTCTTTGACAGGTTAGTATCCGACCTTTGATGACGCCGACAACAAGACGCCGCGCACTATCAAAGTGCCGATGGTCAAACCTAGGGATGCACTCTTTTTTCTTTTAATGTATATTTTCATTCGCTATGTATGTTTATGGTACTATTGTTAGTAATGCGAATAAGTCCAATTTTCCATATTTTTTTTCATTATTTTTTTTCGTCTCATAGAGTCCGTAAGCGTATACCCGAACTCCTATACTCCCTGAAACGACACTCAGTCCTAACTGCAAGACGCAAGAGTCTCGCAAGTTTAGTCTTGTTCTTGCGCAAATCTTGCACGGACAGTCTTGGTCTTGGTATTGCTAAAAATAGGCGGTCTTGTTCTTGTTCTTGGTCTTGCAAAAATGCAAGAACAAGACCAAGACTGCAAGACAAAGACCGATTTTGGGCAACACTAGCTGGTATGCTGTGAGAGCGTGGTCCTTCCCTGGTCGAGCCGACCCATTCGCGCTAGAACTATACTACTGATACAGCTGTAGCATGGCTACAACGTATATAGGTTGCGTAGTTACCAGTTCTATAAATATATCCCCGATACTATGAGCATATTTTCCAGTATTGTAGCTGTCATGTGATTATTGTGCTCAAAATGTTGAAAATAGTTATTGACCTGTACCGTGTTAGATTTACAAAAAAAGGGGAGAAAACTGTTCAATACGAGGGGGCACTGAAAATTTCGGGAATCAAGTAAGTGACACAACATTACTATTAATTAGTGGTGGTTCTTAACAGTGGTAGAGCCACGCGGCAGCTTGTGCTGTCGCACGGATGGGCCGGCTCGAACCGGGGTGGTACCACGACCTCACAGAATACCAGCGTAAAGTAGAGGTTTACCTCTGCGTTTCGTTTGGTGAGTGCAGGTGGCCGGAGGCCCTTTTTACTCGAAATGAGGCATTCCATCTTAGTCCTTACGGGTGGCAGCGCATCTGCATTTTGATTCCCAAGCGAGGGTACATGTAGATGTCTATGTGCCGCAGCAACCACTTACCATCAGGTGGACTGTTTGCTCGTTTGTCACCCTTATCCTATAAAAAAAAATTAAAAATGTATTTATTACTTTTCGAAGTATTCTCCGCGAAATTTGACACATTTTTCCATACGATGGAACCAATCATTGAAGCAACCATTACATTCGGAAGTTGGGGTCTCCAAAATGGCCGTTTTGTAGGCGTCCATAGCTTCTTCAGGTGATGAAAATCTCTGTCCACGCAATTTATTCTTTATTTTAGGGAAAGTATAGAAATGATTAGGGCTTAGGTCGGGGCTGTACGGCGGATGGTCTAATAATTCTATGTTTTCTTGCTCTAAAAACTCTTTAGTTCTGTGTGCGGTGTGAGAACTCGCATTGTCGTGATGGAGGATGATGCAGCGGTTGCAGTTCTCTTTACGGAGTTCAGAAACGACCTGTGGCAAACAAATGCTAGCATACCATTCTGCATTAACCGTTCTTTGTCCCTCAAGAGGAATAGTCGTAACATGGCCGGTTTTGGAGACAAACGTGGCCACCATTTTTTTTGCAACACTCCGTGAACGTACAATTTTTGTTGGCTTTAAACTCATTTTCGAACACCCAAACTCGTTACTGGTTTTTTGTTTCGGGTTCGTACGCGTATATCCAGGATTCGTCACCTGATACGATGTTGTATACAGCGTTTGAGGATCCTGCGTGGAATCTTTCGAGAGTTCTGACGCACCTAGTAACGCGAGCCGCTTTTTGCTCTTCACAGAGCGAATGCGGTATCCATCGGCATAACAACTTTTCTACACCTAATTGTTCATGCAAGATTATTTGTATTTGACTCATGCCAATGTCCAAAGTTGCCTGAACTTCGCGGTATGTCACATGTCGATCTTCCTCAATCAATTTACGCACAGTATCAACGTTTTCTTGGGTGACTGCAGTTTTTGGACGATCTTGACGGGGATCATCACTGAGCTTGACACGTCCACATTGAAATTCAGCAAACCAGCGATAAATTGTGGTTTTAGATGGGGTTTTATCACCAAATGCAGAAATCATCCGGTCAACACACTGTTTTTGTGTTAAACTACTTCGAAAGTCATAATAAATCATCGCTCTTGAATTTTCTCGAGTTAATTCCATTTTCTCAACGACTAAACAAGTATTTGACAAAACCTTGTGACAAGACCGAGAATCTTTTTTTAAATAAAGATATGGTATTCGATTTTTAAAACCGAATACCATTTTTCAATTAAAAAGAGTTTTCAATTAAAAAGATTTTAATATGACAGGAACAATGGAAATATTCCATTCCCGATACTTTTAGTGCAGCCGTCGTATATATATTGCTTTAATTTCGGAACTTTGTTAGCGTGATTTAGGCTTCGATGTGTTTCGCCTGTGGCGCGACAACAGCGCCGCCACATCACCCCCCTGCTCAGACCGGAGGTCGATAGTGCAGTCCATTAGCCGGGGCGTCCTTAATGCCCGTGGGGAATGCTTGCTGTGTGCGTAAGGGTAAGTTACGCCGGTGCAAACGATATGCCGGTGTGTAATGCATGCCATACTACGCACTTGCAATTGATGACGGTGAGAACGATGAGCCGGAGCAAGTGCCAGGGAATGCCTTGTAGTCTGCGGTGAGTCGAGAAGAAGGCAAGTAATCTGAGAGAGTACCGTGAAGCAGAGGCGAGCAGTAAAGCTCAGACCCGTGCCGAACACTGTGGCGCAGAGAGTGAAGCTTGAAGGAAAAGGAAGCATTATTATTTCAGTGCTGCGATGAACCTTTGTAAAGCTTGCAGAATGTGAAGACTACAGACAATAACTGCTCGGGAGCGAATGAATGGGGTATTTGAGGACGATGACAAAGTTTTTGAAGTTGTAGTTTCTGAAGGTTGTTTTGTTCAGATCACGTCGGGGTCACCACTGTGGTGGGTGGAAGGAAAAGAGGAGATGTCCCGCCGGGCAAGGTGTACTGCGACCAACGCTCCGAGTACTAGTTCTGACGAAGGTTTGAAATAGTAGACTGTAGCCGGTGGAAGGAAAAGAGGGGATCTCCCGCCGGGCAAGGTTACAGTGCTTCGATGTGATCGTGTGGACGGCCGCAAGCATGGAGGGGAGCTGCTGGCCGCTGCGCCGCGGAGTGCTCTCGAGCTGTGAAGAATAACACTGCCTGACAATGCCAACCTGGACAATCATCCCTTCGCAATCATTTGTGCTACAGTGTATCGTGGAAATAATTTCCTATTTTTATGTTGGGTTATGTATATTCCACCAAAGTCTATTGAGAGAGAGTATTTGTATATGTTTCATTTATTAGAACAGTTATGTATAGATTGTGATAATGTAGTTCTCGTTACTGATTTTAATATGTATTCTGCAAATCAGGATATACAGTGTTATTATGAGTACTTTGTCACCCACTGCGGATTTCGACAATGTAATAACACTTTTAATTGCAATAATCGAACGCTCGATGTCGTGCTGACTACTTTGCCGGAGGATGAGGTGGCCGTTAGTGACGAACGTGATGGGTACTTGTCATGCATCGACCCGCAGCACGCGCCGTTGCGAATGAGCATTAAATACGTGAGCCCAGCTATTGTCCCCGTCGAATCCGCGCCGGGTTGAAGCACAAATTCCAACTTGATGTGCTTCATGAATCACTTAGCACCAGCTCTCGATTCAGAGACCGGTGCCCAGCTGGATATAGCCTATTTCGACTATAGGAAGGCTTTCGATAGTGTGGACAAGGACGTCTTGTTGAGGAAATTCGCAATGACTGGTTTCACTCCAGACCTCTTGCAGTTCTTTTCTAGTTATTTAGGGAACCGAAGGCAATTCAAACTCGTATCTAACCCTTACAGGGGTCGGTCAAGGGAGTAATTTGGGTCCGTTAGAATTTATCATATGATAAATGACCTTCCAGAGGTAGTGAGAAACGCGGGTTGTTTACTCTTTACGGATGACCTCAAATTATTCCTGAGAATTACTTCCGACGAGGATTGTGACCGCTTACAATCTGATATTGATCGGGTGGTGGAGTGGGGTCGGGAGAATAAATTGCTGTTAAATATATCAAAATGCAATGTGATGTCTTTCACACGCTCGAGGATCCCGATATATTTCAGCTACCTCATGGAAGGAGATGTCATCAATCGCGTTATCTGTATACGTGATCTTGGCGTGTTATTTACCGAGGACGTGACGTTTCGTACTCATATTGTACAGGCGTGTAAAAAGGTTTTTAAAAACCTGGGCTTCATAATGCGTGAAACGCATGACTTCCTCAACACTGCCGCCGTGAAATAATTATATAATGCTTTAGTAAGAAGCAATCTCGAAACCGGTGCTATCATCTGGAGTCCTTATGAGACCAAGTATAACCTCATGCTGGAGAGAATAGAGAATAAGTTTACCCGGTACCTCTATTAAAAGTAATACGGGATGTTCCCTTTTCATCCTCTTATGTATCCAACCCTTTTTGTAATAAAAATGGTTGGATATTATAAGTTGGAGGTTAGACGGAACTTTGCGCTACTTAATTACATATACTTGATATTACGTGGTAGATTAAACAATCCGGAAATTCTGGAATCACTGCGGTTCCTCGTGCCTAATCCTAGGATGCGACGGGGGCTGAGAGGAGGGTTGCTGGACCTACCAACTGCTCGTACAAATATTTTAAAGTACGCATCGGTTTTTCGTGCAGCTAGAATGCTTAACATTGTAGCACAACGATTAGACATACTTAATTGTACATTGGCGGAATCCGAGAGGGTGACATTAAACTATTTGTCTTTTTTACATCAGTGGCCACATTGTTGCATTAGGCTCCATTCCTGTAATAATAATTGTGAGTTAATAAATAAATAAATAAATAAAAATAAAAAATCTTATAAGGTGCGAAAGTTGGAAAAGTGTCCCACTATATACTGAAAATAGAGGTTCCAAAACCTACCACAATAGCACTGGCGTCTAAATAACTACGATATGAATATAGCTATTGTAGACGGAGTGAAGTCAGCTGAATTTAAATATTTAAAAAATTTCATAACTAGAGTAGTTAGTAAAATGCCAGTATACAAAACCTCAACTATTTACGTAGTACAAAACCAAGCGGATTGGTCGGTCCCTGTTTATTTCTCCATCTTATTCTAATTAATTTTGGTGTTTTTTTTTTAATTTATCCTATGCTACTGCAGCGCCACCCTTATTGGACGCGTTTTTAGGGAAACTTTTCATATACGTGGTATATGAAAAGTGTATTTGGTATTTTTTATAGTATTTTTTATTTTTTAGTATGGTATTTTTTTACGTGGTAGAGCCATGCTGCAGCTATATTAGTAGTATAGTTGTAGCACGAATGGGTCGGCTCGACCGGGGAAGGACCGCGCTCTCACAAAATACCAGTGTAAAATGAAAATGAAAATGAAAATGAAAAATGTTTATTTGTCTCAAAATAGTTACATGTTTTATATATGAGACATCCCCAGTAAGTAATTGATAATACTTGTGTTGGGGCTATCTCGCTCTTTCCCTTAATTATTAACAATATTGAGACTATTATACAAAAGTTAAGTAAAAATAAATTTATCAAGAAAAAAATAACAGTAAGTGACTTATAAAGTAATTATTAGCTCTTTGTGTAAGTGTAGTTATACGCCTGGGTTTGTGCTGTTGAATGTGTGTGTGTGTGTGTGTGTGTGTGTGTGTGTGTGTGTGTGTATGTGTGTGTGTGTGTGTGTTTATGTGTGTGAATGTGTGTCTTCTTTGAAGTGCCGGTGTGTTCGAAATGCATGTAATAGATTAAGCTCGGTAAGTACATACACTATTGATAAGAAAGAAGTAAAAAAAAAAATATATTTTTTTTTTACTAGCTAAGTCTATCTAAAATTTGTTCGGTTTCTTCGTATGTTAAGGTTTTTAACCACTCAGTTATTAACTTTTTGCATACGTGTGATACCTCATGGTGGAACTTTAATTTTACGTTTATTTTATTATAAATGTAAACTGATTGGGTTGCATATTGACGCCGTGCAAAAGCGGTTCGGACCCTTGGGGAGTAAGCCACTATATCTTTTCGTCTCCTCTCTTGACTGTCTTGGTTAAATGGAATAGATTTTCGTAAGTATAGGGTCGTAATTAAGTAATATAGTTTTCTAATTTAGAGTAAGCCACTGATTCTATATATATCGTCGGTGGGGTATCTGTATGGTTTATAGTACATTACTTTTATAAGTGATCTTTGGGCTCTTTCTAACTCAAGGAATTTAGTTTTAGTGGCTCCTCCCCAGACTGGTAAGCAATATGTAAGAACTGATTGCGTAAGCATAATATAGATGTTATTTAGTGTCTTCTGAGGCATCACATATCTTAGATTTTTAAAAATCCATATAAATTTGCGCACCCCTGATGTAACAATCTCAATATGCGAATGCCAAGTTAAACACTCGTCAACTATAATTCCCAAGTATCTTGTGGACGTTATATGTTTAAGGACCTGGCAATTACAATTATGGTCCAAGTGGTCCACACACGTGTGTATTCTAATTTTAAAATTAAGACCTGGTTTAGACCTTAAACTAGGAGAAAAACAAATGAAGTTCGTTTTAGTCACATTAAGGGTTAGCAGATTGGCTTTGAGCCATCTATCTATAACGACTAATCCTTGCTCGGCATTATTGCGCACAAAATAGGGGCTTGACACTGTTGAGTTTCGTATGGTGAGTGTAGAGAACCGGAGACCCATTTTACTGGAAAAAAGGCATCCTATCTTAGTCCTCACGGGTGACGACGCGTTTGCATTTTGATTCTTTATTGAAGATAAATGTAGATGTCTATGGGCCACAGTAACCACTTACCATCAGGTAGACCGTGTGCTCGTTTGTCACCCTATACTATAAAAAAAATATACAGAGATGGTCCTCCTTCTACTCTAGACTTCATACTTTCAGCTATCGTGGTATTTTGAGTTCTTAAATCGAATTTTATTTCACACCTCTTTAAATAATAAAGGATATGGCAGACAATTTAAATATAAGAATATTTTTTTTATATATTCTACTAAGCCAGCGTTTATCTACGATCCCACCTGATGGTAAGTGGTGATGTAGCCTAAGATCGTGAAGCGCACTGACTTAACAAAAGCCAATTCACTCTTGCCTTGAAGACACCCACACTGTAATCGGATGGAAAGACAGATGCTGGCAACTTATTCCACTCCTTTGCTGTGCGCATGATAAACGACGTGGCGACGTGGTTTGGTTCGAATGCGTGGTAAGTCAACAACGAAAGGGTGGAGATTGGCCGAACGTCTGGTTGTTCGATGGTGGAAGGGAAAGGGGGGAATTAAACTATGTAATTCCTGCGCACACTCTCCGAAATGTATCCTGTAGAAAACCGAAAGGCTGGCTACTTTACGTCTGTATTCGAGGCTGGTAAGATTAGTATTAATCAGATTCGGGTCACCAATAAGTCTCTTAGCACGACTTTCCATTAAGTCCAGAGCTGCTAGGTGACATTTTGCAGCACCAGCCCATATATGGCAACAAGCAAATATATAGTAATAAAATAAATAATATATAGTAATAGAATATAGTAATAAAAAAATTATAAAAATAACAATGTTTTTAATTATTTATTAAAAAGAATAGAGGTCGCATTACATTTGGATATGTTTTTAAAAGAGATTAGGTCAGAAAGCTCAGATTATAGAAAAAATGCAGATGCGGAACATACACCGTGAAGTCGACATTTATAGTCTTTGCGTTGTAGCCACAGACTAACTAGGAGATTCTACCCGAATGTTGTAGCATGATGTGCATGACAGCCCACGCCTATAAAGTTTTAGTTGTTGTACTTCATGGATGGGAACCGCCCACTTACTAAAGTTATGTGCCACGCTAAACTATGCCATGCCATAACGAACAACTACTGATTATCAAAAATCGGTTTAAAAATACAACGAATATATAAAAATCACGTAAATATGTATTGAAATCGGAACTAATCGTTCAACAAATTCTGATTTACGGAAAAAATGCACATAGACGAATATGTAGTGTATCCGATGCATGACCGATAAATTATTTGTTAGTCAGCTCAGGCAAAAAAAAATTATAAAGTAAATTGCGCATTGTGTCAAAAAGACTATCATAACTCATGGCGGCCAAAATGACTACAAAAACTTATTTTTATTTTTATTTCATTAGATTTTTAAACAAAATTCTCGATTATTTTTATCTTCCCTCCCGATATTAGGCCCATTGGACCTGGCAACACTAATACACATATATCGATAGGCGCTTGAAAAGCTGCTGGTGCAATCAAAGCCGTATTGAAAATTACAGATACTGGCAGCCATTTTGTTTGTTTAAAGAACATCGTTCAAATATGACCTGACAAAATTATGAAACGACCACCAATGATTGATACTTCAAAAAATAGTGACTTAGGTGTATGTTAAATTACGGGGTCTAACTTATTTTATTAGAGCCGGTAAAATAATTTAGCTTTGTAATAAAAAACCTAATTTCCTTACTACTTTTATAGGTTTTGAACGCATCTAAACCCGTCTCGTTTTTATCTGTGGTACATGTTTCATAATAACACTAAAGTAACACTACCATAATGGCTTTACTTTTTTTAAATACTAGATTTTATTGTAAATTGTTTATTTATTTTTGTAGTGTATTATCAATAATATCATTTTTAGATGGGGATATGGAAAATATTCCGAAATAAGTTGCAAATGATAGATTAACAGTAATATATAATGCACTAATACTTAGAACGGAACGTATTATGAGTGTCTCTATGCAGTCTGTGGTATTATGACACGACAGCTGTCAAAGCGTGAGCAAAAGTCAAAGCACCTATGTCTTAGATACTTAGCAGTGAAAAGATTAGAAAGGTTATTGATTAATTTTTGTGGTTTTAGCCATTGAATTCACTTATTTAATTAAGTATTTATTACTGCATAGTTTTCATATCAATTGTTTTAGCTAAGGTTGTAGTCATGGCTGCAGTCATAGCTACATCATACCCTCAAAAATGACGAAATACATAAGTGTAACGTTCTACCATCCTCGGCTTTTAAATAATATATTTTCAGTTTAGGATTTAGAGTGTGCCCAGGAGGAACGGATTAATTCATACACTAGTCATGTTCACGATACTTTATAGCCAGGTCACAGCATGTATGGGCCGTGACCGATGTTCTCCCAATGAGGGCTAATAATTTTCCACTCACCAGATGTCGCTAGTTGCGACTGAGGTAAAGTTTTTGTTACACAATGTCAGTTAATTGAGAAATTAGTTTTATGAAAATAGTTTATCATTATCTACAATATTATATTAATACACAACACAATGCATCAGTGGTTTGCTTTTTAAATTTTTGCACTTTATAACTCTTTAAAAAAAAATCGGCTTTATTTATATTTTATAGTTTGGTTTATTCATTTCTAATGTAATTAATATAAAATAAAACTAACAATACAGAAAGAAACCTTAAAGATTACATTTTCCTAAGAAATTATCATCCCCGCTATGAAATCTGTCAAATATTTTACCTCACTGTAAAGTGGCGCTGCCCTGGTGGTAGAAAAAGTCGTGGATGCCCTCATATGAGTGTTGCAACAAGAAATAGAAGATGATTTTTATTTTCAAATTAATACATAATATAATCTATACATTGAAGTGTCTCTTTGTAATATCAAAATAACAGCCTTTTACAAATACATATGAATGGTACATACGGTATTTATAACAAAAAGGCAAAAACAATTTTTAAAATATTTGTCTGTCTGTTTGTTTGTTCCGGCTTATAGCTGGCACTGCCAAATAGCTGATGTTATAAGGAGTAACCGAGGCTACTTCTATTTTAAAAAACAATTAGAATTCCGCGAAAAAAAATATAACCCATAAATCCAAACGTAATAAATATCAAAACTTTGTATCGAGATATAGCGTTCCAAAGTTTTAAAAAATTATATAAATTAAATCATAAATTTTTATGAATAAATAAATTAAACAATATAAAACTATGTTAATCTTCTTTAAGTTTTGACAATTATATGTTAATAATGCTTAATATATTTGATTTTACGTTCATTTTCCTAGGACCATTCAGAGTTCCGACAATATTGCCTACGTAAAATTATATAAAATTGATTTTGATACGTTATTGCCGAGTTTTTATTAAACAGTAACTAAACAATAGTAGTAAATTAAAGTTTTTTTATAGGAGAGGGGGTAAACGAGCATGCGGCTCACCTGATGGTAAGTGACTACCGCCGCCCATGAACAACAACACCAAGGGAATCAGGGGAAAAGCAGATGCGCTGCCGGCCTTTTAAAAAGGAGTAGGCTATTTTCTTGAAGGTCCCTAAGTCGTATCGGCCCGGAAAAATCGCTGATGGTAATCGATTCCACAAGGAAGTCGTACGAGGAAGAAATCATCTTCTAAATCGCACAGTGGTGGAACGCCAATCATCCAGATGGTGTGGATATCGGGAGTTCTTCCGCGATGTGCGTTTGTGAAATTTGGCGGCTGGGATTAATCCGAACAATTCCTCAGAGAACTCCCCGTGGTAAATGTGAAAGAAAATGCAAAGGGATGCAACATCTCTTCGCAGTGCCAATGAATCGAGCCGATCGGAAAGGACTCGGTCGTCGACGATTCGAGCCGCTCTGCGCTGGATGCGGTCAAGTGGAAGGAGCTGGCACTGGGGAGCCCCTGCCCAGAAATGGGTACAGTATTCCATGTGAGGCCGAACCTTCGCCTTGTAAAGTTGCAGGCAGTGTGCCGGCATGAAATACTGTCCTGCTCTGCTGAGCATTCCAAGCTTTTTAGAGGCCAATTTAAAGTAAAACTGTATCCAATAATCAAATCATTGATTACAATATTTTATGACCATGACCTCTTATTCTCAAAAGGATCATCATAGCTGATGATTTATGCATGTTTATAGATTTATTTTAAACTCTAATAAATCTCTGAACTCTTAACTTTTGTTACTGTTTTCATACCTAATTTAAAGTTTTCAGCTGTCCTTCATAGGATTAAAGAAAGAAATATTGAAGACTGTATGAAAGAGTTTATTATCATTTTAAACAGTTTTTAAAGCACTACTACAGAAGATTTGATAAAACCATAGCTTTTAAAGCCTTAATAAATTCTTAGCTCCTATTTTGTATTCCCGGCTGCCGTTACTGATTATCTTATCTTTTGCCTTGCACCTTTTGTATAAGAGTTAATCAAATCTCGTATATCATTAATATCGAAAATAAACATAAGAATTTTTTACAAACTCTTGTTTGTTAACCTCAAAGTAAAAATCATATTTGATTCACGAATCCTTGAATGTAATTTAATGGAATAATAATTCCCACAGCAATATTTATACTTAGGTTTAATTTGATTACTGTGGTCCTTTATAGTGTTTGTTTATCAATAATCTTCAAGATAATTATGTTATTAAATAATTTAACGGGTCTTTTTCTTTTATATTTTAATAATTTTAACATCCTTTGCAACTTCTTTATTCATTGAAATATGCTGAAATGACGATTTGTAGAGAATGATTTGTGTCTGGAACAATCGTTGCTCTTACAAAAGGTATTAACGTACAAAAATGCAGAGTAATCTTTAACATTGAGTTCTCGTATTTCAAACTGACCCTTTCTACTGGTAAATTGACATTCCATCTTAGTTCTCGGGGGAGAAAACGCATCTGCATTTTGATTCTTAATCGAGGATAGATGTAAATGGGATACAGCATCCCTTTACCATTCATCAGGTGGACTGTGTGCCAATTTGTCGCCTTTATTCTATGAAAGAAAACTTTTTTCAATACAGCATTGTTAAATATAATCTCAATGTTGTATCAAAATTAGGATAAGTCATAGTTTTATCTGCGAATATCAAATTATGGAGTACTGTCAACGTATGATCAAATGGTTGTTCACGTGGTTGTTTTGCAAAGTATGGATGCTCTATCTGTTTCCTATGAAATTCGGTGCTTTTGAACCTGAAGTTATCAAAATGGTCCTATTAAGAAAACTGATACACTAACTACATTCTGAAAAGCCATCAGAGTACATGAGAGAAACACACACGTTTGCCGACTGTGTAATGATTCTTTGGTCCGTAGTTATGAAGGGTCAGCGTTGATTTCGTCAGGAGTTTTATAGAAGTAAGGGTCACAAATGAACACACAGGTCGACTGATGATATTTGGATGCTGGGGTCTAACTACACCTACATTTACCTGTGAAAAAGAAATGCACTTAGCACATAATGTGCGAAGTGCGTTTCCGAGTAGAGTTGACCCATTCGTGCTGTGCTCCATAAGCAATGTGCAAAAAAGGTTAAATGGATTTTTATGTAAACCATTGTTGTAATCTTTGTTCTTAGTGCTACTTTCACTGTATTTTGCTGTGATCAGCATCCTCAATGGTACTAAAACATGCATAAAATACTAAATGTTTAGTAAGTCATATAGTGTCATTTTGAGTTGATTGAAATTTTATCATTCAGCAATTTCGAACCTCTAATATAGTATTATCTCAAAAAAAACTGTAATAACGTATCTACTAAATTTAACACATACATAAAATGAAGAATAATTTCAAACTGATTGCCAATAGAGTAGCATTTTCTACCGACTTCAAAAAAGAGGAGGTACTCAATTCGACTGTATGTTTTTTTATGTGTGTTACCTTATAACTTTTTTCTGGGTGAACCGATTTCGATGATTCTTTATTTATTTGAACGCTGGTGCTTCCCATGTTGTCCCATATAAACTTGATCAAGTTTTGATCAATCGTTTTTGAGTTATTCTTTTTTATAACTTATATTGAAGTCCGTTGTATGAAATTTTTAATTTTTAATTGTTAGATGATACTATTTTGAGTAAGAGAAATTACAGATTACAGAATATTAAGTAAAAGATAATATTATATTGATCGCATACATTTTCTTTATTAGTCCCTTAAAACAATTTACGATTGCGTAACTCGAATTGATACAAAAACTGTCTTTAGTTGACAACCTAGCAGGGGAAACCGACTTATATTAAAATGCTTTTGCAATACTTGTTCATTTGATGACTGATCGTAATATTCAATATAAATTTATGTTGTTATATTTTGGCAAGTATCTGAAATAAAAATACGTCTGTGTTACCAGTCGGTAGGATAAAAAAACATTCTTTCTGAATCAGTTATTAACTAAAATATACAAAATTTTGAGCTAATACAGTGTTACTTGTTAGGTCGATATTTTATCGTAGATAAGAAATAATTATAATACATTATGGATATTTTAAGAAATATACTCAGATATTTCTTAACCGCACCGCCTATTTGCAAAGAAAAGCCAATTTACAAGAAATTGTTGTATTGCGTTACCTTCTGTAAAATACATATATGTATAGAACAGCTACAATTTTTTTTCTCTAATATGTGGACAACAATAGAAACTAAATTGTATGAGAGCGTACAAAGAGCTAACAAACAATTTTCCCCGTACACAATGCTCTTATAGAAACTGAATCGAAAACTCCCGTCGTTTCTTTTTCACAAATAACGAATGACAGTTCGAACTATATTAGTTTTCTTTTTTCTTCTAAAACAATTTCAGTCTTTTTAAAACTAATAGAAAACGTATTTTGTGAAAATTTTAGTCAAACGAAAAATCTCGTCGCTTCTCGAAACCACATAGTACAATTAAAAGATTTAAGGTTATAGTACCGCAAACGTTTGTTTAAATATGTAAAATATCTTTTTTATTACATAGCTAACCTACCGGTAAGAAAACTTCTAACCAATAGAGTATAAATAAATATATAATAACCATACAAAAATTGCACCCGCAATAATTATTTGTAAACTATACAAATACTTGTTCCGTACGGGATTCGAACCTGCAGTCCTTGATGCAACGCAATGCTAAGTCACTGAATATAAAATAAGTTACTATTTTAACAATACACAATTTTTAACGCATTTGTATGCTGCACTTATGAATTTCGTTTAACTGCATGTAAATATGTCAATATCAAAACAACCTATTACTCCTAGCGGAGATTACCCTCTATACATATAACAACAGCGACAACAGTTGTCGAAATGAAACATGACTATATGACCACAATATTTTTTTCGTCACTGGGCAAAATAATCATGCAACAGGAAGTGCAATATTCTGCTTTTTAAAATAGTTTTTCCTTTTTTTAATTATAAACGCAACAATCCTAACATAGATTATTAAGAGTCAGATTATTGAAAGTTCTTGAAAATCCGATTAATTTAGTTTTTCATAGCGTTAAATCGTGTTTGCACAAACGCTTTTTTTAATTAAAAGTTTATGGTTTATAACGTCGGAAATTCTGTGATCACCGTCCTATTTATTCCGAAATGCGCTAAGTACGAGTATTAAATAAACTTTTATATTATCAATATTATATTTTTATCTAAATAAAAGTTTATTCCAAATAAATTCCATCCTAATATCTTTATAGTCTAAGCCTTTCAAGTCAAGAGCACTTAATCAAAAATGGATACACTTTCAATGAAGTGGCCCTGTTTGCGATTTTCTACGTTTGCGTACTTCACAGTATCGAACGTCACTAACGGAGTAGGCAGTATACTAAGAAGTCAATGTCCCAAAAATAACAACAAGCTTAAAATCCAAATAACTTCTAAGGTTAAGGCAATGATTTAAGACACAAGAAGTTTAAAAAATAAGTAAACACTGACATCAAAAGGATTCTATAAGCAGTTTTTATACAAAAACACACCAGAGTTCCCGAGTAGTTTTTCAGAAGTTAGCCCGACTACTTATACCCGCTTAAATTCAAATTCAATATTTATATAAATATTTTGTTCAGAGTACGAGATTAAAACTATTTGTAAAAAAAACCTATTTAGTTGCTTTCCACTGCATGCAAATATAAAAAAAATGTTTTAATGTGTATGATTAGTCACTAAAATTTCATTTAAATATCTAAAAATATGTTTATAATAATTACAGATCATTTAATATAAATTAAATTAATTATGTAATGCAACAATTTATCATGTTACTGAAATTTGACAAATGATTTTTTTATCAGCCCTTTATTATATTTGATGCCTGTGTAAGAGGATATTTCGTTATAAATATTGTTTCACATAACTCTGTTCTGAATGCGCATAGAAGTTGCACCTAATGGGAAATATTGTATTTTATAGTGCGGCTCTGTGCTCACTACGGTGAATATAGGCAACACTTATTAGATATTTATGTTCAATTTATTAGCCTTTTTTGTGTCACAATAAGTTAAGTTCATAGTAACTCAATAGTGTTATGATTAAAACAAAAAATGTGACATCAAAAACAAAAAACATTCTCCATAATAACTTCTAAGGTCGGTGCCATTACAGTGAGTGTATCGAGGAATGAAAACCCCGATTTCTGAAGCTATTATGTGGATTTTTTTTTCTTTTTGAAGTTGGTTTTTATGAAGAATATTTTTTTACAGTGCAAAGTTAAGTGTCTCTGTTAATTCGACGTACCTTCTCGTAACAGCAATATACGGTATACCTAGGTATGATTTAGGAATTTCAGTGGTAACTTCATGTTTTTGATAAAAGTAAGTAAATACGTACATACGAATGTTTATACGGAACCCTTAGTCCACGAATATTCCTCGTACTTGTCTTTTTACTTACACTTTACAAGTATGTATTATGTATATGTCACACTCAAACCTCATCACCGGTCAAAACCACTTTTGACTGAAAAAAATCAGACAAAACTGGTTTTGACCGATGTCCTTAGTCAAAAATAGTTTTGATTGTTTTTTGTAGTCAAAAGTGGTTCTGACCAACGTTCTTAGTGAAAAGTAATTTTGCCTCGTTTAAAGTTCAGACTATAGGTGAAAACCAAAGGCCACCCTGAAGCCGCGTGCATTACAATAATGTAAAATATTATATTAAAAGAATTGAACTTTCTAATTTTAAAAATTCAAAAAGTATAAGTCAAAAGTAGTGTAGACTAACATTTTTGGTCATAACCAATTTTAACTGATATAATTTGATTAAAATCTCCATAACTCAATATTTTTCCAGTTAAAAGTGGTTTTGACCAACTTCCTCAGTCAAAACTACTTTTGACTGCATAAATCTGTTAAAAGTTGTAGTGACCAAAGTTCTTAGTTATAACTATTTTTGCCTGATTTTTGCAATCAAAAATGGTTTTGACCAGTTTTGAGTTTTGACTGTAACAGATATAGTTATGGCATGCCTTAAACGCAAAGCGCGTAGGTATGTTCTACTAGCGTCTAAAAATCAAGATTCCAACGTTTTGTCGCATGAAATCGTATCTAACAATCACATTGAACATATAAATGATATAAAAAGCACATTGTCAGAAAGATAAATGATTGTTGAACTTATTAATATTTTTTTAAATCGATTAATTGCTATTTTTACATAAAAAAGTGGTTTTAGTGGCTTATGATGTAGATTTATCAAGCCCGCATGGAGTAGTAAACACGATAACTTTTGAAAATATCAATTATTTAACTCAATATATTTTTTAATCTCTTCATCTATCACGTGGAAAGCCATGGAATGTTAGGCAGTTTAATATTGTTTTGGATAAATATCATTTTTTTTTCGGCTGCGAAATGTCGAAATTCTCGGTATTTAAATAAAACTAATTTTACGGATTTTATCACGTATATTAACTTATTTTACATTCCCGACGTTTCAAGCACTTTATAGCACCCATGGTCACGGGGGGGACTGAGATGTATGACGTCCCAATGTCATAGTTAACCACGGCTACCTCCAGATGAAAAATTATTAATTTTTGTTCCGATCTACGCAGTATGAACTTACAGTATCATGAAATCTTGCAGTTGTATGCTTCGGTTGGGATTTAATTTTATTAATTATGGGATCCCAAGCAGATGGTAGCACCCAGCCATCTTCTCTATTGAAATTAGGATGTTTTTTGATGTCCATAGCCTCGCAAATCATCCTTGGAAGGAATCGGTATTCTTTAGCGAGGATTTGTGGTCTATCAAATCTAATGTAGTGACGGGGGCGATCCTGTACGTTTTCACAGACTGCAGACTTCCCGGAGCGTCTATTTTTCACATCAGCTATGTGTTCTTTAACGCGGGTTTTTATGGATCTTTTAGTTTGTCCTATATAAGAGAGACCACATTCACAATCCAGCTTGTACACTCCTGCATCTTGCAGAGGAATATTACACTTGACTGATGGTAAAAACTGACTAATCTTCTTCGGCGGCTTGAAATATGTTTTAATGGAAGCACGCTTCAAGATGTAGCCAATCTTGTCAGTGACACCTCTGACATATGGCAGTACAGCAGGCACTCGCTCGACTGTGGCCGGCTTCACTCGTTCACTGTGACGTAGGCGCGGGACCCGAAGCTTATTGTCGTGCAAAACTTGCTTGACGTGTTGGAGCTCGGCGGCCAGGTGTTTACTGTCACAGATCCCTCGTGCTCTCTGAAACAAAGATTTACCCACGGTAGCTAATTGTGAAGGATGGTGGTGAGAATCACCGTTTAAATATCTATCTGTATGGGTCTTTTTTCTATACACAGTGTGACTCAAGGTGTTATCAGTAGCTGTAAAGTGCTTGAAACGTCGGGAATGTAAAATAAATTAATATACGCGATAAAATCCGTAAAATTAGTTTTATTTAAATGTGTAGTGTTCGCGTAAATATAAGAAATCATTAATTCTCGGTATTTTAGCAGTCTTGTATTTGATTTATTTTACTAAATAGACTGCCTCACTCACTCACTTCGGCGTCAACAGCCGTCGTGAATGTATACAGTATCGGTTGTTTGCAGCGGCTCAAAAAGATCGCTGTACAAATACAAAATATTTGAAAAACCAAATTTCATACATACTTGATTATTATAATAATTATTTAGATATTTTTATTATAATATTTTAAAAGCACAGAATAAATAATAGTAGTACGTACTAAAAGTAAGTAGGGTGTATATATTTATACTTAAATACACCTTGAACTTTATGACCTGAATGATGATATGATATTACAGAGTTCCCGAGTAGTTTTTCAGAAGTTAGCCCGACTACTTATACCCGCTTAAATTCAAATTCAATATTTATATAAATATTTTGTTCAGAGTACGAGATTAAAACTATTTGTAAAAAAAGCCGGAGTTACGTCTCAGGTCAGAGCAAACTTTTAATACAAACCCATGACAATGAAGCACATAGAACAACTTTTAAAGGACATTGCTCTGCGCCCATATTGCGCAAACAATGTTCGCCCTGGAACCAAGAGCATCGGAAAATTATGTGTTTTATTGTCGATCATTAGTAAATTCCTATATGATCTTATTTTTATAGCGGACTAGCTGCATAATAGATATATTTCAAAAAAAGTATCAGATTTTGAGGTTATAATCGAACCACTAATATTACGGTTTTTCATAGCTCCGAGTGGTTTTTAACAAACTGAAAGGGGATGTCTAGCTATATTTCAAACAATTCAAGAAATACTTTTGCATAGTTGGAACATCTGTTCCCTGTGACAGACAGAAAACTGTTCTGTTCTGGATTCGATCTCAGGGTCGGGCAAATTATTATTGGGTTTTTATAACTTGAAGTTCCCAGTTGTAGCACGGAGTCTGGATTTGTGCCCGATATTTGGCAATATGCGCACCCCCTATTACATGGGACGTATAACATAACAGTACTACATACCTCTACCTACTCCTTCCGGGAAATAAAGGCGTGATGTTATGTTTATTAATTTAATGATGTTTCTTAACATTAAATGAAACTAATTTTTACGGATTTTTTCGCGTTCTAATATAGGATTGTACAGCAGGCACACGCTCGACTGTGGCCGGCTTCACTCGGTCACTGTGACGTAGGCGCGGGACCCAAAGCTTGTTATTCCCTCTGCTACTACTATTTAATTTAGAGTTTTCGCGTAATTATAAGAAATCATTATGTTTCTATACAATTACTTGTATTTACGGTAAATTATCGTCAATAATGTTCTATGTCTATATTAGGCATGTTTGAAAATGTCGCGATTGATCGAAAATAGATCTGTTAATGCTTGATTTAATCCAGAATCGATTCTAGTATATTCGATTTGAATCGATTTGGGGATCGTATTTTGTTCATGAGAGACTGACAAGTAACAAGTGAATTTAGTAACATCAAAAATATGAGCGCCAAATACAATACGATTTATGGATGTTTCCTAAGATTTATTACAGCTATACGTTACAAACAGTATTACATACATCATCTTTTGTCATACGATAATATTAATACCATAGCAAGTAAGACAATATCCTACTTTACTTATAATAACAAGTACGTCTCTACTTCTTCTATACTTGTAACAATATTAAACTAGACTGAAATATTGCTCTTTTTAAAGAACACATTTATAATAAATGCAGTAACGATAAGTGTTTCTTTTAATATTAATTGTAGTGAACTCGTAAGTTATCGTTTAGTAAGACGTAAAATACACTTTAGGGAATATGTAATATCAAAGAATATAAAGAAATGGTAATTTAATATTTTTTGTAGCTTCTTTTTGCAATTTTATTCGAAATAATTTCACAATGGAATTCAGATTAAAAAATATGCAACAGTCCATTAAAAATTCAAAAATCGATTACAATCGATTGGGCATCCCAAATCATTTTTCTACCACACATGACGTTTGGCGAAGATGGCGGCGCTTAATGTTATTAGTCGAGTAGAATACTTTTTAATTTTTGCATGCAGCTAGTTCGTGTTATATAAATATTTGCAACTAATATAGTAAAATAGAGAAATAATTATGGTGTATGTCCGATGCTTTTATTACACAGGGCGATTCTGGACATTGTCCTTTATTTATTTACTTAATCATTTACCGCTTTTATCTAAAATGTAGTCAGCAAGTCAACATTTACTTCCATAACTTGTAATGGCCATGAGGGCAGATGCTGGATGCTATCAGAACAAAACTTTGTAGACTGCGAGTTAGACTAGAACATTCGGGAATAGATTTAATAATCTTGGAACTTTTTTTAGAAGAAAGTTTCTGCGGGTTCGGAAAAGATAAAGACTCGATGGCTATAAACGCACAGAATAAATAATAGATAAAAGGTAGTACAAGATACTATTTAAATATTTAAAGATAGTAACGTGTTCAAAAATTAGGTATATAGGGTACTAACTGCTTCGTTGGTCTAGTGGTTGTAGTAGTGCGACTGCTGATCATTAGGTCCCGGGTTCGAAACCCGAGTCGGGCCAAACAAATCAGTTATTGAGTTTTTCCATCAAGAAATTCTCAGTAGCTGCCCGGAGTCAGGAAGATGGCGGTGTTTCACCCCCGTGCCTCGGAAAGCACGTAAAGCCGTTGGTCCTGCGCCTGATCTCTCTCCGGTCGTGTCGGTTTACCGTCCCATCGGGGTATGAGAGTGAAGGAATAGAGAGTGCACCTGTGCTTGCGCATACACTTGGGCACTATAATCCTGTCCTCCGCCGATGGCTAGTCTCCGTTGAGACTGGCCGCCGTGGCCGAAATTAGGTCTGGAGGACATTATTATAGGGTAAGAAGGAAACTTCTATTGTCTTTTGACAAAAAATCGCTCTTTGCATTGGCGGCAAAAGAATCGGTTATCGATAAAATCGACGACTGAAATATTAATATTTTCATTCTGGTAGAATCGGGTACACACACAACTCCAAATGGAAACTTTAGAATATATATTGAAATATTTTCTTGTTTTTAATAAGAATTTTACATATTCTAATTTTACCTTTTTTATATTTTAATTTCCGAAGTTTCGAGCGCTTTGGTCGCATGGTCACGGGGTGAATCGAAACTTTCCAGACGGGAATATGTATATCTATCTATAATATATCGAGAATTGTCAATGTATAGTATTCGCGTAAATATAAGAAATCAATATGTTTTGTAATTATCTTAGTGATAACTTACAAGGGTAACAGCTTTATAGGAGTTTTTCCCACTACACACATGAGTGAATTTGGACTATTTCCAACACAAATTCATCAGACATTTTGGCGTCATCAACTTCTGACGTCTTCTGGCTACTTTACTTAAGTTACTTTACTTACTTTACTTTACTTTGGCTAGAGTACGCTATAGAAGACTTTCATGGATTTGTATATTGTATGAAAATGGTCTTTCTTGTCGAACGTTCTTCGTGTCATTCCATAAAGCAATTGTGTAATTTAATAAATATTCAAGGAGAGAAAGATAAATGAAGAATAATACATTCCCAGAGCTTTATTTACATAATGGTATCAATGATAACAATTTGACTTAAATTCTAGGCGCCTGAAAAAAGGAGAGATATATTTGATATCCGTCTCAGTATTTTCTTTTATATTGTTGTTAAATAATTGTTGTAATAAATGCATTATAAATATTTGTTCAATTGCTTTAATTTTCACTGTCTGTTTTATATATTTTTAGGTTTCTAAAAGGATTTATCACACTTTTATAGCTAATGTATCTCATCATATGATTTATTTGATATTTTAAAAATGGAAAGACATCGAAGTAGACATAACTCCTGTTCTTACGGAGATGTGTATCTTCTTCTTCTTTGTCATCAACAGCTCGTGAAAGTCCACTCCTAAATACGGGCATCCGCCGTTGTATGAAGGACTTGCCTTATTCATCATGCTCGGCAGACGAATAGACAATCACAATACCAGGTGTAGACTATAAGCACACCTAAAATTTAAATAAGATATCATTATTTAAAATCTTAAGGAGGATTCTTTGGAGTCTAGTTCTGTTTCTGTTAAAACATCTATTTCCTTTCTATAAACAGGCTCGAGAGAATCACCGAAGAACCTGCAGTCCGACATATAGGTAAAAAGTTAGACGTACCCTAATACTCTGTACAATATAAAAGTTTCATAGTATGTGCCTGTGAAAATAAGGTTTCTAAAGTGTAAAATCTTTACCATAATAGAGATTTCAAAATGAATAATATAGATTAACATTCAAGTCTCATATAAAAGACATATGAAGTTTACACATAATTGCTTTTTCGCATACTTTTGAAACAGAAGTTATGTGGAAGTCTCAGAGGTAGACTGGTAGAGAACGCCTTAGGCATTAAGTCCGCCCATTTACCACATGTGTATATGAAGTTTAAATAAATAAAGTATGTAAACGTATTGTAATAGTAGAAATGGGTCTTGATTAGGAACAAAATAATATCGCTTGGATCTATGCCTTACCAACTGTACTGAGACTGCGACGCGGTAAGCGTAGATTTGTGTAACAGATGTACTCGTATTATGTGTACGTAGGACACTCAATAAGTTTTGAGATATACAAAAAGTATTCTAGATACTATTCATATTTATATTACATCTTTTCAAAATATTCTCCATCATGCTATATACGAGTACAAAGTTCCATTCACCTAAACCAACTCAGAAAACACTTTTGCCAGTCTTGATCAGACAGGTCAGAAATCACTTCCTCGTAGGCAGCCACGGCTTCTTCGGCGCTTGACAAAAACTTGCCTTTTATTTTTTGTTTGACTCTTGGGAACAAAAAGAAATCACAAGGAGCTAAGTCAGGGCTGTAGGGTGAGTGACTTAGAGTTTCAACACCAGATTCCTCAATAAATGCTTTTGGTTCTAAGGGAGGTATGTGAAGAGGCGTTATCGTGATGCAGCATGATTTCCCGATGCCTGGTCTTTGGTGTTCTCTCCCGCACAGCTTGAAAAGCTTTGGGTAATGAAACTGTAGTATACCATTCAGAGTTGACTGACCTACAATTTTCCAGCATTGACGTCGACAAATATCCGCTCCGCGAAAAAAAAACAAGCCACAATTTTTTTGCCGACGTTGCGAGGTCTTTGCAGTTTTGTCAGTAACTGTCCTTCTGAGTAGACCCATACCAATGAATGCCTTTTATTTTCCGGATCACATTGATAGATCCATGTCTCGTCACAGGTAAAAATTGTTGTGCGTGATGGAGCTGAGTCCCCTAATGCTGACTGTAACCGTTGTAAACTTAATTGTTCGGTTAAACTAAATTTAAAATCATAATATATCATAGCGCAAATGTTCACGGTTAAGATCCATCGCTTAAAATGAAAAGCGCGGGAAGCGTTGCAAGAAAATTAAAAGAACTTTGTTTTTTTTTAATACTGACCAATTGGTTTCTATTTTTAAATAAATTTGCTTTTTAGAAACATATATCACGGGTACGTTCCATTTTCAAATGTCGAGCATCACAAAACTTATTGAGTGACCTACGTAGTTATAGGATATTCCATCTTGGTCTAGTACTTATAGTTCCCATGTTTTAGGGACTTTAATGTTTTGCTCTAGTCGTGTACCTTTATGATGGGGCGGTGACTGTCTTATTGTCTGACGTTGTATAGTATAACATAATAGAGTAAATTTATTTGTTAATTTCCTACATTTGAATGAACAAAGGCCAGTTGTTGAGAAACAAACACGATCGTAAAATGCGTACACTTTTTCATAACTTTCCCATACAGCCGTGGAGTGAGTCAGTCTGCTTAGGACAGCAGGTCTCTGTTTGGATTGACACTAGTAATGTCGTGCTCAAAGCGGGATATTCTACATTGTTTTTAGTTTTTTTAATTCCATCTCACAATTAGTCAATCGATCGTACTATAATATGATTGATCATCTTTAACTATGTGTGCAATCAGACATCTATGAGCTTAACATTGCTATTAAAAAAACAAACAATCAGAAATTAGTCGCACAGATATAGATTTACCGTCAATCCGTCTAAATTTAAGATAATGATTGTAGGTAATATATTCACTCAAACGTCCGGGCGACCATAGTCGCCTAAAACTTTCTCCGGTTGAACGTTAGTGCGACTAGAGCGGCCTCGCTGACTTCTACACTTTAAGCGAATTTTTATCTATTGAAAGTTCAAAAAATCTTCATGAATATTACACTAGACGGCTCTATATTAAAAAACGCGTCTATGGTTTAGTAATAGTCTATGCCAGGTAACAGTTACCATTGAAAAAAACAAACAAATTTTTATAATGGCATCTCCTAACCATATTCTAGGTCTATTAAAAATCTTAGCCTGAATATAGACGACAGTATGACCTGGAAACTACAAATTACCGAAATAAGCCAAAAGGTCTATGCCACCTTGCGCACCTTATATCGATCGTGCCATACAAAGCCAAACTTATGCTAGTACACTTACTCATTCTAGCTATTATTGATTATGTGTATTATTCAAATGATCTAAATAAGTTTGAGCGCCTTCTGAATAATTTCGTAAGTTTAAGTTTCATTTTCGGTCGGTTTATATGTGTGTATATGTTTATTAAGTATTTATGTATAGATTGTTTATGTATAGATGTATGTATGCATTGCATAAGTGGATATACATATATGTGTATATGTTGTGTATACCTGTTTATTAGTTTTTCCCTTTCTATTCTCCAGTCTGGACATGCCAAGACTTTTCGTATTGTTCTACAATAAATATTTTTGGTCAATTACGCTTACCCTTTCTGGTGTTTGAATTATGTTTTGGCTATATTTCATTCCTTTAGTTACGGTGCTTGACTTTTGAATTGACTTATCGGTGGGTCTCTGCTCATAAATCTTTTTAAAAACATGAATTGCTCTTAATTTACGTAATTTCGAGGCCTTTTAGCAGCTGACCCAGATCTTTTTTCACGTTTTTTTTTCATCCATTTTTGCCATGTGTCTCGAATGTTGTTCCATTTATCCGAAACAAACTTTCCGTACAAACCAATTAATAATAATAAGTAGGTAATTCTTATTGAGCCTAACTAACAAATATTAATTTATATTTATTTTTTACAGATATTTTGCATCTGGGTGTTCGTTTAGAGAACTCCACTACTATATTGGTTAGGAGTTTTGACTATAAGTAAAATAATAAAATAAATAAGCTCCATTATTTGGCACAGATTATACCCATATTTCATGACGTTGTCTCATACGGAGAGAGAATGGGAAGGCATTGGAAATGGATTTGAAACAAAAGCTAACTTTCCTCATTGTCTTGGAGCTGTAGATGGGAAACAAATTAGAATTATAAAACCATCCAATAGTGGTTCTGTTTTTAATTACAAAGAGTATTTCTCTTTTGTATTACTTACGGTGGCTGATTCAGAATACCGATTCATCTATACATGTGTGGGTTTATATGGAAGGAATGTGATTCTACGATATTGAAGAATAGCACATTTTGACAAAAGTTAAATGCTGGTTCCTTAAATATACCAAAGCCTAGTCCTATATATGAAAATACACACGAAGAATTGCCGTTTGTACTTGGTGACGAAAGCTTTGGCTTAACACCAAATCTCTTAAGACCTTATGGAGGCACACATTTGGATCATAAGAAAAAAAATATCTTGAGTATGCCTTTAGTGTTCTAGCCAACAAATGGAGAATACTGCATCGGCCGATAGATCTACATACAGAAACGGCGATGGACGTCATAAAAGTTTGTACAGTTTTACATAACTTTGTTAAAGATAATGAAGGTATTAATTTAGAACGCAACCGAAACCAATTTTTTATAGAAACAATTGAAGGAAGAACACATTCTGATCCACATAGTACAGGTGGTCCTAATGCGAATGTGATTCGAACAGCATTTGCCGCTTACTTCATATCTGTTTTGGGTTCAATACTTTGCCAGGAAGCAGCTATATTAATATTTTTTACTCCTTTTTTATATACATACGAGGGGTGATCCAAAAGTAATGATAATCGGTTACTTCAGGTCCGCATAAAAAATTATATATAATAATAATAATATTTTTTGCTTGCTTATATACTCACTACGTCGGCCTAAAAAATCATATAAATAAATCACGATTTCCTGGGAGATACATTCATTTGAATACGAACTGTCAAAGAGATTACATCAAAATGGAGAAAAACTAAATTAGAGCTGTCATCAAGTACCTCTGTTTGAAAAAAATGTCTTCAAAAGACATACACAATGACTTAGTGGAAACATTGGGGGACTCTGCTCCTCCATATTCTACAGTTGCACGCTGGGCCAAGGAGTTTAAACTGGGCAGAACATCCACTGAAGATGAACATTGCGAAGGACGCCCGTCCACGTCCCTCACTGAAGACAACGTGAAAAAAGTCGAAGATGTGGTGTTGGCAGATCAAACAGTGACCATCAGGCATGTAGCTGAGGTCACAGGGATCTAATATGGCAGCGTTCAAAGAATTCTTGCGAACGAGTTGCATATGAAAAAGGTCTCTGCGCGTTGGGTACCCAGAATGTTAACCGACGAGCAAAAGAAAAATCGAGTTGACATTTCGAGGGTCAATCTCGAAAAGTTCCAAGCAGATCAAGAAATTTTTTTGTTCCGTTTTGTGACTATGGACGAAACCTGGATCCACCATTTTGATCCTGAAACAAAACAACAATCGATGACTTGGAAGCGAGCCTCCTCACTGACGCCAAAGAAATTCAAAGTTTCAAGTTCGGCGGGAAAGGTTATGGCATCTGTTTTTTGGGATGCTCAAGGCATAATTATGGTGGAATATTTGGAAAAGGGAGCCACTATTACGGGCTCTTACTACGCAGACCAAATAAGAAGATTACGGGAGGCCATTAAGGAAAAAAGACGCGCCAAACTGCGAGCTGAAATGCCGTTTCACCAAGACAACGCACCGGCTCACAAAGCCGCAGTTGCGATTGCTGCCATTCAAGAAACGTGATTCAAACTGCTCGAACACCCTCCCTATTCGCCAGATCTAGCTCCTAGTGATTTCTACCTCTTTCCTCGGCTCAAGGAACGCCTCCGAGGCAAGAAATTCGAAGACGATAGTGAAATAATGGCCGCTGTTGAAGCGTTTTGGGAAGGTCAAGACAAAGAATTTTTTTCAAAGGGAATCCTGGGTTTAGAAAAAAGATAGACTAAATGTATTGATTTGTTTGTAGAAAAATAAATTATTATTTTAACTTTAATTACCGTGTTTTATTTTCATTATCATTACTTTTGGATCACCCCTCGTATATGCCAAAGGTTGACTTTATATTAGTTCTTGATGGCCAAATAAATTCATGTATTCATTAATATGAACAACTTGAACAATGGGGCTAACTTTTAAATTCAACAAAAAATCAGCTGTTCCATACAAATTTTTAATACTAGTCTACCATCAATGTATACAGCTGTTTTTTGTCGAGTTACAAAGTTAGTCCCTTCAGTAAAAGTTGTTCGTATACATAAGTCAAAGATATGAATGTATCTTTAGCTATCAGTAACTAATTTAAAGTCAACCTATATATAAACTCTTTTTTTCTCTGTTATTATTGTCTATGTATTAAATATATTGTTGTCTACTACAATAATTATCTAAATAATATCAATAATCATCAATAATAATATTATAAATAAAAAAATAAAAGAAACTCACCAAATTCTTTTCTTTCTTTTTCTTCAAGTTGGTGAAAATCAGGATTTAATATTTTACATATTTCGCGCCACGCTGCTAATCTTAACTTTTTGTCCTTAGATTATTAATAACAAACGCGCGCTCTGACTAAATACCGCACTACTTAAATATAACAGCTCCGTGAATGCGGCATCTTAATATTGTAGTGTGTATAAGACAATTTGCAAGGATGCTAGTATGCGTAAAAAATTGTATATGCCAGCACCTGCCATTACCCGATTAACGGGATATTGATATAACAGCGAATTCCTGAAAATAAGCTCTCTCGTCCGTAAACTTTTGACTACTGAATCCAAATAGAAATGAATGGTCAGAAGTTGAACAATTTAAATCTTTGATCGAATAATATAGTATTTATGCAAACCTAAAATCGTCTTCACTTTTAATAGTCTTAAAATACTAATTATAATATCCCTATCCTCGCCGCCGCGTAAACAGTCCATTACTGGACATAGACTGGACTGGGTATCTTCCCTTTAGGTAGGATTTTCCATAGTGTGGCGAACACTTGGAAGGCTGTTTGGCGATCGCATTACGTCCCCGGTGCTTTCTTTTTTATATCCATCTGCCCCGGCTCGCGCGGGTGATTTCTGAATCTCGGCAATAGCGCCACCTAGCGGGTCCAATTATGAATCTAAAACATTCTCGAATTAACTTTAAAACAAATTAACGTAATCGGTCCAGCCGTTTAGGAGGAGTTCAGTCACGTCACATAACCACGGACAGAAGAATTTTATATAATAAAGAGAGACTAGTTTTTGCCCCGCGGTGTAAAGCTTTAAAATTTGTGCAAACGGCTTGGTGCACTGCACATTGTTCTCACTATAGCGTCTTGCATGCGCAAATATTTCGTACAAAGTTTTCACAAAGTACATGTGTGGCGTCCACTCGGCGTCTTGCTTGTGCAACTTTAGTTTGATCAAACATGTTACTTAACACTTAAATTAATCAATTAATTAATTAATACTTAATAATGTAATAATATCTAACTATTTAGATTTAATCGCTGAAAATACATGAATATTTATATGTAAAGTAAAATCTTGGTCCAAATAAGTTTCATTTCACTCACCCTGACCAGGAAAGAAAAACCCAGAACACTATATATGTATATCTCAAGTTTTCAAGTGCTGCCAAAACCATATTCAACTTCTTGGCATGCACGCACATGTTATTTTTTCTTTGTTTCTTTTTAGTCCAAGTACTTTTTCTCTGTACGCATTTGCTTCCAAAACCGTATAGTTGGTTACAAATTATTTTATAAGTTTGTGTGAGTGTGTTAAATTATTATAGATAGTGAAATAGGTAGGTAATTTAATAATTGGTTTGTAAGGTAGTTGATATATTTTATTTTACTACTTATCCACAAAAGGATTTTGTTAGTATGTACTTACGATTTAAATCAAGATTGTTTATCTACTTCCGGTTCTTGGTTCACTAGCTTATAGAATAATTAAGGGCAGTGTAGGGGCTGCACCGGAACCCCCACGTTTGTTCGTTTAACAGTAGTTGACAGTAAATGATAGTCAATACTGGGAAGTTGATAATTGATAGTTTATTGATAGAAATAACTAAATATAATTTAATGATAGATGTGAAATGATGCGAGCACGCGCTACCGGTATTGCTGGGCTCAATTGGCGCACTGATTCAAAGTGCATTATTGTAGCGTAATAGCGTAAACTGCTGATGCTACAAAAATGTACGTGCTGCAGGCCGTACATGTTCCCGGGCTGAAAGATAGAGAGTCATGATGATGAGATGAGTTTAAAACTAGTAACAAGGTGATAAACATTTTGGCTTAAAACTAGTTACAATGTAGTTACAGTAAAATGATACAAAATAAAGACAATAACAGTGTATTTAGACATCCGTGTCCGTGATAGTAAACACCGATTGAAGCACTGGTGAGGTGCCACGGTTTTGTTTTTGTTTACGAGAGTTCTTAAATTTTTCATTTAATTCGCTAGTAATGTCACCGCTGTTACACTGCACTGCATTGTTTGCAACTCTACATCTACAAATTACACTCCACTATTACACTGCACTTCACTATTAGACTTAACTTCACTACACTTATTTTGTACGCGATCGCGAGCTGTCCGCCTCCGGGCGCGCCGCACGCGCCGCCAAACGTAGAATCCGCCGAATACTCCAGCCATCATAATCACCAGGTAGAGGACGGTGTAATGGTGAATGTCGTGATAGGTTACACCTGCTGCTAATGGCTCAGTCTGTTTCATGACATCCAATTGTTCTCGTATGGCAAGCAGTTGTTGTTGGCCGATAGTCTCCAAACTCGTGCTGGCGTTCATCTCTGGTATCGAGATATTTATTAAATGATTAATCGAAGCAATCTTCGGTATACCAATGTCGGGCTTTGAATTGATTTGAGATGCATCTGGTTTATATGCATAAAAATGGAAATCACCTGATTTGATAAGGCAGTATTGACCCAGCGTAATAAGTCCGGCGTCACTCAATTGAATAGCCGTAACTTGATCATCGCATAACAACTTGAACTTCATATATTACAACAGAAATAAAAGTAGTTATTAAGTTTACTTGTTGCAATGAAAATATTTTTGCAGGTGTTAATAATTGTTCTACAGCTTCCAAATCCTTCATCCTTCTCACACAAACTCTTGTCATTTATTATATGATAAATAGGCTTCTTGAATCGACACAACACAGTATCTAAATCGCGATCAATGCAGTCATGTAAATCAGTAAATGATAACGATATAAACGAATCCTTGTTTAAGTTTAACGCGAGGTATTCGCTAATAGGGACAATGCTGATCATGTTGCTACCCGATTGTTTAGGTATGAGAATTGCTTTAAGGACTTCGTAAGTATCTCGTGCTAATAATGGAATTCGGATTTCGAAAATGAGAAATGACTTCGATAAGCGTGCTTTTACATTAAGTAATTTGTATAAATTTGAATAATTCGCGTGATCGGTAGGTAGTGATAGATCTTTAGGTATCTGAGTAGAGATGGCACTTAATTCGTGGTGGAGTTGCTTGGGGGTTAGATGAATATCATACTTCCCGTGAAATACGTCTGTAATAGTTTCAATAAGATAAGTTTGTATTTCTTTTAACTTGTTCAAAATGTTGTTTGTAACTATAGCGGCTAAGGTAAATTCGTTGATATATGAGTTATTTGAGACTTGTGACCTTAGTGCATTCATCGATTGTTCAAGTTCAATCATCTTTTTGTCGATAGTTTTATGATGCTTTTCCATGATCGACTCTACCCTCTTGATGACATTGAACTCTGCTTCTACGACTGACGTTTGATTCTTCCACAACTGGGCTAGGTGTCCTTGGTTTTTCCTGATTAATTCGATATCTTCTTCATATTTTTCAGCAAAGTTGCTGTCAAGCACCCCAAACAACGCGTTTGCGATATTACCTACACAATTGATGAGTCCCCGGCGCTTACGTGTGAGTAGGTCGCCCTTATCTTGCAACATGATATTGTAGCGCTGTAGTTCCGACTGCTCGTGATTCAATTGATATATGACACCATCGCAGTGTGAATGCTCTCTTATCTTCGAACAGATGGTTTCTAGGTATTCCATGTACTTCGAGGACGCGGCGGTGCCTTCCCAATATGGGTAGAGATCATAATAGACAACGAGTCTCCAATCGTCAGCTATCAATTGCATGTTTACAATTTTGTCGAAGAATAGGCTAGTATTATTTTGTAGTTTATTTATAGTATATAGTCCGCTAGTATTAGTTATAAGGGTCATAAAAAATAATAAGATATAAGTTGCAACTGTAATGAAACTGTATCTTCTATTCCTTTGTTTTATACTTTTCGTTGATTTCTCTTGCTTTAATTCTTGACCTTGTGTTTCTTCTGACATGATAGGGATAGGTATTGATAGTTTGATAACAGGTCTTTTCATATAACCATTTTTAGTTTTTAACGTCACAACACGCATGTAGCCGTCATTACCAGGGTGCAATTCGACCACCCTACCGAGGGCCCACTTGCCTGGAGGAAGGTTACCATCATTGATGAGTACGATGTCATTTAATTTGATATTTTCTTGAGGTTGACGCCACTTGCTCCGGGTTGATAGATTTGTTAAATATTCTTGTTGCCACCTTTTCCAAATGTCTTGGAATATTTTTTGTGTTAAATGCCACCTAGTCCTAAGATCTCGTTCCGTCTCATAAATTGATAGAATCGGACCGCTTGATAGAAAATGTGATGGGATTAAATAATTTAAATCATCAGCGTCCTCCGTCAATGGACATATTGGTCTTGAATTTAAGCAAGCTTCTAATTGTGCTAGCAGCGTGCTGTACTCCTCGTAGGTGAGTTTTTGATCACCAACCACCCTCCTTAGATGATACTTGAGACTTTTCACGGCTCCTTCACAAAGACCATTGGCTGATGGCCACGAAGGTGCATTAAAGTGCCAATTTATACCCATCTCGGACACTTCTGAGAGAAACTCATCACCAAATGTTTTGAGGAGCTCTTCGTATTCCTGCTGTAAGACCTTATTGGCTCCTATGAAGTTAGTATTAAGTATTTAAATTGAGTTATAGCTTTTGATTTTGACTCCCCTAGCTTATCCGAAAAGTCTGGGGCGAGGGGCAAACGTACTTCGTATCGACCGTCTTCACGCCTGATAGTAGTAGACTTGTAATAGTCGATGCATTGTTGATCATCTAATGATAGCGTAGATTCTTCACTGATATCCTCCATCTCCCAGAATTTTTGGATCTCCTTTAAGTCGTTAATATCACGTTACATTGTAAAGTTTTGACGTTACCGGTTAAAATCCAGCCTAAACGAGTATTCTGAGCTATCGGTATATTATCATTCAACCTACAAATTCCCTCCAATAAAATCAAAGAATAAACATCTGCTCCTAACAGAAGGTCGACCGGGCGACTGATATTAAATTCGGGATCTGCTAACGTGATGTTATTTAAATATGTCCAGGCCGGTTTTGAAAAGCTAAAGTTAGGTAAGTTTTTGATAAGGCTTTTCATTATGTATACCTCCGGTTCAAATCCAAAATCGTTATTTATAGCTTTACATTTAATAGTCATGACGCCCTTACAATTGATCTCCTTAGTACCTATTCCAGATATCACTCCCCGACATCGAAGTCGAGGTTGGCCGAGCAACTGAGCCGCATGTTCACTGATGAGAGAAGCTTGGAACCCCTGATCTATTAGAGCACGCATGTTGACGAAACTCCCGTCATATTTTTGTACCTTAAGTATAGCTGTAGCTAAAAGAATTTCAGGCACATCACGTTGCATCGACACGTGTGAGTTACTTCCTACTTGACCCGAAGTTTCAGGTTTCTGGTTGCTTCCGCGGGTTGCTAACTTCGACGAATTATTACAATTATGTTGAAATGATTGATGCAAAATAGAATTATGCGCTTCATTGCACTCTGTACATCTTTTGTCGGAAATACATGGCTTACCATTATGTGTATAAAGGCAATTTTCGCAAACATTCAGTCTTGATACAGTTTTAAGCTTTAGGTGAGGTGTCATGTTTAAAAACTGTCGGCAATAATAAAGACAATGTTCATTGGTTTTACAAAGTCCACACTTATAAAATTTCCAAAAAATATTGTTATTCGCGTTTGATTGTTGTAAAGTGAATTTACCGTGCATCGGATAGGCTTGTTTATTCAAGTTTCTTTGATACCTATTATTGAAATGTTGCGGCAAATAATTGTTGTTGCTATGTACATTTTTTCCAGAGGTCTCAGGTTTCTTTCGAGAAGAATCTAAACTTGTAAACTTGCCTTCTAAAAAGGATAGAAATTCATGCAAATTAGGTAACTCCCGGGGCTCCCTAACTGACGCCATGTATTCATTATACGTGTCAGCATCGAGCTTTTGCGAAAGGAGATGCACAAGCAATGAATCCCACGAATCAACGTTAACGCCTAAATTTTTGATAGCGTTTAATGTTTCTAGGGTTGTGTCGTGAATACGCTTTATATGATTTAATGACGTATGTTGCATTACGGGGATATTTAGTAAGATATCGATATGCGAGCGGAAAATTAAGTGTTTATTATTATATCTGTTGTTAAGTATGTCCCAACAGATTGGGTAATTATCAGATGATATTGGTAGATGTTGAATAAGTCTCTCCGCTTCACCTTTAACTTTTGTTTTAAGGAATTGCATCCTTTGTGCGTTGGATAATGACGGGTTGCCGTGAATAGTTTCCGTGAATAGGTCTTTGAAGGAACTCCACTGATGGTAGCTACCACTAAATGTAGGTATCTCTACGTGAGGGGTCGATTGCTCTCGATGTGATACAGACCACAATTTACGATTGATAGATTTGATAATCTCGTTGTATTTTCTTTCGTATGTGAAAAATGATAACTAATAATCTGGGTTCCTACCCCCAAGCTCACTGTCTAACTCCCAATGCATATTATCAATTATAGACCAACGCCATTGTATAGCACGTAATAAATGATCGAATTCCCACTTTTCTGATATCGAGTCTAAGTTGATATTTGATACTGTGTGTTCGAATGCCTTAAAATTACTATTTTGCTTGCGTAACATTTCGTCCGTCTTGCTATTAGTCCCCTGGGACTGGGACAGGGTAACCTGCGGAGACGGCTGCCAAGATGGTCCAGACATCCCCAGCGGTGTAGCGGGTTTCAACACTGGAGTTGCAGGCCTGTCATCCCTAGCCTGATAGGTAGCGATTGCTGTTCTAATTTTCTCGTATTTATTTTTAAACAATTCAAATTGGTTACTCGTAAAATAGGAATGAGACTTCGCATACTCTATTCCACTTAGTATAACATGATTAGATTGAAATTCTGCCCAGTATTTGTCTAGAGTATCTAACCTCCGTTTGATATAATCTGCCGTCTTTCGATCGGCACTATCCTTTTTAAAATTGGTAAAAGTCTGCTCTATGGCACCGAACAACTGTTGTTGATTTGCCAAAATATCCTCCATGTTAGACATAGTGATAATAAAAAAGGAAAGATCTTACTTGTTCAGAGCTGCTCAGCTGTTTGCAGCTCACCGAGTCCCGGTGTTGATAATCCGATGATAGCTCACGTCTCCTGCTGGTTGCTCTCACTTGTGGTGCACAGTTTTTGTACACATACGCGAGTTTGTCGAAGGACCAGAAAATGTAGGGGCTGCGCCGGAACCCCCACGTTTGTTCGTTTAACAGTAGTTGACAGTAAATGATAGTCAATACTGGGAAATTGATAATTGATAGTTTATTGATAGAAATAACTAAATATATTTAATGATAGATGTGAAATGATGCGAGCACGCGCGACCGGTATTGCTGGGCTCAATTGGCGCACTGATTCAAAGTGCATTATTGTAGCGTAATAGCGTAAACTGCTGATGCTACAAAAATGTACGTGCTGCAGCCCGTACAGGCAGACTAATTACTTAAATAATTGTAAAGAAAATATATTTTCTTTAGTTCAAATAAAGGCCGCGCTGCTAGCGCCAGCGAATATAGTCAGCCTTTTTTAGTTAGTCTGTGGTCGAATGAATGCCATTGTGAAAACTATTGACATTAGGAATTGGTATTGTAATTAATAACATTGAATGTCGTTTCTTTTATTACAGGTAAGGTTTATAGTAAATAGAATATTATATTTTGTAATTAGTGCTAAACAAACATGTTAACTAACATAAATCTTTTATTACAGAGAAACTCAGTTGTGTTTTGATTTACGGTATCACATCACCTAACTGTTGAACAAATACCATTATAAAACGACATTTCTTGTAATTATCAAGAAAATGGAGAAGCTAAAATTCGTATTCAGATCAAAAGCTACAAAAGATGGAAAAACAACCTATATCGCTATAACCTCAATCATTACACAAAATGATAAAGTTTTCCTGATCCCTGAGGAGTATGAAGCAGCATCACTTCACAAATATGTTTACGCCTCTAAGGCTTACAATATAATGCGAAATACAATAAAGAAAAGACATCAAACTAGAAGTGTTTGGATAAAACTAACACCAGATATGCAAAAAACATACTTTGATGAAGATGAAAACATGATATTTGAGGACCAATACCTAGAGGAAGTTACTGAAGAACAATTGGCTACTATGAACAAAAACAATTCTGAAGATCACATGGTGAAAATTTTGGAAAAATTAGTTGAAACTCAACAAAGAAAGGAAAAACAAAGCGTAAAAAAATTAGCAGACAGATTTGTACTAGATAAATTTGATGGCAAAAATGTTAGTGCATGTCAGTGGATGGAAGTTTTCGAAAAGGAACGCACAAGATTTGATATAGTACAAGATGAAGAGAAAATTGAAATCCTCAGATTATTTCTAGAAAAATCATGCACTGATTGGTATACTTCCATGATGATTAAGCTAAGTTTGCAATCAGAATGGTCGAAATGGAAATCAAACTTTGTAGAAACCTATGCAAATAAGGGTTGGACTAGTAGTAAATATGCCTTAGCTTTCAAGTATCAATCAGGATCTTTATTGGAATATTCCATTAAAAAGGAAAAACTTTTACTTGAAGTAAGAAAGACAATTGATCAAGGGACCTTGATTGATCTAATCGCTGCTGGATTGCCAGACTTTATAACGGATAAGATCAACAAAGAAGAAATATTAGAAACAAAAGACTTATTCAATGAAGTCGGTAAATTAGAACATTTGGCCATCAAGAAAAAGTTTATGAAAAAGAAGGATGATACTAAACCATCGAAAGAAAAGATGCAAAAATGTAGCATTTGCGAGAAGCTAAAGAAAGGAGTACGCTATCACTCAGAAGATTCATGCTGGTTTAAAACAAAAGACAATAAAGAAAATGAAAAGAAACAAATCAAACTTATTAATAATTCAGAATTGGAATGTGAACTGCAGTGTGAAGAACCAAAAAACTAATAGTGCCGCCATTAATTAAAGTAAGGTTAGTATTGTATAAAAACCTTGAAGTATTTGGAATCTATGATTCAGGCTCAAACGTGTCTTTGATAAATTCAAGATTACTGAAATTTAAACATAAAACATTAGGTTATTCCAACAATACTAATTTAAAAACAATTAATGGCGTTAAAAAGGCAAGTGGTATAATAACACTTGACGTAAACATTTTTAATGTAGAAAGAAAAATGGATGTCTTTGTAATAGATCAAGAAAATTTTGATCATGATTTTTTGATTGGGCTAGACTGTATTAAAAAATTCTATTTGATTCAAAATGAAAACTTAGAAATCAGTCAAAAAGTTCCAATACAAAAAAATATATTAAAAATTCAGAGACAAACAACGTTTCTAAGGAAACAATAACAAAAAGGTTAGAGATTGACAATATTTCTAAAGAAATGAAAAATAAAGAGACGCAAAATGAAATAATTCGAAAGGAAATAAAATTTGAAAATTCTCAAAATGACAAAAAAAACCTTATAAACTTTAACGAATACATACATAATACAATAAAGAAAATTTCATTATTTGGATAAATCATTTAGACATTGACAAACAGGCAATAATTGATGACTTAATAACAAACAATAAATCTGTTTTTGCAAAAGATAAATATGACATTGGCACAGTAAAGGATTATGAAGCACACATTGATTTACTAGTAGAAAAATATTGCAGTAAAAGACCGTATCGTTGCACAATCGAAGATCAAAAAGAAATCCAACACCAAAAACACAAAAAAATGTGAGACAATTCTTAGGAAAGATAAATTTTTATCATAAATATGTACCAAACATAGCAATAAAATTGGATCCATTGCATAACCTTTTGAGAAAAGGACAAGCCTTTAATTGGACCAAAGCATGTCAAGAATCATTTGATGAAATGAAACAAATATTATGTTCTCAACTGATATTAACGATTTATAATCCAAAATTGCCTATACATATATACACAGATGCTAGTATACTAGGAGTGGGGGCCGTCCTAAAACAACTGCAAAAAAATCAGGAAGAAAAACCAGTAGCATACTTCTCAAAAAAATTGAATGAAGTACAAAAAAGAAAGAAGGCTATATATCTGGAATGCCTAGCAATAAAAGAATGTGTAAAGTATTGGCAACATCTGTTGATAGGTAGGAAATTCACTGTTTTCTCAGATCACAAACCGTTGGAGAATATGAACATAAAATCAAGAACTGATGAAGAACTAGAAGATTTAACATACTACCTATCACAATATGATTTTGAAATAAAATATTCCCCAGGAAGATACAACTTGGAAGCTGATTGCCTGAGCAGGAACCCAGTCTTAGATCCCACTGAAAATCTGGAGGAACAATTAAAAGTGGTAAACTTAATAAAACTAAAAGGTATTTTAGAAGATCAAGAAATAAATAAATATATACAGTCCAGGAAAGAAAAGCTAAAATCAGATCACAATATTTATTATAAAAAAGTTAAGAAAAAAGATAAAATAATTCTCTCGGAAAAATTTAGCAGGGAATTCATTAAAAGAATACATATGGACCTAGGTCACATAGGAATAAATCAAATGCAAAAAACAATAAGTTCACTGTATACTGCTGAAAACTTAACAAAGAACATAAAAAAAACCTGTAAAGATTGTACGGTATGTATAAAAAACAAATCAAGGGGACAAAACAAATATGGAATGATGTCTCATTTGGGCCCGGCTACGAAACCCTTTGAGATATGTTCTATTGATACAATTGGAGGTTTTGGAGGTTCCAGGTCCACAAAAAAGTACTTGCACCTACTATTAGATCATTTCACGAGGTATGCATTTATTTTGACATCAAAAACTCAAAATGCAAATGATTTTATTAAACCAGTGAAGAACACCGCAGAAACTGACAATATTGGCATGATTCTCTCTGATCAATATCCAGGTATTAATTCAAAGGAATTTAAACAATTTTTAGAAGATCAACATATTCAACTAATTTTTACTGCAGTGAATTCACCCTTTTCGAGTGGTTTAAATGAGAGACTAAATCAAACATTGGTTAACAAAATTAGATGCAAGATTAACGAAAAAGATACTAAAGTAGCATGGACGACCATAGCACAAAATTCTGTAAAAAAATATAATGAAACGGAGCATACTGTCACTAGATATGCTCCCACGTATCTATTAAATGGCACCGATGTTACGATTTTGCCTAATGAGCTAAAACCAAAGAAGACAGAGACCGATTGGATTCAAGACAGAAAAAAAGCTCTAGAAAATACACTTCAGTCACACAATTACAACAAGACACTTTATGACAAAAATCGTATACACTTCGACTTCAAAGTGGGTGTTATGGTTTTTGTGGAAAATGGCAACATGCTAAATAGGAAAAAGCTTGATGAACTGAGAATCGGACCATACAGAATAATGGAAAAATTGTCTAACACGATTTACAGGATCATCTCTGGTTATAAAAAACCAGAGTCTAACTTTTTCCATATTTCAAAATTGGTTCCAGCTCCGACGCTTGACGAAGATGACTAAGAAGTGTAGAAAAGTCACAATAAGTTTTATTTAATGATAAACTTTCATAATATTTTGTATGTGTTATCTTTCCCAGGGGGGGTGATGTAAAGAAAATATATTTTCTTTAGTTTAAATAAAGGCCGCGCTGCTAGCGCCAGCGAATATAGGCAGCCTTTTTTAGTTAGTCTGTGGTCGAATGAATGCCATTGTGAAAACTTTTAACCATTAGGAATTGGTATTGTAATTAATAACATTAAATGTCGTTTCTTTTATTACAGGTAAGGTAACTGTTGAACAAATACCATTATATAATTACTGCAACTTTTTGGATTTTTAATTTAACCAGAATACATAAATGACAATTAAATAGTAACAACTGACGCCTTAAGCCTGTCAGCTTACAGCGCCAGTGGCGAACCTAACATTGACGTCTATAAAGGTCGGCTGTGAGGTATATTTCAGTCAGTGAGGTATAGTTCAGTGTTCATTCCGCTTGCGCCGTCGCCCCCGTGCGGTCGTGCGCTAGTGGGGTCTACTAGCTGACCGAGCACCCGTCCCCGTACGGGAATTCCTCGGTCGGTTCAGTCGAGGAATAGGACGTTAGTCCCGTCCCGTTCCGCCGCCACCTCCGTGCGGTTGTGTTAGCTATCCACGCTCACCGGCCCCGTACGAAGAGTGCCCTCCCGCCTCAACTAACGCCGCCGCCCCCGTGCGGTTGTGTTAGCGGTCCACGCTCACCGTCCCCGTACGGTGAGTGCCCTCCCGCCTCAGCTAACGCCGCCGCCCTCGTGCGGTTGTGTTAGCGATCCACGCTCACCGTCCACGTGCGGTGAGTGCCGTCCCGCCTCTGCTAGCGCCGCCGCCCCCGTGCGGCTGTGTTAATTGACCCGCGCCCCCGTCCCCGACGATGTGTGCCCCACGCCCGTCCCTAAGAAGGGTCGTTTCCGATGCGGCGAAGAGGCCACTCAGGCCAGAGCCAGTAGCACAGGTGGTGTTTAGTAGGTAGGCACTTCTTAGTGAGTCCCACATAACCACGCAGCCGGCTGCGTGATATGCTATGAGCATTCACCACCTCCCTCCCCCGCTTCCGGAGGGTAGCCTTCCATTGGGCGCAAAAAAAAATAGTTCAGTGAGTCGTTTCATAACCGCTAACAAGTGAACATGTGAAAGAGGTAACTCTGCCAGTCTGCAGTAAGGAGCCGAAAGGCTCTTAAACTAAGTAAACTATTTTATTGGACCAGAATACTAAAGCTAAAACTTACGTATTTTGCTATTATAGTATATATCTTTTAAATGTTCATGCCGTTTTATGACCTGCGTATTTAAGAACTATGTATTGTTAGTTTGTTCATACTAATTGTATAGAACAACATATTGTAAATGTGTTTTATTTAAAAGAAATGTTCTTGTTGGTTGTTCCCAGGACCGAGGTTTCTCCGCAGGAGGAATCAGTGGTAAAAGTACTTATATTGAATAAAAATTACCTGTAACCCTACATTCAATATTAAGACAGTAAATTATAAATTATATATTTTAAAGCTTTTTCTTTGTGGCTCGAGCATGTTCTTACAATAATTTAAGCAAGGTTTTGGCTTGGTTTCTGAATCACTTGTTTACATAGTGTTTGTGTATCTTTTTTTTCGGTCTGATTTTACTCAAGACTAAAGAGTTCAGCGCAAAAAAAGCCTTTGTTCTTTTGAAGCATCTTTGTTCTCTTCTTTCGTTTTGTTGTTATATGCCAGTTCACGTTAATGACTAGCCGAGCTCTGAGTGCTTTCTGTTTAATGTCTCTCGTAGGCATTTCCGTCAGCTAAAGAATGATCTTCTTCTTATATACGTTTCTTACTAATTGTGGAATACTTATATTGTATTCTCATTTAGTTTGGATTGATAAATACTTATATAATATATAAACAGAAATTACACATCATATAAATATAAATCAATAAATAAATAAGTCGAGAGTTTTTGAATTATTTGAATATTATTTATTTGTATATTAATAGGGTCAATACCAGGAGTATTGACCCTATTAATATGTAAAAAAGTGAGGTTTAGTCGATTTATCATGAAAAACTGCCTTAAAAATCTAAAACTTTAAATACTCGTAAAAAATTTCAGAGACATTTGCGCCATAAATCCCTTTAGGGTTTTTCATCATTTATGTTGGTAAACATGTAAAAAAAAATTTGGTCCAAATCGGAGGTCTCCCTATAACGGAACCTCCCGGATATAGTTCCAATTCAATTTTCACGGGATTCCCTCATTTTACACAATGGTAATGTCAACCAAAAATATCGTTGACTGCACCCAGTTCATCACCACAATATCAAACTTACTCGCAATAATAGACCTATCCGTGATGATAGCCTGGTTCTCGTAGAGCGGTGGTAGAGCTCCGATATTGCCTATAAAAATTTAAAATATAAATATAGTTCTTCTGGGTTAGTACCTCTCTTTTACTCATTTTTGCCACATTTTCCAGCTCGAAAGCATAATTACAAACAGAGTACAAATATAATTAAAAATTATGAGATAACTCTATCCAACTATTGACAACACCTTAATTTATTGATTTCTTTAATATGAAATAAATAATTAATTTGAATTCTTAAACCATAAAAGGAGAATGCCAGATCGTGCCCCGCTTTGTACAAAAAATGTAAAAATATGAAAAATAATCTTAGAAATTTTGAAGTTTTTTGTGATAAATCTTTATTTTGTACAACTTTCGGTAGAATACTATTTTAAAAAAAGGAATTCAACGATTAATATTTATATTTCCAGTCTTTTCTAATAACATCTGCGTTTCTTTGTACGAATAAGTACATACGTACGCATAAAGTATCAAACAATACAACATATTTCTATTAAAATATGTTAGTATTTGTCATATAAAAATGTTACTTACCAATTTTTATTTTCAATTATTATAATAAGTCGATCATTACCATGAATTGCATTAGATAATTACTGAATAACAATAATTGATTTTCGTGCATTTTGTGAAATGATACACACACGTCATTGTGTCAATATTCTAAGTACGTATGTCAAATTAATGTCGAATATTTTCACACATTGACTAATTTGTGCTTGTGAAATATATTGATTATGGTTATATCACATTTTTGCTTGTGCTGATTCCCGCTTTATTTACCGTTGCACTTTTTCCTGCTTTTGTTGAGGATTTATGTTTTTATTAATATACGGACTCGATCACGCCTACGTATTGACTTACTGCTAATTTCTACGGACATTCTGATAATTGCATCCACGATGTTGAGGTGCACTAATTGTCATCTTTGCGTTGATAGGATGCAGGTGCATTTTGTGTCCCCATTTCGATTGACAATCTTAACTCTTCTTTCAACATGGAGACAGACATTTGCAACAGATGTATTTAGTTTTATAGCATTTTTATATAGTTGATAATTTATTGGTCCTGCCGTTGTCGTAAATTAGTTTCTAATCTGTAAATATTTTCATCTTCTTCAGACACATGTCATAATAATGTGTAGATTGAAAAATAATTTTGTAAATAACTCGTTTACATGACTAGGACTTAGATTTTACAAAAAACATGTGGTGCTAGTCTAATATTGTGTAAGAACGTTTAAGATATTATACAAGAGAATCCATTTTCCAATGTTAGTGATCATTATATTATTATGCTTCTTAAATTCTTATTTATTTATATCATTAGCGCCCGACAATTTATATTCTAAAATAACAATGAACTGCAACGAATACTGTTCTAAAAAATAAGGTAAATGTAATTATTAAAGTCCAGTTTAAAAAAATCGCAAGTTCTAGAGACTTCAAATTACACAATTCAAATGAAGTAATAAAGTAGAAAAAAAATTTTGCACGCGGCATTCGTGTACACCACACTTTTGGGTAGGGCAAAGTTCTATAGAGAATCTGGCATTCTCCTTTATTACCAACTTCATAAATATGGTTTATTAAATATGAACTGTATGTTTTCATGTTTAATAAAAATTTAAGACTGCCTGTGAACATAGTTGTTTTTCAGGATTCTTATAAAAAAGTATTTTAAACAAATTATTACCTATATGATCCCCGACCCCCAGTCATGGATCCGATTTACACATCGACCAGCGATCCATTCATAAGTTAATCTGTTCCGTTTTCACATTACATTTTAGCTCTTCGCTAAGTATCGCAAGAACTCTGGCTATTTCCTCGTTGTACGGCTACAACGAGGAAATAGCCAGAGTTCTTGGCACTTTAGCGCGATGAATAGCACTATTATATGATAACTTTAGTTTTTTTACTATGGTAATAAATTCTGTATGTTATATTTATTTATGTAATTAAATTATTAAGACTTAAAAAATATTAAGTATAATTATAACGGATATGTCTAATTGTTTTTATATCCTTTCTTTATTTCATCTAATCTGTAATCTATAACAGTGGTACACACAGGTTCGATAACAGTGGTAGAGCCACGCGGCTTTTGCTGTCGCACGGATGGGCCGGCTCGAACCGGGGTGGTACCACGACCTCACAGAAAACCAGCGTGAAGTAGAGGTTTACCTCTGCGTTTCGCTTGGTGAGTGCAGGTGGCCGGAGGCCCTTTTTACTGGAAATGAGGCATTCCATCTTAGTCCTCACGGGTGACAACGCATCTGCATTTTGATTCGTAATCGAGGATAGATGTAGATGTCTATGGGCCGCAGCAACCACTTACCATCAGGTGGACTGTGTGCTCGTTTGTCACCCTTATCCTATAAAAAAAAAATCTTTTCTCAATTGCGAATTTTTCTACGTCATAGAACCACGCTGTAGCTGTAGGTATGACTGACCTTTGGGGACAAACCGTTTTAACTAAATAAAATAAGAGTAAAATAATAGCTTAATTATATTTGCACTTAGTACGGTTAGTAAGCAAGCATTCCCATCGAACTTACTAAAATATAGGAATGTGCAAAAAGCACAACCTGACCTGCAGCCATACTAATACTCGGAAGCCTTGACCTAATAATACGTTCAGACAATTGAAACTGAGTCTGATCGGTGCGAGACATCAGTTCCTACCCTTATGGTCACTGCTTATTCCTTTCAAAATTATCATAATGCTGGTATGAATACTGACTTTCAACGCATTTCTATTTATAATCAATGATAGATATAGATGTCTATGGTACACAGCATTCATCATCCGGGGGTCTGTATGATCGATGGTAGATTTTTGCCTCATATATGTTTGTGGATTTTCCGCCATTCTCTTATATAATTATAACATGAATATTCACGTGCAACCATGATAAGAAATTGTTAACTGCATTTTAAGCCACGTGCTAAAAATGAAAGCAAATATCGTGAGAAAACCTGTATGTCTGAAAAAGTAAAAATATTTCGATCACGACGAGTCAGCCAAAAAGTAGGTCAGAAATGAGATAGCGGTGGGACAAGTGAAGGCTGCTTCTTGTAACAAGAATGCTACACATTGAAATAAATTAAAGAGGATAAACAATTCCTTGGCTCGTGGACGTGCTCATGCCAATTAGTTCTAGCTTCTTTCAGTTTTCAATTATTATAAGACTTAACAACTACAAAAGAAAGCCTGCGCTCTGCAAGAAGCCGTATTGGTATAGGCTGCTGTCCTAAAGTTTACTACACACAATAAGCTTACAATATCTTCAAGTCTGTCTTACAGTATAATCGTGGGGTGGTATGCATGAGCTTGGATTTATATTGATTAATAATATTCAAAGGTAATAAAAGCATCCTTCTTCTTTGTTAAAATTAAATGTTTTTTAAATTTATTTAGCTTCATAAATCATCCCAGGCAAGAATGCAAGAATTGGCATCTTTTGCGGGTCGTTGTAACATGGTATTTTACTTGGAATCATAATTATCTTTTTGTTTGCCATATTTAAGAATCACAATCACATATCAGACCACATTCACAATCAAGCTTGTACACTCCTTTTCGCATTTTGTAGAGGCATATTACTACTAATAATCTTCGGCGGGTTATTAAAGTGAAGGGCTTAAACATAAGTGAACAAAAGGATGATAAAAACAGTTAAAATAAAATAATTACATAAATAGTTTTATTTATTAATATGACGCATAAATGCATTAATCATATTATACTCTCATAATAACGGAGTCTCCACCCGTCATTGAAATTTAGCGTCTAGCGTAGAGGTCGGCAACCTGGGGCTCGTGAGCCACATGCGGCACTTTGGATGTGAAGCTGCGGCTCTTTAGTTTCATACGCAAATATTATTTATTTTATAAAAAAGAAACATTTAAAAATCGATCCACACTGCGCTATTTAAAGTTGATACTGGATCTCTAGAAATGCAATTGATCGATTTAAAAAGTAAAGCTTTGTGGAGTTGAAAATTTACAGAGTTAAAAAGCAAGTTGGAAGAATTCATCATCATCATCATCAGTACAACCTTTCATAAGTCCAATGCTGAACAAAGGCCTCCCCTAAGGAATGAGACAATGCACGGTCCTGAGCCACCCGCATCCATCGACTTCCTGCATGTCTTACCAGGTCGTCACTCCATCTCGTGGGGGATCGCCCTACACTTCGCCTACCGGTACGAGGCTGCTACTCAAGAACCTTTCATCCCCATCGGTTGTCGGTTCTTCGAGCTATATGACCGGCCCACTGCCACTTAAGCTTACTAATCCGTTGGACTATGTCGGTTACTCTGGTTCTACTGCGGATAACCTCATTTCTAAGTTTATCACACAGAGAAACCCCGAGCATAGCCCTCTCCATAGCTCGCTGAGCGACCTTGAGCTTCCTTATACGGCCACGTCTCAGATCCGTAAGTCATCACTGGCAACACGCACTGGTTGTACAATTTTGTTTTAAGGTTTTAAGGTATGTCTGACGAGAAGATGTGTCGTAGTTTTCCGAACGCTGCCCAGCATCTACCGGCATAGGTGTAACATGGACATTAAACATGATATTTGTTTGTCCATGTTCATCCTAAGACCTATTCGTTGGGAGACACTATTGAGGTCATTGAGCATGGTGCTTAGGTCCTCCAGCGATTCTGCCATAAGGACTATATCGTCGGCAAATCAAAGGTGAGTGATGTACTCGCCATTGATGTTAATACCGTATCCTTTCCAGTCAAGAAGCTTGAAAACGTCTTCCAATGCAGCGGTGAAGAGTTTCGGGGATATAACATCAGCCTGTCTTACACCTCTCTGCAATTGGATAGGTTTCGTACTCTGGTTCTGTACTTGGATAGCCATCGTAGCTCTACTGTACAAAAACTCAGTCGTGTTGATTGGTGTCGGGAAATGATTCAAAGATTTAACGGAGGTGACTCAAATGTTGTGTTCGACATACTTACGGGTGACAAAAGCTGGGCTTATTGTTATTATCCTGAAACTAAGAGACAGTCTGCTGTCTGGGTGTTTCCTTCCGAGGAGTTACCAACTAAAGTGAAAAGAGATCGAAGCGTGGGAAAAAAGATGGTGGCCTCGTTCTTCGGAAGGACAGGTTATTATTGTTTTAGAGGATCGAAAAACAGTTACTGCAGAGTGTAACACTAACAATTGTTTGCCACTTGTCTTGGGAAAAGATCCTCCTTCACTACGACAACGCCTCGACGCACCAAGCAAACAATCGACTACTTGGTGACGTCAGACGTGGAATTACTGGGTCACTCACCCTATAGCATTTACCTTGCTATTTTTATTTTTTCCGGAAATAAAAGAAAACTTCGAGGAAAACGTTTTATGGACTCCGAGGAAGGAGTGGCTGCGTTTCAAAATGCGGTCGAAGAGACCCCCTAAGGATGAGTGGGCAAAGTGCTTTTCTCAGTGTTTTCATCTATATCTATAAATATATATCTGCATTTTGATTGTTTATTGAGGATAGATGTGGATGTCTATGGGTCACAGCAACCACTTACCATCAGGTGGACTGTGTGCTCGTTTGTCACCCTATCCTATAAAAAAACTAATAACTTGCTAGTTTGTTCAGTTTTTGATTTTATTAAAACTTTCAGTGTCGCCCTCGTACCTACCTCATATCTATTAATTCCTGAAAAGTCTCGTATTCCGTCAGTGTAACAATCGCGGTCTTTGAAGGTAGTTACAACGGCCTCGTACTCGCATTTAAGGCTTCTTGCGAGGCCCCAAACACACATTAATTTGTGACTTTTTTCGAGCGTAAAAGTGATCAAATTAATTAGTCATCTGTGGTAAAGTTTGGGGGCATCGCATTTTAGAGGGCCTCGCGAGGCCTTTAAAAATCATGTATGTAACACAATTAAGAACACAAAAAAAATTAGAAATAGCTTGGAAGTGATCACGTCATTCCCAGGGGTTATTAGCATCAATAAATTCCTTAATATTATAATAACCCTTTTTATACAAACTTAGTTTATTAAAGTTTTTGAACATTGAGCAGGTTTTGTATATTTTCTGGGATTTTGTTAAGTTGTGTGTATACTGTGTGTGAGTGTGTAAGTGTGATATATTAAGTTAATGCTCTCATTGAATAATATTAACAATATTGTTAACACAATAAAATAAATGTTCTCAATTAGCGACTAATTTTATATGGGTGTAAATGTTGATTTTTCTACAAAATTGACTACAAAAATATTTCTTAACGTTAAATTGTTGATTTTTACTTTAAAATAAATATATTGCTACATGACTATTACAATAACTGTTTTCATTAACATGTATTACCTATTTGTATGTATATGTATAAAAATATACCAGATTTCAGTATACAATAAAAAAATGAACATGTCTAAATAAGTTTCGGTTTCGGTTTCGGCCGAAACTGACACCCAGACCGAAGGTTCGTTTTCGGTTTCGGTTGAAAATCCTGTTTCGGTCGGACACTAATATTTTTCTTATGAATAAATAGATTAGTTTTTTATCAAAAAACTATACTATATATACTAAGTCTGTAGGTCATTTAGTTCCGAAGTTAAGCGAAAGCAAAGTTTCGCATTTATGACACTCACTCACTCACTCATGATCATCAGAATAGAACTATTACTTCCCATAAGCTCAGAGAGCTGAAATTTGGTACAGAGTTAGGGTTTAATGGCCGCATAAAGATAAAACTATAAAAACTAGGATAATCGAAGATCTGGAGTACCTGGTGACCCTGATTAGAAAACACAAGAGCCCAACTAAACTATTAGAAGAGATCGACATACCGCCTTTACAAAAAATATTCAACTTGGTGGGCCGCTTCATTTGATGTCAAAAATCGAAGGTCTGAAGTATCTGATGAAGAACCCTCAGCTGGTCTCAGATGTATTAGAGATATGGTAATGCCCTCTTCTACTATTCGTACATAAAAAAATACGTGTACAGAGAACAATTCCCAATCTGTGTGGCGTATTCAACAATTCAACAAATTCACTAACAATTCACAAGAGCCAAGGTCTAACTCTCAAAAATGCCCTCAAGGACATTGGCACCTCCATATTCTCTTGTGGCCAAGCCTACGTGGCGCTTTCACGAGTAACCAATCTTCATGGGGTGCACCTCATAAATGTTGGCTTCAAGAGTATAAAAGCTTTATTAAAACTTTATCAAGCTTACAATTGACTGGTTATTCAATCAACGTTTTCCAAGTGGCAATTTTCCATCGTCAATGGGTAGCGGTTCTGGCGACAGATTGGTGCAATGGTGTCATGTAGCACTTGCTTTTGTACCTTTGTGGACCCTTCAACGGCCAAGTCACACAACATTAACTATAATAATAAAGAAATCGCAGTAAGAAACCTTAGACTTGGCATGACTTTGTCTAGATTTCATTACTTTTTAGAGATAAACAAGCAGCTCCATCGAGACTTGGCTAGTTTATTTACAGAATGTTTTTGGTGGGATAATATATTCACTTTTAATCTTCTCACCTTAAGAAAGATAATTTTAAATTAAATCGCTTCAAAGTTTATCCATGGATAAATCTTAAACCAAACTTCAATCGTGACTAAAATTTATCGAACAATTTACGCTTAATCCTAATTTTATCGTAAAATTATGTGATAATGAAAAAAATTCTGGGAAGCGCAACCGGCTTAATTATAAGAACAGTATATTAGGGTATACAGATTCGAGCAATATATGGAACTAACGCAATGGAATTTAAAGAAGGTACCAATTCCGACTTATTGTCTGATAGTGATCCGTGAGCACACAGTCCACCTGAAAGTAAGTGATTGTTGGAGTCTATTAGACATCTAGGCTCGATTTAAAGTTACAAATGCAGATGTGTTATCATCCCTGAGAACTAAAATGTAGAGCGTCATCATAGAAAGGCACTTTATACTGTTTATTTTACGATAGTACTCCGTGGTCCTCGTTCGAGCATATCCATTAGTGCTGCAGCCTTTATACTACTTCTGTGTGCTCCTTCCAAGTCAAGGGTATTCTACTACAACTTCTTCTTACTGTTTGTCCCATAACACTCTATGCAGTTTATTAATATGTAATAACTTTTTCCCATGTCCAGCTCGTACCCTATGCCTTAATTATTACTATCGAATAAGTTCGGTCATTGTTTTAAATCCTGGTTACAAAACGAAATATTATCGTAGTAAAAATACCCACAACTGCAATTTGCTGCTAAAACCTTTTATGATAACTATATAATAATATATATAACTTATATGTCCAGCTGTGAAGAACAAAACTTTACATATTCATGAAACAATGAAAATTTAAATTCAAAATATGGGTCACTGTTTAAATACCCGACCATTCTTTCAATGAAGGACTTTCATAAATTACGTTTGTTTCCTTCATTGCAAGAAAGTGAACGTAAGTTGTGAATCGTGACCGGACTTGATTATAGGCAAACTTAGAAACGTAAGATCTTCAACAATATTCTTTTCAAAATTTAAAGAAAATTTAATAACTTGTTTTCTAACTTTAAAATCAAAAGATAAAAGCTAAAAAACTAAATACAAGCCATTGCTGAAAAAAAACTAATTGTAAAAAAGTAACAATTAATTGCAAAATAATATATTTTATGTTTGTATGCCGTGTGGTGGCGTTGTAAAAGCATGCATAGCCCTATTTCGTCCTTAAGGGCGCGGCTATAGGATATGCCAGAAAGACCTCATGGCTTCCGATAGATAGTGGTATATCCATATCGTTAAACCAGGCGTAAAATGACATTGTTCTTCGTCCATACAATTATTAAGTTCTTACATGATTGTATGTAAGAACAATAACTCCTGACGGACACTTCTGAAAACGTAGATATTAGTAGTTATCATAGAAATTTTGAGGTTATGTTTTATTTTTATGGAACATTACTATGTTATTGCTAATGTAAGCAGTTCAGTCTTAGCCTAGAATTTATACGGTAAATAAAACTCAAGTTGTGATTAGGTAAACTTATCGCATAACGAACCAACTGCACAGTGCACTTAGATTCCGAAAACATTTGCAGAAATGTATTTTTTCAAACGAAACGAAAACGATCGCACGTCTGACGTCTATCTATTTTAACGTCTTGTCGTACAGACGACAGCAACGTTATTGACGTTTTTTTTGCGTGGCTCAATGCTGATTTTGCCAATGAGCGTACAACAGTATCGTTATTTTAAATGAAAACAGATGATTTTACTGTATCCCAGTTCCTTGTGGCATATATTATAATCTGAGGTTTATTTTAAAATATTAATGTTTTCATAATTGAGTTTATGACAACTTTTGAAATATGTCAGTAAAGGTATTGTGCGATTGGCCAAATCACAAGAGCCCATAAACGCATTATTAAAAAATATGTACAAAGTACAAAATCTAAAAAGTCCTTTTTATTTTGATTTCACAATTCAGAAGTGTCCGTTACTATCTATTGAATGTTATCTAATGCATAATTAAGGATAAGAACTTTGGTAATTGTCAAATATATGTTGGTTCTAAGGCGAGTTTTTACAATGTCCTTTCTAGACTGAGGACCGGTGAGCGAGTACGGGCTAACTTTTCAAATTATGCGTTTCATTTGATGCATACTGGATATCATGCTGCTCTAAGAGAAGTTAGCAGGTCAAGCCCCTCAGTGAAGCCCTCAGCGTCAAGGACGGGTCACGAAGTACAGCGGTACCACAATCATGTACTCACATAAAGAAGCTTCAGCACTCCATGCCGTTCAGCATCGCAGAGACGACTTCTGGCAAAAAGAGTTCCCATTCAATGTCAGGACACTCAGCTCTGGTTGCTGTGCATAACGCAAGCGTATACGTTGCGGAGAGTAATTTCTCCCACAACAATGGAGACAGATCACTGTCACTTCAAACCCATTCTTACACACATAAGCGGTTCGTTCAGGTCAGCCTTTTTCTGCATAGGCTGAAATTGAACCTGGTGTGCCGCAAGGCGGAATACTTTCTCCTATTATGTTTTCCTTATTTATAAACTCTATCTCCTCAGATTTAGATTGCTCGTACCACCTGTATGCGAATAATCTTCAGCTCTATGTGCAGTCAGACTTAAATAATCTTAACTTTGTAATACATAAGCTAAATAATAACATGGAAGCCATAAGAGAATGGCCGTGTAAATATGGAGTTTCAGTTAATCCAGCCAAATGCAAAGTCATAATCATCGGGGTTCGCAATTATTGGCTAAGCTTGATTATGGAAATCTCTCTCCTGTAATTTACAATGGAACTTTGATTCTATATTGTGATTCCATAAGAAATCTTGGCTTGTACATGAACAAAACTATGACCTGGAAATTGCAGATCTCTGAAGTAAGTCGTAAAGTTTTTGCCACCTAGCGTTCTCTTTATCCTCTTAAAAATTTCCTACCTTTCAAAACCAGATTAAATAATAGAAAACTAGATTATGCAGATATATGTTACCCAGATCTGTCACAAAACCTTTAAAGGATTAAAAAAGGATTAAAAGGGAATATTTAAATATTACAAATTATCAACGAAATAATAGTGATTCTGAAGAATATAGAAATACTTTAATAAATCAGACAAGCTACAGTCAAGCGTCAATCCCATCGACGGCTAACAAAGAGGGTTCCGTAACAAAAACATTAAACAAAAACATTTTTAACAGTGGTAGAGCCACGTGGCAGCTTTTGCTGTCACACAGATGGGCCGGCTCGAACCGGGGTGGTACCACGACCTCACAGAAAACCAGCGTGAAGTAGAGGTTTACCTCTGCGTTTCGCTTGGTGAGTGCAGGTGGTCGGAGGCCCTTTTTACTGGAAATGAGGCATTCCATCTTAGTCCTCACGGGTGACAACGCATCTACATTTTGATTTGTAATAGAGGATAGATGTAGATGTCTATGGGCCGCAGCAACCACTTACCATCAGGTGGACTGTATGCTCGTTTGTCACCCTTATCATATAAAAAAAAAAACAGTGTTAATCATGATCACAGTTATGTCAAATGTAACTTAGTTTTCGGCACCTGATTATGATGATTTATCATGCAGCAGCACAAGTAGTTCAAATGATAATAACAGACAATATCTATTTATTTTGCCAGCAAATTGAATTGGGCCACCATATATCTTAAGTAGCTTTAAATGATTTAGCTACAATTGCAAATTGTAGATTTTATTAGCTAGATATATTAGCATTTAATCGCTTTTTGGCCATCTTAAAACACCTTTTGATTCCTACAAACTTGGTACAAAGAAAATGCAATTTTTCCCTTTCTCTGTGGTTTCCAAAATTTTAAACGGTATATTTTCCTAAAAAGTAAAATAAAACCAGTATGAGATACATAACACAGTCAAATTACTTCACAAAAGTTAAATTATTTTATAAATAATACCAAAAGAGTTAGCTATTTTATTTGATACAGAAAATAGCTAACTCTTTTGGTTTTACCGTACCTACGTGACATAAGAGTATGACTAGAAAACGATATGCGTATGCGCTTGCCAGGAATAACCTATCAACTAAACACAATAACAAAATAAACAGCATGCTCGTACTGGTACCGTAATGCGGAGCGAGATAAAAATTCTGTCATAAAATGTGCCTTCATTAATATTATTTGGCAAAGAAAGAGATAGCTTTAATTCTTTACTCCACTTTTTAACTCATATTTTTGGTTTGGTTTGTGAATTTAACTGAATCAAAGGGGTAGTAATTTACTGCCAATATAAGCCCCTTTTGTGCTTGTACAGCTACTGTACAGCGCTACTAACGCATAAAGCTGTATAATTTAAGCCAATTTTTTACTTATAAGAGCTGTATAAGCGCTTATACAGCCTTTGTACAGCCAGTAAATGCCACCTCTAGTATAAAAAGGAACAATCCAATACAGCTCGTATACAGCTTGCATGCTGCTTGGAGGGTGACAACGCATCTGCATTTTGATTCATATCTGAGGATAGAAATAATAGTTTTAAAATTGGTAGTTGAATCTTTCACTCTGTAGCTCTATCCAGGCCTCGAAGTGCGACAGGCCTGATTAAAAATGTATTTGTGCGCATAACGCTCAGTAACGGAGGCATGTAAACGACGTCGCTATTGCTTTAAATTAATAACTCAAGGATTATAAATGTGCGAGACGTCTGGTTATTTGGAACTGCGATCATTAATTCGTCTGCCAAGCGGATTAGCCAAGTCCATCATACAGCGGAGAGGCTAAATGTTTTCATAATTAACTCTACAACATAATATATTTTAAGCTAGCGATCCGCCCCGGTTTCACCTGGATCACTTAATATGACGTTTTTAGATTTAAGATAATCACATAATTAATAGAATCAGGCGTTACTTTGCGGAAATCCATTATATTAAAGTGGGCAAAAACGGTCAGCCACCGCAGAGTCTACATCACCTGAAGATGCCTCGTGTAGAGGCGAAACACGTGTCGTATTGTCGTCAGTGATGTGTCTTTCCTAGTGTAGTGGTGTTGGGAGTAGTGGTGCTGGGATTAGTGGTGACGGAGATAGTGCATGCAATTGAGGGAGGGCGGGAGGTGCTCTTCAAACTAGGTAAGACACATCATTTTATTTTATCGAGCGGATGCACGCAAGGTAATTTTTGTTTAAAACTTTAATTTAATTTAAACTTACACAACTTTAATTTAAAATATTCATCAAAGACCATTTATTTTGTCATTTCTTCGATTTATTTTTAAAAAAATTCCAAGTTTTTCGCATAAAATATAACCTAGATTACTGGCATTGCTCTCTTTCTTTTCGTCAAGTTTTATTACAATCAGTTTAGCCTTTAGTTTTAGTTTTATTTTATTTATATTTATATATATATATATATATATATATATATATATATATAGCTCATGTTTAATAAACAAGTCGCTGGGTTTCTTGATGGCCCTGCCTAGGACAAACGTTTTTTTCCAATTAGTAAACAAATAAGCGACTTTCAAAAAGTATTATTGTATTCTATATTGAATAAAAAATATTCCATTTTATTTGACGCTGCAGGCCGTCCCTGGGCGGGTTATTTTACAATTGGTGTAAGCGAGATTGCTATGCCACAATCTCTCGGAAAACATAAGATGTTTCACATAGCCGCCTTACAATAAAATAGGTAGGGTGATGAAATTCCTTACGACATGTAGTTGCGGTATTCCATCACGTTTAACAGAATCAGAAACAGAAACTTTTTTATTCAATATAAATTATAAAAAATTAGTAAATCCAATTGGGCATGCCTTAAGTGTATTAAAAAAATTACGTATAACATGATTATACGGAATTTTTTAAAGTAGTTTAAATACATTTTGACAGCACTATCGGCTTCAACACCCTCAAAACCCATGAAAATGACACCCATGATGAAAAAATTGGTACCCACTTCAGCCGCCATCTTGGATTTACATTTCGACAGCACTATGGGCTTCAACACCCTCCAAAACCATGAGAATGATACCCATGATGAAAAAATTGATATCTATTACAGCCGCCATCTTGGATTTCCATTTCAACAACCTTATCGGCTTCAACTCTCTCGAAAACCATGAAAATGACACCCATGGTGAAAAAATTGATACCTATTGCAGCCGCCATTTTGGATTTACATTTCGACAGCACTATCGGCTTCAACACCCTCGAAAACCATGAAAAAGACACCCAAGATGAAAAAATTGATATCTATTGCAGCCGCCATCTTGGATTTACATTTCGACAGCACTATCGGCTTCAACACCCTCTAAAACCATGAAAATGACACCCATGATGAAAAAATTGGTACCTAATTGAGCCGCCATCCTGGATTTACATTTCGACAGCACTATTGGCTTCATAACCTTTGAAAACCATGAAAATGACACCCATGATGAAAAAATTGATACCTACTTCAGCCGCCTTCTTGCATTTACATTTCGACAGCACTGTCGGATTCAACACCCTCGAAACCCATGAAAATGACACTCATGATGAAAAAATTGATACCTATTGCAGCCGCCACCTTGGATTTACATTTCAACAGCACTATCGGCTTCAACACCCGCGAAAACCATGAAAATGACACCCATGATGAAAAAATTGATATCTTTTGCAGCCGCCATTTTGGATTTACATTTCGACAGCACTATCGGCTTCAACACCCTCGAAAACCATGAAAAAGACACCCAAGATGAAAAAATTGATATCTATTGCAACCGCCATCTTGGATTTACATTTCGACAGCACTATCGGCTTCAACACCCTCTAAAACCATGAAAATGACACCGATTTTATTCGATAAAACGTTGGAATCTTAATTTTTAGGCGATAGTAGAACATACCTTGCGCTTTCGCTTAAGGCATGCAATAATACTCATTTAAAGTCACTCTTTTGTTTAATTTAGATACCACTGGTTCAGAAAAAATCCTCTGTCCTGGAAAGAACCAGCGAGAAACACTGTGAGACTTTTTTTTTTAATAAAAAATAAACGCTTCCAATCATATATGTTACAGAATTAACAACATTGTATCATCCTAGAAAAAATTAAATATACTTATATAAACCTTAGATGAAACGTTTGCAAAGTTTGTAGAATATAACGAGTCCTTTCGTTGAAAGTTAGAAACTTGTTAGTAATTTATTTGAAGCAGAAGTTAAACTTTCATTTACTTTAAATGACCTAAGAGAGCTTGCATTAAAAAGACGAATTTTAAGTTAAAAATTGTATCTTTAAGGATAAACGTAATCGATGTTCTTTAAAATCAATTCTGAATTTTTTTTTAAACAAAATAACGAACACACCTTAGTTACCAAACAGGAAGTTTATAGTGTTAGCAGACGGAATTATATCAACGCTTGTCTTTTTCTTTACTGAAGAGCAAATAATCGCAAAGAGCGATCTATCGCAATGACATATTTTTCCCCTGGTCCTCTAAGACCGATTTTTCAATCTTCAAAAAAAATGTATATTTAACCATATTTAACGTATAGTTTGTCATCGAATGAAGCAAAATAATATTACTCAAACTATAGTGTAATAAACAAGATACCAGTATTAAAACAGAAATCTAATTATTTATTATCATACCTTATTCATCCGAATTTAATACTTTCTCTATTTAAAATAACAGTAAAATTAATGTATTTCATAAAAAATATCAATTTGGGAGTAATTCCGACACAGAAGTTCTTGGAAAATATTGCTTAGTAGAATTAGCAATTCGTATAAATATAATCTTTAACCTATTTCTTTTTAATATTATTTAGTAAAAAAATAAGGCTTTTAAATAAAAATAAAATCTTAAAAAAAGACAGGATTTTTATATGGATACAAAAGCTGGACGTTGTATGCCAAAAAAGAAAAGAAATTTCCACATGCGATAAATGCGCGAATAAGCGCATTCGTGTCCCACAGCATGACTGAGCATGACAGAGAAAGGCGGTGTGGTGTGCGGAAATACGGTCGATGTTGCCGCTCTCATATTGGAACTATTTATATATACCACTAACGTTTGTGCCCGCGTAGAGACGCTGCTTAAATCATCTCTTTTATATCTAAGAGCCTTTATATTTATTTGTCAATAGTAATAAAAATGCATTAATTTTTAACAATACAATAACACATACACTACTTTAATTGCTAATCGTGATCATAATCTACCTTTCTACTAAATTGTGTCCTAAGCCGTTTAGACGTATTGACAAGCTTACAAAGTTTCACATCTCTTTAAATAAAAATCAACTGCTATCCGTTAATCTCGCTAAAACTCAAAAACGGTTGGACCAATTTTGATTAAATGTTTTGATGAAATCTCAATATGCTAAGGCCGTCCCAGTAACCACAATACACATTTTGGCGTCGCAAGCATATTTATGTGGTAGAGCCATGTTGCAGCTATATTACTGGTATAGTTGTAGCACGAATGGGACGTCTCTACCGGGGAAGGACCACGCCCTCACAAAATACCAGCGTAAAATTGCAGCTTAGCGCTGCTGTTTCGTGTCGTTAGTGTAAAGAACCGGAGACCCTTTATACTACCGAGACCGAGAGCCAACCCATTTGTAATTCAACCATAATATAGCTGCACCATAGCTCTCCGGAGTAGCTCAATGGAGACTGTACTGCACTTGATCAACTCAAGCCGTTATATTTTAGAATTATTTCCGGAAAAAAACATACGTACCGCTACCATCATTCATCATCATAACAGCCCTTCAGAAGTCCACTGGTATGCCAGGAAGCACCGTTCTGAGCCACCTATATCCATCGAATTTTTACACTTCGCCTATCGGTCGGAGGCTGCCACTCGAGAACCTTTCTTCCCCATCGGTAGTCGGTTTTTACAGCTATATGGCCAACCCATTGCCACTTCAGCTTACTTATCCGTTGGGCTACGTCAGTCATTCTAGTTCTACTGCGGATATCCTCCTTGCTAAGTTTATCACGCAGAAAACTCCGACCATAGACCTCTCCATAGGTTGCTGAGCGACCTTGAACTTCCTCATACGGCCAGCTGTGGAGGACCACGTCTCAGATCCATGAGTCATCACTGGAAACAGGCACTGATTGTAAAATCTGATTTTCAAGTTTTGAGGTGACGAAAAGTTGTGTCGTAACCTCTTGAACGCTGCCCAGCTGAGTTGATTCCGTCAACTGACTTGGCGTTCGAAGGTGGACTTACTTAGTCGGACTATCTGTCTCAGGTAAACATAATCGTCAAAACTTCGTGCGAAGTGCTCCCAACTACTACTGGCATATATATGGCTAAGTCATTTTTTTTACTATTCTAAGCCAGTGCTTCACTACAATCCCACCTGGTAGTAAGTAGTGATGTAACCGAAGATGGTGAAGCACACTGACTTAACAAAAGTCTATTCATTTTTACTTTGAAGACACCCACACTGTAATCGGATATAAATACAGATGCTGGCAACTTATTCCACTCCTTTGCTGTACGCATGATGAACGTTGTAGCAAACCGTTTTGTTCAAAAGCGTGGTAAGTCAACAACGAAAGGGTTAAGACTGGGCGAATGTCTGATTGTCTGATGGTGGAAGGGAGGGGTTAGAATTAAATTATGCGCACATTCCCAAATTCTGACTATTTTGCGCCTGTGTTCGAGGCTGGTAAGATTTGTTTTAACCATATTCGGGTCACCTATAAGTCTTTTAGCACGCCTTTACATTGAGTCCAAAGTTGATAGGTGGCATTTTGCAGCACCAGCCCATATATGCCAGTAATACTCCATGCACGACCGGACTTGCGCTTTATATAATATGCCGCACTTTTTTAAGGACTCTGCTTTTGGCCTAAAACATAAATATATTTTTGTTAAGTTATTTGTTGGGTTTTTGTTTCATTTCGTGTGGGTGCAATAAGTGTTTCTTTTTCTTTATTTTCTTTTTTTCTTCTTCTTTCACTGCACTTATTACAAACTGATTAATAAAACGAAGAAGAGAAATAGAAACACACAAAAAAAATACGGGGAGCCTTTACATGGTTTCTTTTATTATAAAGTTTTTGCTAACTAAATTTCTCACCAGATTCAGATTGAGGTTGTCTTGTGGATGTGAATGGTGTGGATATGAATGGTGTGGATGGTATCGTGAGTATTGTCATGATGTGCGTTCATGGAATTAGGACCTGGAAATACACCGGACACCTGGAATAAATCTGAACTATTCCTCAGAGCACTCCCCGAAGTTAACTCGATTGAAGATGCAAAAGGATGCAACATCTCTTTGCATTTCCAGTGAATCGTGCCGGTCAGAAAAACCTCGGTCATCAACGATTCGAGCTGATCTTTGCTGGATGCGATCAAGTGAAAAGAGATGGCACTAGGATACCCCGGCCCAGAGACGAGAACATTTTTCCATGTGAGTCTGAACCTGCACCTTGTAAAGTTGATGCGCCGTTAAAAAATACTAACCCGCTCTGCTCAGTACGCGAACCCTTTCATATGCCAATTTAGTCTTCCCTTCCAAGTGATCGCGGAACTGTAAGTCATTCGATATGTCGACGCCAAGGATTCCGATATTGGCTGAGGCAGCAAGGGGAGTGCCCTGAAACTGAGAACGTACGACAAAGATTAAACTGGACTAGGTTTAGTCGTCCGAAATCTGAGACTTTGTCTAACAAAGACTCGTTTTCAGACACAAGTTTGTTCCGGTACTCGAAAACGTGTTCTCGAGAAATATTGGCAAATCCGATGTAAAAAAACATCAATAGTGCTGTCATCCACGTAGCAATGAATATTACTGGCTGATAGAAGAAAATAGAAGAAACGCGTAGAAAATAGCACGCAGCCTTGTTGAATATCAGCATTGATAGGCTTGTAATCGGGGCATGCACCGTCTACTGCGACCATGATGCTTCGAATGCAAGAAAAATGGCGCACCAGTTGCACAATTTTTATGTTTTTATTTCTTTTTATCGAGCCATTTATTATTTATGATTTTCGTTTCTATCTTTAGACGTCACTTGTCCGTATGTTTAATTTTCACAAAACAATTTTCTTTATGTGCAATAATTACATTTCAGATTTACAGATTCTAAAAAGTTAAAAAGTACCGCAACCTCACCTTTTTGTGATGCACAAATATTTCTATCTATACATATTATAATATATAAAAATTATTTGACGGGCGTTAGTCTAGCAAAAACTCAAAAATGGCTCTACCAATTTTGATTATATTTCTTATATGTGTTTGAGTGGGTCTCTGGATGGTTTAGATTCACAATTGAACCCGGTAGATGGCGCTATAGTCGCTATCCGGGTTGGATTGCTAGTATTACATATATTCGAATTTCGCTTTTACAAAGTGTTTAACAGAGGAAATTAACTTGTTTTTAACATAGTAATTAAAAACGATAAGATTAAAATAAATATTATACGTAATAACTAGCGATCCGCCCCGGCTTCGCACGGGTGATTTCTGGTTCTCGAAAAAAGATTTAGTAAATAGTAAATGATGCCTTATTTTTTTTGCAACTTATCTCTAACGTTAAATTTGATTTTCCTCGCAAGATTATTATCCCATTTCATAACGTGTCTTTGATTAATAAACCTAGCCCATTTTACAGCGCATTAACTACCTTAATCATATCTGGTATATTAATAAATGGCTCATAACCCTATTGTTCTGGATATAAAAGAAAAATAATATATAATCAAGCCACAGCATCATACAGGACAGCCTTCTACTAGAATAAACTCGAGACTAGGCTACTTAGAACTCCTCTTCTGCTTCAGATAGTAGACAATAAACTCGGGCCAGCTATAATAATTTAAGTATTATTAATACATCACGTACCAATACGTAATTTACATCACGCACAACAAAATAATTGAAAAGTCATACGATAAGTACTTTGCGTCATCAAGGTTATCATGTATTATTGTGAAAGATTATTCATTACCTTATAAGTATAAAGTATAAGTATGCACACAATAAAATATATTTTTTTATTACTAACATCAGGCCTTCTCCCAAAAGATTCGGGTTACGAATCAAATGAATTTCATTCGAATTCAAGACAACTCACACTCTTGAAAAAGAAGCTAGCGCACTATAGATTGACTATGAGTTGACCGCTGTCAAGTTGCTTATAAAATTATTTGTACTACTAACTTACGGGTAACAAACGAACTCACAGTCCACCAATTAATAAATCAATGCTATGGCCTATATGCATTTCATATAAGAGTAACCTCGTAGTTAATCCTAGTAGTCATAGTAAAATCCTAGATTAAGAACGAAAGCGCAGATGCGTTGTCACCCTTAAGGAATAAAATTAAATCAATAGCACTTCAAAAATCATAAACTATAAGTTGATACAGAACTTTACTTTTAGTAACTATTGTGAAATTTCGCTCTCAGATTGCCAACGTTCACAGAATTCTGAATGATTATTTACTTACATACTAGCTAACAATTGACACAACTCTAGTCTTTTTACATCCAAGCCAAAAATTGTACGAAAGCATAATATACGTCTAAAAAACGTATAAATCATAAATTTAAACATTCAAATGTAGCAAAGAAATTTCTAAAATTTGCGTTTAACTCGACGTTATCGCATTCGTGTTATTTACATACATGCCCTAACTTTGTACGTGCGTTACATAAAAGAGATTCTATTTAAATGGAATCAAAGCAAACTAATTTATTATACAAGTTTATCATGTAAGTGCTTCAGGGAAACCGACAGATAAAATTAGCTCAAGTTTAAGACAAGTGTTGTACTACGTGTCTGATATGGGGTGGCTGGGGATATCTTCTATTTATGAATTTATTTATTTATAAGGGTCACATACAGAGGATACACAAAAAGTAAAAACAAGATACAGGCACTGCGAGAAACATGCAATGTGCTCACCCAATTATAGGCAACCACCGCGTAATGTTGCCAAAATTTAAATAAAGTAAAATTTAATAGTACTGTAGGAAAAATTGCGTATTTATGAGAAATTAAAGAGGTTTACATTTATCACCGAAATAAAGTAACATTTTTCTTCTGCAATCATTTAAATTGTCATTGAAAATATCCAAATCTGTTGGCCTAGATATTATATCATTATATAGTCTAAACATTCTGTATAAGGCCGAGGTTAGTCTAGTGTTGCCCAAAATCTGTCTTGGTCTTGCAGTCTTGGTCTTGTTCTTGCATTTTTGCAAGACCAAGACCAAGAACAAGACCGCCTAATTTTAGCAAGACCAAGACCAAGACTGACCGTGCAAGATTTGAGCAAGAGCAAGACTAAGCCTGCGAGACTTGCGTCTTGCAGTTAGGAATGAGTGTCGTTTCAGGGAGTATACTATTATATAGTAGTATAATATTACGCTTAGGGAGTCTATGAGACGCAAAAAATATATTAAAAATATTTGGAAAATTGGACTTATGCGCATTACGAACAATACCATAAACATAGATACATAGCGGATGAAAATATCCATTAAAAGAAAAAAACAGTGCATCCCTAGTTTTGACCATCGGCACTTTGATAGTGCGCGGCGTCTTGTTGTCGGCATCATCAAATGTCGAATACTGACCTGTCAAAGAAATTTTGCAGCTATTCGGAAGTACAAGGTCAAGATACACGCGCCGGCGGCTTCTATTGATATCGCATTCAATCGTCGCCGCCGCGCCGCACGCACTACATTTGACACTGTTTGAATGCCGCCACAGAGTGCATGTTCCAAAGAATAAAATAAGTTTCCGAATGCTCAGAATGGACACGAATACCTTATGCTGATCTCGCAAGGAATATTGTAATTAGATAATGGTAAGGATAGTTAGATACCATAATAATTTATTCTAGTAAGTAATTATTATAATATTAACTATATGGATTTATAATAATTACTTACTATTATTATTATTACCTAATAGATAAACATGTTCAATAAGTTCACCGCAAATCTCGATTTTTGGAAGTGTGTGTTTTTGAACACAAAGTGTTCGAATATGTCGTCACCCATTTGATAAATATTGTAGACACTTAACACACTTGAAACGTGTAAACATTTTGTACAATGCTAATCAAATAATATAAACAGTGTGCATATTAAATAAAAAGCGTAAAATAAGATCTATGTACTTTTTAGGAGCCCGAAAATCTCTTAGAGAACCGTTTAAAGAAATTGATTGCATCGAATTGATGTAAATAATAGTGATTTGCACAATTTTAATAGTAGAAATAAAAATAAAATCACAATACCTGCTTTCCGGTTACACAAAGTATATAATGCGTTCTTGGGTAGCGATATACGCTTTTATAATAAGATTCCAAAAGAAATGTTAGATCTTTCACCTTTTCAATTTAAGTCAGACAAAAATGCTTGGAACTGACCTCTCGTACTACACAGGACTAACTAGAAATTTCTAAACCGATTTGGTATCTACATATACATTTGACATTTTATGTTTGACTTATCGCTTTACATAATTAATAGTACTATTGTAAAAATATTTTGAAAAGAGCAACTACTGAGTTTCTTACTATCTTCCATGATTCTTCTCAGTAGAACCAGAACCCCTGGACATGGAAAAGAAAAAATTGGGGAAAACAGTGATTATATGACTATTTAAAAGTGTATTTTTAATGCCTACTTGAATAAAACATATTTGAATTTTGAATTTCAAACGAGTGAAGGCAAATTTAATGTAATTAACGTAGATTAATTCAATCACAAGAAGAACATAATATACACAATTTTATTTACATATTTACATTTCATTTTTACGTAGGCACACTATACCTATCTGGCAACGCATCTACTTTATTAATCTTCTGAAGAATCGTTATTTTTATCAAAGAATGCCGAACTTTCCTTTGTCGGTCTTTCGGCGTGTACTTACAAATAGTAGTATTTATTTTAATTCCAGTCATTACCAATTGAGCTTTGCTTCGAGTCTAATGTATTAATTGCTTTTACTCTAATCCTTGTTGTTCTTGGAGTAATAAGTTTACAATTTGACATGAGTGACGAAGAGTCGAATAGTTCTAGTCGGAGTAGTGAGAGTTGGAGTTATAGTAGATCTATAACTCCAACTCTCACTACTAAAAGACCTAAAAGCAAATTGATGAGTTTTTCGACATAATTCATGCATCCCAAATTGCTTTGTGTAAATTATGCCAACATAAAAAGGTTGAAATAAAAATGAAAAACAGAAACACTTCAGGCTTAAGGAAGCATCAAATATCTTTCCACAAAAAGGAATCACAAATATTTTTTCCTGAAAAACCAAAATTAAGTGGAGATATCACAAGCTTTTTAATAACCACCGGAAAAAGTGGACAGGTAAGAAAAAATATACATATCACACAATTACATAACACATACTCGTATATTATGTAACTAGCGGCCGCCCGCGACTTCATTCGCGTACAATATCTGATTTCCTATTAGATTTTGAAATTTTCCCGCTGCTAAAGTCTTACCAAGTATAAAGAGGCTATATAGGTAAAGCTTAACTATGCAAGTATTTATTATTTAAAACTAATAAAGTAAATGTCGATGTTCATATATATACTTTAAAAATATAGGACTTGCACGTAAACATTTTACCCCAATTTCACCCCCTTAGGGTTAGGATTTCGTAAAACAGCTTATTCAGGATTTTATTATTGAAAGCTTATAACTTTAATGCCGATTTTCGTGTCTCTAACTTCAAAAACGTAGGACTTTCATACAAACTTCCAACTCACATATCACTCCCTTAGGCTGTTGTGTACTGTTATGTAATTTAATTTGTATTATATTTTATTTTTTTATTTAAATAAATGGTAAATTGTATAACTCTTTTATTCCATTTCATATAAGGGTCTATCAATCTCTTTCTAGACAGATAATGTTCTTTATAATACAGTCAAGTTAATGTCATTAATTTGTTTTTTATATGTTTTGACTAAGTTTTAGCACATAAAAGCTTATTAAATGTAAACGTTTATTAAGAAACAGACTAACTCCCGTAGCCGTGAGACATGGTAGACAGCTCAGTTGGTTAGAGCATCGGCACGGATCGCTTAGGTCGTGGGTTCAAACCCCACCCGGTATTAGTTGATTTTTCGAATTTCTCATTAAATGTTTAGACATATATTAATTTGGTTGGTCTTTCTATGGCTATGTTAATTCAAGCTCAAAATGTGCCTACTGTGTTAAGTTGTTCTAAGATCTAAAGTAACGTTTAATAAATAGCAATAGGCTTGCGAGACTTGCGAGACTCTTGCTGCAAGACCAAGACCAAGAACAAGACTGGGAACGCAATACCAAGACCAAGAACAAGACCAGGTGTATTGGCGCAAGACTAAGACCAAGACTGGCTAAGTCTCGTCTTGTTCTTGCATTTGGGCAACACTAGGTTAGTCCTGTGAGGTGGGACCATAAACAGCTTGTAGACATTAAAACGGGGTAATCTGCTTGGAGTATTAATGTTAACCATTTCCAGTAATTGAGGACAGTCGATGATATTATTGCAGTTTATAGAGGAAGCTTAAATCCAAAAATTTGCGCCTGTTATATAATGAAGATATACGGAAATGCTTTAGCGGTTCAGCATATGAAGTTAACGAGCGATGACGGTTAAATTTCAATGATAGCGTACTGAGAAACCTCCGCTATACTCGTTTAATTCTACACTTATGAACCTCATAGAAAGGAGACCAAAGTTGAGAACAATATTCAAAGTTGCTTCGAACAATCCTGTGAAAGAGCTAAGTTCGGAACAACCTTCTAGGAGCTACAAGAAAAAAAATTGTCAAATCATAAAATATTACAATAACTTGCTTTTATGTAGTCGCTTATTGAGCATATTTCGGCCCTATATCCAAATTGTGAAATGTTCGCAAAAAGATTGACCTTCCCACTTCCCTCGCAAATAAAAAAACTTTGTTCCAAAAACACTGTATATAAAGTTCTTAACATAATACAAACTAATCATTATTCTAAATATATTAAAATTTAGTATTATACTTGGCAGGCAAATTAGCAACCGCAGTTTTTTTTAAATATTCTCAGTTGTTATCAAAAAGATGAATTTGCCCATCTCCCATTCCAATTTTCCTCTTTCGCCTCTTACGTCAGCCTCAGGATGACATGGAGTTGTGAATTGCTGACACTACACGACGTCAACATTTTGTTAAAAAATGTATATTATCTGTTTTTCACAACCAATTTTTAAAAAAGCTATTTTTATTTTTATTTTATATTATTAACAATTCTTATTCTTATTTTTGGCACAAATTTACTAAATGCCTTGCTAACACTACTGTAAGTTCACAGAATTTTCGGAAACGGCTAAACCGATTCAATTGATTCTTTTTAGGGTTCCGTACCCAAAGGGTAACCAACGGGACCCTATTACTAAGCTCCGTTATTCGTCGTACTGTCTGTAATAGGTAGATAGTTGAAATATTCACAGAATGTGTATTTCTGCTGCCGCTATAACAACAAATAATAAGAATAAAAATAAATTAAAAATAAAAAGGGGCTCCCTTACTAGAAACGTATATTACCATGGTACGGGACCCTTCATGCGCGAGTCCGACTCGCACTTGACCGGTTATTTGAATAAACAGGTTATCCTTTAGGAATTATCCCATATTAACTTAAAAAAATATCCCCAAGGGTGGAAAAATAGCTGATGAAGATTTTAATGTTGGTACCTCTTTAAATTATATTCTAGCTGTTAATATAGATGTATTTGTTCAAGCGTTGTGGGGGTGACAAGGATTTTCTCTTCTATCGTGATGAAGTTCTACATACAAAAATTAAACAAAGAAAAACATCCAGACCCGAACTAATTACGTGCAGGATCCAAACCCGCGGCCGTTAGCACCGCAACTCAATGCGCCACTATGCCGTCATATAAATTTACAAAAACCATTTCTTCATGTGTCAACTTCACCTTCACACACAACTTGTTAGGAAGCTGTGGCAACAGAATTTTACAAAGGTTATAAAGGGGAATTCATTTCGCATACAATGCCAAGCTAAACTAGGATTCCGGTTCAGCTCTCTATTGCACATCAACCAAACATAAAATTATTATAACATTTTTTAAACAAAAAAAATTATCATCATCACTCATCATAACAGCTTTCACAAGTTTACCGCTGGACATAGGCCTCCCCCAAGGAATGCCACAAAGCACCGTCCTGAACCACCTGCATCCGTCAAATTCCCGCATGTCTTACCAGGTCGTCACTCCATCTAGTGGGCGGCTGCCCTACACTTCGCCCTTCCTTCCCCATCGGTTAGTGAGTTCTTCTAACTATACGGCCAGTCATTTATCACTTGTATACGTGACAAAACCATGCTGCAGCCATATTAGTAATATAGTCGTAGCACGAATGGGTCGGCTCGACCAGGGAAGGACCACGCTCTCACAGAATACCAGCGTAAAATAGCAGCTTAACGCTGCTGTGTTTCGTATGGTGAGTGTAGAGAACCGGAGACCATTTTTACTGGAAATGAGGCATTTCATCTTAGTCCTCACGGGTGACAACGCATCTGCATTTTGATTTGTAATAGAGGATAGATGTAGATGTCTATGGGCCGCTGCAACCACTTACCATCAGGTGGACCGTGTGCTCGTGTGTCACCCTTATCCTATAAAAAAAGATTGTTCTGTTAAAAGGCCAATAAGTAACTGTAGTAAATTTATTTAAATTAATAATTTTAAAACGTTTTGCTGGTGAAATAAAAAACGGAGACACGGCTTACTAATCCGTTAGGCTATGTCGATTACTCTGGTTCTATTGCAGATATCCTCATTTTTAAGTCTATCACGTAGAAAAATCATAGCATAGCCCTTTCCATAGCTCGTTGAGCGACCTTGAGCTTCCGCATAAGGCCAGCAGTAAAAGACCACGTCTCAGATCCGTATGTCATCACTGGCACCACGCACTGATTGAACGAAAAAAATACAATAATTACATTATATATCCAACTGCACACTGTGAGGCGTTTCATCTTAGCCCACAGAGGTGACAACACAACTGCAGCCTTCCTTGTTTGAATTTGGCTGCAGTTGTTCATAGACTGCAATAGTCACTTACAGTCAGGTGGACTGTCAGTTCCTCTGTCATTTTACTTTTAAAAATATTATAAAATAACAAGTTTTTACCCAGTAGCCGATTCAAAAAGACGATTAAAAGATACTTACTATAAAAGCAATAATGAAACAATCACTTGAAATTGTAAAATTATCCTAACTGATAACTCTTAATGATTTTTAAGTTATGCAAATATTATAATAAAATATGCCTATCGTTTTGTACATGATGAAAATTACGATCTTTTTCAAATACTCAATCCATTTTTAAATGAACACCCTAAAAAAAATTTTATTTTATTTTTATTTAATTTAGTTTAATTTGGTAGAGCTAAGCGGCAGCTTTTGCTGTCGCACGGATGGGCCAGCTCGAACCGGGGTGGTACCACGACCTCACAGAATACCGGCGTGAAGTAGAGGTTTACCTCTGCGTTCCGCTTGGTGAGTGCAGGTGGCCGGAGGCCCAATTCCCCCCCCCCCCCCATCAACATGGTAGTGGAATTGAACAGAAGACTACCCCAGGAGGGTACCAGCACCCTTGGAGAATCCCTCGCTGAGCATCCACGACCAAACCACTCCACTCCTGGGCGTGGGTGCTCAGGCTGCCCCGCGTATTCTGGGGGGGGGGCAAAATTCCGCTCGCGACTAATACTGCTCGGGGCAAGCTGAGCAATAAGACCAAGGCGACCCCTTTCACGCTATCCGTGAATTTTTGCAATATCAGGGGACTTCATTCTAACCTTAACGCTGTCCATTACCATCTAGAGACGGCGAAGCCGGCCTTGCTCTTTTTAACCGAGACTCAGGTGTCCTCTCCGGCTGATACTTCATATCTCTCTTACCCGGGGTACAAATTTGAACACTCCTTTGTGCCTCGGGCTGGAGTTTGCGTATACGTCAGGGAGGACATCTGTTTTCGACGCCTCGACAGTCTTGAAGGTACGGACCTGTCCATCCTATGGCTGCGCGTAGACAGCGACGACCATCCCCGCGTCTACGGGTGCCTCTATAGGTCCCATAGCGGTAATGCCGACACAGACCGACTCATCGACCACGTCCAAATGGCTGCAGACTCCGTGCTACAATAGGTCCATCCGCAGAGATCGTGATACTCGGTGATTTTAACGCCCACCACGCTGAATGGCTTGGTTCTCGTTTAACCGATCATGTGGGTAGATCTGTTTATGACTTTGCTTTGGCATATGGTCTAACACAACTGGTTACTTCGCCTACGCGGATCCCAGATGTGGAGGATCATGTACCTTCCCTGTTGGACCTTCTGCTGACCTCTCATCCGGACGGATATCAGGTCTCCGTCGATGGCCCACTGGGCTCTTCGGACCATTGTCTGATCCGGAGTACGGTGCCACTCACGCTCCCATCGCAGTTGCGATCTGCAGCTTGCCGCCGTGTTTGGCACTATAGGTCGGCCGATTGGGACGGGATGCGGTCTTTTTTTGCATCCTACCCTTGGGGGCGGGTTTGCTTCTCGCCGGAAGATCCCAGTGTTGTTGCCGATTCTGTTGCTGATGTGGTACTTCAGGGTATGGAACTTTTTATTCCATCCTCTGTGGTGGCCATCGGAGGCAGATCCCAGCCATGGTTTGGTCGCTCCTGTAAAATTGCATCACGCTATAAGCAGGAGTGCTACCAGGCCTGGGCTGACGCATCAACGTCCCGGGAAGTAAACACCAGCGCTCTTAAAAGGAAGTACAATTCCGCCTCCAGGTCCTTCAAAAGTGTCATTGCCAAGGCAAAGTCAGAGCACATCGGCAGAATTGGCGAGAAACTAGTTCGCCTCCCTTCGGGAACACGTGCATTCTGGTCTCTCGCCAAGGCTGTCCAAGGGAACTTCTGTCAGCCATCTCTGCCATCTCTGCACAGGGTGGACGACTCACTGGCCCATGACGCAAAGGAGAAAGCCGATCTGCTAGGCTCTCTTTTTGCTTCCAACTCGACTCTAGATGACGGGGAGAACACACCGCCGAACATCCCGCGGTGTGAGTGCTCCATGCGGGAAGTGCTGTTTACACAGCGCTTGGTGCGTAAAGCACTCCTCTCCCTGGACATCAACAAGTCGAGTGGGCCTGATGGAGTCCCATCTATTGTGCTGAAGACGTTCGCTCCGGAGTTGGCACCGGTTTTAACGCGTCTTTTTCGGTACTCCTACTCCCTAGGCGTAGTCCCGGACTCATGGAAGACAGCTTTGGTGCACCCGATCCCTAAAAAAGGCGACCGCTCAGATCCGTCCAACTACAGGCCTATCGCCATCACCTCCTTGTTCTCCAAAGTAATGGAAATTATTATTAACAGCCAGCTCATGCGGTACCTTGAGGATCACCAGCTGATTAGTGACCGCCAGTACGGTTTCTGTCGAGGTCGCTCAGCTGGTGATCTTCTGGTCTACCTGACCCATAGATGGGCGGAGGCAGTGGAGTCCAAGGGGGAGGCGTTGGCCGTTAGTTTGGACATAGCGAAGGCTTTCGATCGGGTTTGGCATAAAGCGCTTCTTTCGAAGCTGCCTTCCTATGAGCTTCCCGAGAAATTGTGCAATTGGATCACCAGCTTTCTTGCAGATCGGAGCATCAAGGTCGTAGTAGACGGTGCATGCTCCGATTACAAGCCCATTAACGCTGGTGTTCCACAAGGCTGCGTGCTAGCACCAACGCTGTTTCTTCTGCATATCAATGATATGTTGCAAACCAGTAACATTCATTGCTATGCAGACGACAGCACTGGTGATGCTTTATACACCGGCCGTGCCAATATTTCTCGGGAAAACGTCGCCGAGTACCGGAACAAACTTGTGTCTGAAGTCGAGACTTTGTTGAACAAAGTCTCAGACTGGGAGCGACTAAATCTAGTCCAGCTCAATCCCCAGAAGACACAAGTTTGCGCGTTTACCGCTAAAAAAATTCCCTTTGTCGTATCTCCTCGGTTTCAAGGCACTCCCCTTGTTGCCTCAACCAGTATCGGAATCCTCGGTGTCGACATATCGAGTGACGTGCAGTTTCGTGGTCACTTGGAAGAGAAGGCCAAATTGGCCTCTATAAAGCTTGGCGTGCTCAGCAGAGCGGGACAGTATTTCATGCAGGCACACCGCTTGCAACTTTACAAGGCGCAGGTTCGGCCTCACATGGAATACTGTTCCCATCTCTGGGCAGGGGCCCCCCAATGCCAGCTTCTTCCACTTGACCGCATCCAGCGCAGAGCGGTTCGAATCGTCGACAACCGAATTCTTTCCGATCGGCTTGACTCACTGGCACTGCGTAGAGAGGTTGCATCTCTTTGCGTATTTTATCGCATCTACCACGGGGAGTGCTCTGAGGAATTGTTCGGACTAATTCCAGCCGCTCAATTTCACCATCGCACATCGCGACAGAACTTGCGATACCATCCATATCATCTAGATGATTGGCGGTCCACCACTGTGCGATTCAGAAGAAGTTTTCTCCCTCGCACAACTTCCTTGTGGAATCGATTACCACCAGCGATTTTTCCGGACCGATACGACTTAGGGACCTTCAAGAAAAGAGCCTACTCCTTTTTAAAAGGCCGGCAACGCATCTGCGATTCCCCTGGTGTTGCAGTTGTTCATGGGCGGCGGCAGTCACTTACCATCAGGTGAGCCGCATGCTCGTTTGCCCCCTCTCCTCTAAAAAAAATATATAAATAACTTAACTTTTAATTAAATGACTCTGCTTAGTTTTTATTGTTTATTTGGCTATTCCGCTCTCTGCGTTTTAATTATTTAATTTTTAAGTTTCGGATACTATCTACCTATCTAATATATAAAAATAAATTTTTGTTTGTTCTTATTTTATGCGCTGTCATGCCGTTCACCAGATTGCGCTAAAACTTTGTCAACTTACTGCTTCCACTTGTGTGAAGGTCTAAGTAATCCTCCGCGATGGTTGACATGTTAAGTTGACAAGCTTTGAGTTAAATCTTTCAATACGCCTTGTACCAACACAATGCGCGTTTTTCCACTTACCGGCGCCGGCGAAGACACGGCGATGATTCCCACTGGTACCGTCGCCGGTGCCGTGACAGCAAGCTTCACACTCGCTGCCGGCCAATAAAACTACACGTGTATTGTGTACGTATTGCAGGCGTGTGCGCGTGTGTGTGTTCACCGGCCGAAATAGAAGACTCGAAATTGACTTGTGAAATTATGAAATGTCTCCGCGTTATGCGAAAATAGTTGAAATATTTTTAGAGTCCATTTCCAACTTTAAAAAAAGGGTATAATATATTCCTTCTATGTATTTAAGGTTAAGCCATTTCGGAGATTTACTGGAACAAACAGACAGACAAACAGCAATAATTTTAAAAATTGTGTTTTTGTTATAAGTTACGTTTTTGTTATAGAATAGAATAATTTTTTATTCAATATTGATTATTACATAATTCTTATTGAAAGTCATTTTTTATTTACCTCTGGTTCGGAAAATACCTCTGTCCTAGGAAGAACCAGCAAGAAACCCAGCGGGACATTTTTTTCAATCATATTTCACTTAACAATAATTTCATTTATACAATTTTTAATAGAACCAGCATGGTGGCGATTACCTTATTCCCAGGGGTTATTTTCATTCATGTATTCCTTGATATTATAATAACCCTTTTTTTTTACCTTTTTTCTTTAATAAAATTTTTAAACTTGTTTATTGATAAACTTTGAATATGTTCTGGGATTTTGTTGTAAAAGCGTATACATTGCCCCATAAATGAATTACTGATTCTGTGTATGTATAAGTAACATAAGTAACTTTCATATGCATTTAGTAAAAAACTGTTATTTTGACATTACACTAGCAGACACTTCAATTTTATTTATTTGTATAGATTGCATGTATTCAAAATTTGACTCCTCTGCGTTGTATATATTTTCATCTTAAATGTAAGAGATCAAACTGACAGATTAGACAACTTGACGAGACCATTTTTATGTGCTTAGAACTGAAGTCTGTGTTAGTACTGCGCAAAAACCGAGCGTAGACCGGCACCGGCACAGACGCAGTGGAAAAACGAAGCCACGCCGCCTCGCCGTGCCTTCGCCATGCAATCGCCGTACCGGTGCCCTGCCGGTAAATGGAAAACCGCCAATATCCCACGTACAAATTACGGAAATGTTGCTGTGAGATCCCGACGACTAAACCAATTCAATTGATTCTTTTTAGGGTTCCGTCCCCAAAGGATAACCAACGGGACCCTATTACTAAGCCTCCGCTGTCCGTCGTCTGTCTGTCAGCAGACTGTATCTCATGATCGGTAAAGACAGTAGAAATTTTCACAGAATGTGTATTTCCGCTGCCGCTATAACAACAAATAATAAAAATTAAAATTAATTAAAAATTAAAAGGGACTCCCTTACTAGAAACGTGTATTATGATGGTACGGAACCCTTTGTGCACGAGCCCGACTCGCACTTGACTGGTTATTTAAATAAACAGGTTATCCTTTAGGGATCACGCCATATTACGAGTAACTTAAAAAAATCATTCCCAAGGGTGGAAAAATAGCTGATGAAGATTTTAATGTAGGTACCTCTTTAAATGATATTCTAGCTGTAAAATAGATATATTTGTTAAAGCGTTACCACCCCCACAAGGATTTTCTCTTATATCGTGAAGGAGTTCTACATACAAAAGTTAAAAAAATATTTCGTAGCCCGTACAAATACTAATTACGTGCAGAATTCAAATCCGCGGCCGTTAGCACCGCAACTCAATGCGCCACTAAGCCATCATATAAATTTACAAAAATCATTTCTTCAAGTGCTAACTTCACCTTCACTAACAAGTTGTTAGAAAGCTGTGATAACAGAATTTTACAAAGGTATTTATATAGGGGAATTTATTTCGCATACATTGCCAAGCTTAACTAGTATTCTGGTTCAGCTCTCTATTGCACATCAACCAAACATAAACTATTTGGCCATTTTTAAAGGAAAAAAATTACCATCATCATTCATCATAACAGCCTTTCACAAGTTTATCGCTGGACATAGGCCTCCCCCAAGGAATGCCACAAAGCACGGTCCTGAACCACCTGCATCCGTCAAATTCCCGCATGTCTTACCAGGTCGTCACTCCATTTAGTGGGTGGCTGCCCTACACTTCGCCCTTCCTTCCCCATCGGTTAGTGAGTTCTTCTAGGTATACGGCCAGTCAATTATCACTTTTATACGTGATAAAACCATGCTGCAGCCATATTAGTAATATAGTTGTAGCACGAATGGGTCGGCTCGACCAGGGAAGGACCACGCTCTCACAGAATACCAGCGTAAAATAGCAGCTTAAAGCTGCTGTGTTTCGTATGGTGAGTGTAGAGAACCGGAGACCATTTTTACTGGAAATGAGGCATTTCATCTTAGTCCTCACGGGTGACAACGCATCTGCGTTTTGATTTGACAAAAATTTTAAAAATTGTGTTTTTGTAAAAGTAACGTTTTTGTTATAAGTAACTTTCATATGCATTTAGTAAAAAGCTGTGATTTTGATATTACACTATCAGACACTTCAATTTTATTTATTTGCATACATTGGATGTATTCAAAATTGACTTATCTGCGTTGATTATATTTTCATCTTAAATGTAAGAGATAAAACAAACAGATAAGACAACTTGACGAGACCATTTTTATGAGCTTAGAACTGAAGTCTGTGTTAGTACTGCGCAAAAACCGAGCGTAGACCGGCACCGGCACCGACGCAGTGGAAAAACGAAGCCACGCCGCCTCGCCGTGCCTTCGCCATGCAATCGCCGTACCGGTGCCGTGCCGGTAAATGGAAAACCGCCAATATCCCACGCACAAATTACGGAAATTTTGCTGTGAGATCCCAATACTAGTTGTCGAGAGAGAGACAAAAATCATTATATTAAGAAAATTTCTTATATTTAATATTCTATTTGTTTTGAAATAAGGTTAAAAACAACATTAGCATTCCATTAACGTACTTATGGATGTTAATATTCCAACCGCGTTCTCTTGCTTAACCACAGCTTAACGTTCTAAATTAAAGTATTTGGAACGTTTTGTAATTGTAGTAAAATTTAAAGAAATTAAAATTTACAGAATTACATACATAATTTCTTTTGTGCAAAATTTTATGTCTCGAAATTTCCAAATTTAATTTTATTATTATTAGGGACAGAGGTGGACTGTATGTATTTACTGTGCAAGTGGACTGTATTACTAATTAACTGAGGTATACTACGCTAGGGGACTGCTCAAAGTAAAGATGATACTGTAAAACTATACTGTATTCAAATATTTACAGTGCGGCACTATTAACTATTAACTATATATACAGAGAGGGGTCTTCACTCTTCTATGGAGTCTTGATTCTTCTTGATTTCTCTTGATGCTTCTTCTCTTCGAGTTCCGCTTCCGAAATGAACGCCTCACAGACCAAAACGCCCTTCTTATATTCCGCAAGAGAACGTCTCAGCCTGTGAGTACCGTCGTGAGGCGATGCCGCGCGCTTATTGGTCGGCGACATCGCGTGATCTGCTACAGGTGTGCGGGGGTACGCGGGGCGCAACGGGGTATGGAGGGGCGACGGGGTGGCGGCTCCCCTCGCCGTCCGTAACATCCTCCCCCCGGCGTAGCCTACGAGCCTAAGCTTCCCTCGGGAGGACGGCTATCTTCCTGACGGGTCGCCGCAGCACTGGTCCTGACCTCGACGTTGCACACCCCGCCGTCCGGTCCAGGAAAGGTCTTCGTCATGATCCCCCGCGTCCACACGTTTCTTGGTAGGTTGCCGTCCGCAACCACGACGAGGTCTTCTTCTTGAATTTGGCGCTGCTGAGCATCTCGGGAGTCCCCGCGCGCAACCAGCGTCGGCAGGTACTCTTTCACCCAACGCCTCCAGTATTCATCAGCGAGCCCCTGCGCCGCTCTCCACGCCCGACGATCAATAGATGTGCACGGCGCGGTGACTGGTAGGCCCGATGGTCCCAACAGTATGAAGTGGTTGGATGACAGCGCCTCTTCGTCGTTGATATCGACCGGTACGTGCGTTAACGGTCGAGAGTTTACTGTATTCTCTGCTTCTGTCAGGAGCGTCGCTAACATCTCCTCCCGTGGGTTCTTCTGATGCAGAGTGGATTCGAGTGCGGTCTTCACTGAGCGCACGAAACGCTCCCATTCGCCTCCCTGGTTCGGCGCGCCCGGTGCGATGAATTTCCAATCTGTTCGCCGAGTCAGCACGTAGTCCTTCAGCTGCGGTGCCCACTCTTCCATCGCCCGTTGCAGTTCAGTATTTGCCCCATGAAAATTTGTACCATTGTCCGAGTATATGACCCGTGGCCACCCACGCCTAGCCGCCATGCGCCGCAATGCCGATATCGCCGATTCCGTCGTAAGGGAGTATACTAATTATAGAATTACATTTGCATTTAGATACACCGCGCGGGTCGTTAAACAGGTGAATCCCACCGTTTTTCGTGCCGACGTCCTATCGTAACTGTAAAAGGCCCGAAATAATCGATTTTGGTGTAGGTAAATGGTCGCGCGAATGCCCCTAATCGTTCAGGTGGTAGGTCTCCTATAACCGCTGGCTGTGGTGTCGCCTTGCGTACCCTGCATCGCAGACATCTCCGCTCCACTTCTCGTACTGTTGGTCGTAATCGGAGAATATGATATCTGGTGCGTAGGTCGTTGACCGCCCTCTCCCTCTTGGCGTGGCTTGCCTCCTGGTGCACCTTCTCTACAAGCAGCTTCACGAATTGGTGGCGTCCATTCAATATGATGGGTCTCTTCATCTGGCTGTCCACGTCGGCTGCGTCGATTCTTCCCCTGGCTCGTAGTATGCCATCTTCCAGTATGGGGTCGAGCTTCCTTAGCGCGCTGCCGGTTGCCAGGTTCTTCCCCCGCTGAAGTCGACTGATGTCTTCAGCGAAGCTTTCACGTTGGCTGTGCTCTATCCACATCCGCTCTGCCCTCTGGATGTGCTGCAATATCAGTCCGTGTGCCCTTCCTCGTATGGCATCGATGACCTGCAGTACTCGTGCTGTGGCCCTGATCAATCTCTCGTAGGAAGAGAATCGTTCTATGTCTGGCAGGTGTGTAACGTTCTTGGTGTCGCTCTGATGCGCCACGGTTTCCTCCAATTCTTCATCATCCCCTGCCTTCTCTCCCTGACGGCGAGGCCACTTATCTTCTTCCTCGTAAAGAAAGGACGGTCCGGTGAACCATTGGTCACTTTCTTCTTTGCTTACGTAGTTCACGCGCGTCGCCTGGTCTGCGATGTTTTCTGCAGTCGGTATCCACCTCCATTGCTCGTATGTCTTTTCAGCTATCTCCCCTAACCTATGAGTCACGTATGGGGTGTAACGCGCCGTATCATTTTGTATCCAGTGGAGCGCCGTAATGGAGTCTGTCCAATATACTACCCTATCGGCTACCACTCTGTGCTCGCCTCGCACGAATTCCGCGAGTCGCGCGCCTATCAAATTCGCCTGCAACTCTAATCGCGGTATACTTTGCGCCTTAATCGGAGCGACTTTCACCTTGGCCGCCACTAATCGTACCCTAACCATTCCGTCGCGATATCGTATACGCCAATATGCCGCAGATGCGTATGCGCGTTCACTTGCGTCGTTAAAAACATGAAGTTGACGCTCTACCACTCCCTCGTAGGAGCATAGCATCTGGGCAGTCGTAGTCGTGACACTTCCTCGACGACTCGCAGCCACCTCTGAAATTCATCCGCTGCCTCCTCGGGTAGTTCGTCATCCCATTCGACCTTCTTCATTCGCCATAAGTCTTGTAGCAGGATCTTGGCGGTGATGGTGAGGTAGCTAAGCAGTCCGAGCGGGTCAAACACAGACATGACTGCGCTTAATGCTTCCCTCTTGGTCGGTGGTCGCTGTAGCGCCTTTACTTCCTGCGGCACCCTATTCATCGAGGTGTTGAAGGTTAAGGCGTCTTTGTCGGCCATCCATAACAACCCTAGAGTTCTGCCTGGGCTGTCTTGCCTCAAGCCTACTTCCTTAGGCTTGCTCGCCAGTAGTTCCTCCGGCTTGTCTTCCAGTAGGGCTGCGTGGTTAGAATTCCAGCCTGCCAAGGTGAAACCGGCCTTCTGGTGCACTTCCGTAACCTACCTCGCCGTATTTACCGCATCCTCTACCTTTGCATAACTGTCTAAATAGTCGTCCATATAATGACTAGGTACGATAGCGTTAAGCGCCAACGGGTATGTCTCTGCGTGTGCGCGTGCGTTATAATCTCTAACACTATGTGCGAGAAATGGCGAGCTCCTCGCGCCGAAAATCATAGACGTCATAATGTACTCCCGCGGTGGGCTGTGTCGTTCGTTTCCTCGCCAGAGAAACAATTGCGCGGGTTGGTCGCGACGGTCGTTTTTCACACGCAAGAACATTTCCCTAATATCCGCGGACACGGCTATCTCATTCTCTCTAAACCTAAACAGTATGCCCGGTAATTTCCGTAATTAGTCGGGGCCGTCGAGTAAATAATCATTAAGACATCTACCGGATGCGCGCGCTGCCGCGTCAAGCACTACTCTCGTCTTCCCCGGCTTGTTCGCGTTCCGTACTGCGAAATGTGGCAGGTACCAGCTCTTGGGGTCTTCTCTCTCCGTCCCCTCTGCTTCCCTTGCGTATCATTTCGCCAGGAGGTTGTCTATCTGGGCTGTGCAGGCGTCCCGAAACTCCGGCAACTGGTCCATTTTCCTTACAATCGTCCGTAGCCTTCGACCTGCCATTTCATAGCTGGGTGGCATCCGCACGTTGTCGTCCTTCCATGGCAGTCCAACTTGGTATTGCTCGCCGACCTTCTTGACGGTGCGCTGGAATATGTCGACAGCGCGCTCCTTTTCCCGTCGCAGCCTACTCTTTAGCGAGATACCTATAGAGTCTATCTCATACTGCCGTTTAAGGAGTTCCGTTAGCTCATCGCCCTGACTGGCAAACGTTCGGATGTCCCTATCTGGCCGTCCGCTAGTGCTTGCTACGTATAATACGGTCTCGCCGTCTTCCCTACACGTTAACCGCGGCACGATTCCCTGAATTACCCACCCTAGTAACGTACGTGTAGCTATAGGCTGCCTTCGACGTCCTATTTTCAAATTACGGGTGATTATTAAATGCCAGTTGTCGGCGCCTAATAATAATCTCGGCTTCGCGTCGTCGTAACATACCGAACTCGGTAAGTCGCGTAAGTGCTTCAACCGTAAGCACTCCCTACTCACCTATCTTTAAATCTGCTATTGTTCGCACGCTTACATTATACATCTCACTGCGCGTCTTGCCACGTATCCCTATATTAACTAACCTACTATTGGCCTCGCGTTGACTATGATTCACGCCTCGAATGTTAAGCGGCTTCGTCGGTCCTTCCGCTCCTAACTCGCGAGCTAAGTCGTCGTCGATTAATGATATGGTAGAGCCTTCGTCAAGTAGCGCATACGTATCAACTTCCTTACCACGCGGTCCGCGTACGGTAATGGGGCACATTTTTAAAAACACGGACGCACTATTATTAACATTCGACGCGACGAGCACGGTTTCATCTGGTTTACCGATGTTTCAGGCGCGCGGGCCTTGGGGCGCGGGCGTGAAGGAGGGCGTGGTGGGGGGCGTTGCAGCCGTCGACGCCGCACTTCCTAGCTTTACAACGTAAGCGTCGGTGTTTACTGCTTAAGCACCTAAAACACACCCCATCTTCCCTAACCCACTTCCACCGGTCGTCCAAACCCATTTGCGCTATCTTCCTACATTTAGCGATTACGTGTTCACCCCCGCAACACATACATGAGGTACTACCGGTGTCTTCCTGGGCGGTGAACGTCTTTACGTCGCGGGCCCTATCCTCTACGCGGCGTGTCAATATAATCCTTTTCGACGGCGGCGCCTCTCGTCTTACGGGTGATTCCTTAGTCGGCGTTACGGACGTATAGGCGTGACTTAACGCACGGTCAGCCTCTCTCATCATGAACCGGGATAGCGTGACAATGTCCGGTTCGTCCGCACTTCCGTAGTGCTCCGCATAATCGCACCAACGCGACCGTGAGGGCTAAGTTTGCTAGTGTAGCAAACTTAGCCCTTGTAGTTAGCATCGGATTTTGTAAATATCCTTTGCCGTCGACGTTCTGCATAATACACACTATATTCTGCAATTTAGTAGCGAACGAATTCAATTCCTGGGCGGTTTGACCCGGGCGCGGAAGGCGTTTTAATTCTTCTAACGCACGATCTATAATTACTTCCGGGCGGCCGAAACACTGCTCCAGTGTCCGCATAATGTCTGCTGGATCCTTCGCGGTAAACAGCAGCGCTGATACTACTTCCCTAGCCTCACCGCGTGAACAGTTCCTTAACCTTGCCATATTTTCCGTATTTGTGAATCTATATAAACGCGTGGATTCTTTCATCGCGGCTTTAAACGCTAACCATTCCGCGGCCGAACCGTTAAAAATAGGCAAGTCCTGCGTTTGCTTCGCGGCGGCGAGCCTAACTCTAATCATGCTTTCTAAAGCTTCCGCTAGTCGTTCTATACCCCTATCTTTTCCTCGCGGGGTGAGCGACCTATCTCTATCCCTATTTCCCTCTAGCCTACGTTGTGGCGCTGGCGACCTATGTACACCTACATCTCGATAACACGGCGACGGTGATCTATTATCCGCGGGGCGATGTGGCGATGGCGATCTATGTACACCTACATCCTTACACGGCGACGGTAATCTACGATCCGCATGGCGATGTGGCGATCTATGTATAGGCGATAGAGTGCGGCGTTGGATGCGCGACTGCGAATTAACCCGTACACGGCGATCCACCTGGTTCATTTCTACGGCGACTCCATTGTCCCTCTGTATCGTATCTACGCGACGCGGTTGAACATCATTCGCAACCGACCTCCCCTGGGCATCTTCAGCGTGGTCGTAACCGGTTCCCCTACTCGGTGGGGCCTGCTCTATCTCGATGCGCGGCGCAGGTCGAGACGGGCGGTAGGGCGTCTCCCCAGCACAGTCTCAACGTTCTCTAACCACATAACAACGCGTACCCTATTTTCCACTAAATCGTCTTCGTTTAAACTTTCCCTATCCGTTTCTTTCTGCAGTTGAGCGATGTCCTTAGCGTATTTCTTCTTGATAAGATCTTCTTCGATTTGCAATTGCTTCCTTCTAATTGCAGCTAGTTCCTCCGCGGTATTATACTCGATTTGTTTTAACTTTGCTATCGCGCTGGCTGTCGACCGGGCTGAACGGACTGAACGGACCAACGGGGCGCGGGCCTATGTACAACGTCTTCTACAGGCGCGACGGTACGCACTATCGAACTAGTATCTGTGACCGAAAGATATTTCTATAATCGCGGCGAGCGTCTTTGTACGGGGCGAGGATGTGCTAACCTCTCCCAAGCGATCGGTTGTAGACACGAACATAGCGGGGCGCGGCGGCGCGGGCGCGGGCGCGGGCATAGATGCGGGCGCGAGTGGGGCCTGGGGCGCGGCGGAGGGCGCTTGTGCCAACGCGAGATAATCGGACGGGGACGCGGGTGCTTCCTCGAATATCCGCATTCCTACCGGCGTTTCGTCGTCGTTCCGTGTCTTCTGGCTTCTTGTCTTCCTCATGACGTCCCACGTTGCGACCTCCGATCGTCTTCAAAAAGACGCACGTATTGGACGCCGTTCCCGCCGCAAGGGCGTTACCAGATGGTCACAGTTTGGCACCGTTAGGGAGCAACCACCTGGCCGCGTAAACGCGGTTTAAGAAACAAGAAATTGTCTAGAAACAGACAATAGAAGTATATGACGTAGCCGTAATAAGAAACAGAGAAGAAGTTAGTACCGACGATCTTCTCTCTTCGTCGACGAACTTGTTTCTTCCTTGAAGATCTTCTATAAGGATCTTCTTTCTTCTATGATTATCTTCTTTCTTCTGTAATTACCTTCTTTCTTCTGGCTTCTTTGCCGGCGGCGATGGACTAAGAATATTATAGACAGAGGTGGACTGTATGTATTTACTGTGCATGTGGACTGTATGACTAATTAACTGAGGTATACTACGGTAGGGGACTGCTCAAAGTAAAGATGATACTGTAAAACTATATAATGATATATCAAATATTTACAGTGCGGCACTATTAATTATTAACTATATATACAGAGAGGGGTCTTCACTCTTCTATGGAGTCTTGATTCTTCTTGATTTCTCTTGATGCTTCTTCTCTTCGAGTGCCGCTTGCGAAATGAACGCCTCACACACTTTTTTTTTTTTTTGCGCCCGAAGCAATTGGAAATGGGCTACCACAGAGGGAGGCGGAAAATGCATTACGCATACCACGACAGCCGGTCTGTCCTGGTTATGCGGGACTCACTGCCTACCGGGGGACCTAAGTGATACCCGCTAAAAACCGCCTTTGGGGAGTGGCAACTAGCTGTTTAAAGCTTCTTATGCCGTATCGGAAGCGACCCTCTTTTGGGAAAAGAGGGCGCAGGCGGCTACGAGCCGCTGAGGGAGTGCCTACGAAGGCAAATTAATTATGAATCATTTAATTAGAGTTGGCCTGAGCCGCCATGAGGCAGTTCAGGTCGTTTGACAGTTTATTAGGCGGGTCCGAGAGAGAGTTTCTCGGCCTGCGGACTCGATAGCGAGAGGGGAGTGGGGCTGCATAAGTGGCTGCCTCACAAATAAGATGATTGGAGTGCGACTCTGAGGCTTTGAAGAAGTTCTCAGAGAGTTTTTTAAGAAATTGTTGAATTGTAGGGAGCTCTAGGTCCCGATGAAGGTCGGCATTACGGACGTACCAAGGTGCGTTCGCAGCTCGACGACAGAAAAGGTTTTGAACTACTTGGAGTTCATTAATAATTTTAGGGTTAGCGTGGGCAAAAATGGGGCCCGCGTAGGACATGACTGGTCGTATACAGACCTTATAAAGGGTACGCTTGTTTCTGAGGGACATTTTACTGTGTCGGCCCAACATACTGTTGAGCCTATTCAGGTAAAAACGTGCGTGACGGGTTACTCTTTTGACGTGGGGCCTGAAAGTTAGCCCTGTGTCTAGAGTGACACCTAAATATTTGGCAGACGTATGCCAGGGGACAGGGGTCCCTAGCATACGTATTGGTGGAGTGTTTTTGATACGGCGTCGTTTATAATCGAAGTGAACGGCGGAGCTCTTCTCCGGGTTCACATCGATGCGCCATTTTTTGAACCAAGCTCCTAGGTCATCAACTGACTTTTGGACCTTGTTCCGTATGAAAGGTAGCGAGATACCTTTACAGTAGAGAGCAGTGTCGTCTGCGAAGAGGGAGAGCTGAACACCTTTCGGCGGAATGGGAATATCGTTGGTGAACAGGATGTACAGCAGAGGAGCAAGTACTGAGCCCTGAGGGACACCAGCTTTGATGGGGCGCTGTGAAGATAGCGTGCCTTCGTGTCTAAAACGAAAGGTACGATGGTTTAGATAAGAGGCCACGAGACGTACTAGACGATCGGGGAGACCTATTTTGTATAGTTTGTAGATAAGGCCTGTATGCCAGACTCTATCAAAGGCTTTGGCGATGTCGAAAAAGACCGCGATAGTCTTATGACGACGGGGATAAAAACCGCTGAGGATATATTCCACAATACGGTGAATTTGTTGGGGGCAGGAGTGTTTCGCTCGGAAACCGAATTGATGGGGAATGATAAGAGGGTCACCGTCTGTGGGAAACAGATGGCGCCTCATGCGATTTTGGATGACTCTTTCAAAGAGCTTGCCCATGGCCTTGAGGAGGCTAATGGGGCGATGACTGGAGGGGAGGTTGAGAGGCTTGCCTGGCTTGAGAATACCAATCACGGTTGCCTTTTTCCACGTAGTGGGAAAGTAACTAAGGTTGAAGCAGGCGTTGAAGATAATAGATAAAAAGGTTAACACCTGCTCAGGAAAGTGTTTAAGGGCTTGGTTGGAGATGCCATCCGCGCCCGGAGCCTTTTTGGGCTTAAGTCCTTTGATGAGGGATGAAATCTCATCATTGGACACAGAGATAGGTTCGGAGGCTGTAGGGGGTGAGTTCCGGCGTCGGACCTCATCTTCCACTGCCTGGACGTGTGAAGAGTCAACGGGTTGAGAGCTAGGAGAGCATTGAGCGGCAATGCTGTCTGCAAAGCACTCAGCCTTTTCCTCGTCCTCGAAGGCTACCGTACCGTCGGGACGGGAGAGAGGGGGAGTGTGGGTGATAGCGTCTATACGGAGGGCTCTTGCCATCCGATAGTACGCTGTATGAGAGGGAGAGATATTCTCCATGAGTTTACTCTTTTCGAGGTCTCGAAATTCAGAGAGGCGGAAACGGAGTTCTCGTTGAAGACGATTAGCCGTATGCCTATATTCGGGCGTGGGGTATTTTGCTGCTCTCCGGAAAGCAGCTTTCTTGGCTTTTAATAGGTTGCTAATATGTAGGGGAAGCCCACTATTATTAGCAACCGGGACTACCCTTTCATTCTCCTTAAGGGAGGTTTTAATAAGGGTGGAGAGTGACTCGACCGCGGTGTCGATTTTTTCGGGACTGTCTAAGTCCGACGATAGGGAGATGGGAGAGTCCTGTGAGTCCAGAGCATTCGCTAGGGACTCCTTGAAGCCCTTCCAATTTGTGAAGGTTTTAGTCGAGGGTGTTGAGGGGGGTGGCTGATGGCCGAGAATGAGGGAGACCGGTCGGTGGTCGGATCCTAGATCGTCTAGTGTCTCGATTGCCCTGAGGTTGAGGGAAACACTTTTGAGTAGTGCAAAATCTAGCACGTCGGGAGCGTGGTCGGTGACATCGGGATAGTGAGTAGCACCTAGGGGACTGTGAACGGTGAGGTCAAGAGACTGCGTGATATCGAGCAGTATCTTGCCACTAGGGGAGGTAGTACGGCATGTCCATTCAGTATGCTTGGAGTTAAAATCTCCAAACATAATGACTGAATTGCCTAAAGATAAAATAGAATCAAAATCTTTTTTGAGGGGATGGGTTCCTGAAGGGATGTAACAGGAGGCTATGAAGATGGACTGATGTCCAGTCATAGCTAGCCTGCATACCGTGGCTTCCATATTGGTAAGCTGCGGAGTAGAAATGGGAGAGCAGTGGAGTGACTTCTTGTAATAAATGGCCGTACCGCCACCTCGGCGGTCGTGCCTGTCATTACGAAGAAGAGAAAAGTTTTTAATAGAAAGGCCTTTAGTGTCCTTAGTTTTGAGATTAGTTTCCTGTAGGAGGAGGAAATCGGCTTCACGATTTTGAAGAAAGAGCTTAAGTTCTGGGAGGTTATTTCGCAAGCCGCGAATATTAAAGGATACAAGCGATAAACCCTTAGGTTTGATACGACCGTGAGACTTTGGTAGAGCAACCTGCTCTGTCATTGTAAGTTAAGTTAATTAAGTTAACTTAACTTACAACGAGCACAAAAGATTATGATGCTCTGCAAGGGCAAGGAGACGGTCCTGAGGGGACCTTGCAGCGCGCAATTTGCGTGCTAACACAGCGATTTCCCCAACGTCGATGTTCCTAATAGCGGAATACACCGTTTTTAGGTCATCAGCCATTGAGGGCTGTGATTGTTGTGGGGCGGAGGTTGTTGTCCGCGGTGGGTCTGCCTTTTTGGAGCTCCAGGGAAAGACTGGAGGCTGCATAGGCTTAGCGAAGCCTGGAGGGGGCCGAATAATGCCCTGAGGGGGCCTAAGGGGACCCTGAGAGGGTCGAGAGAAACCCGGGATGGGCTGAGAAAGGCCCTGACGGGGCCGTTGGTAAAGAGCCGGGAATGAGCGATCATTGACCGGCGGTGGAGCTTGCCTACTGGGGCGAGGATGAGGTGCGCAGGGGCAGCCTCTGTAGTTTGCCGGGTGGCCTGTTTGTTTACACAGGACACATGCGGGTGGGGATTCGGCGTCTTTGGGCCGAGGACACTCTTTAGTGTTGTGGGGTTCAAGGCACTTAACGCACCTGGGTGGGGCGGAGCAGTTGGCCGCCGCATGACCATATAGCTGGCAGCGGTGGCACTGCGCCGGGAACCCGCGCCTATGTGGGGGCTCAACCCTCACTCTCGACAGGCCACACACTGTGCGTACCTGCCGGAAGATGGCTTTTGCCTCCGGCACGTTGGTTAGAATGACTAGGGCAAGATTGAACCTCTGGCCCGTTCTATTGTGCATTTTGTGCACGGCTTCTACAGGGAAACCTTGGGACTTAAGGTCCTCAAGGATTTCCTCGTTGGAAAATTCGAATGGAATGCCGCGGATGACGGCCCTGACTTTACGCTCTTCCGGAAGAGCGTATGTATGGTAGGAGACTTGTTCAGCTGTGAATAGCTTGGTGATACTACGGAAGGCATCGATAGAGTTGGGAATGATTTTAATAGTCTCCCCGAGGTTAATCGCATGGTCATATTTAATGCCTGCGTCGTATAAGGATTTAGACAGCTTGGTAAATCTTGCCTTGTCTCTTAGGAAGACAGGGGGCGGGACTTGCTTCTTTGCAAGGACTGGGGCACAGCGGGAAGCTGGCTTGGATGGTGGGGCGATGTCCATTGACATTAGGGGAGCCGTAGCAGCAGCGAGGGCTGCGGGGGCAGGGACGGCAGCGGGAGCTGCGGGGTTTGAGGCAGCAACGGGGGCTGCGGAGGTTGAAGGAGCGGCAGGGGCCGCTGAGACGGCAGGTGTGCGGTTTTTCGCGGTGCGTTTACCGCCGCGTTTTGACGAGACAGTCGTGAAGGACGACTCACCGGTTCCGTCGGAGTCACAGGACTCCGATGAATCGGTGCCAGAATAGGTGGCGGGCCTCTTCCGGGGGGCCGACGTAGTGGACTCAGACTCGGAGCATGCGTACTCCATTTCTAGAGGGGCGAAAGAGTTCTTGGACTCTAGGTAGGCTGCTATAACGGGCGGCAGTTGAGTTGCCTGAGGGGCATATGAGGCAATGGTTGCCACGATTGCGGCGAGAGCCGAATTGTCTAGCCTATTAAGGCCTGATACAATGGACCCTATAAGGTCTTGTTTAGACATGATGCTAAGAAACGAATGGGGCTGGGGGGGATGCTGTTCTGAAAAGAACAGAGACGTTCTGAACCTATACAGTAAGGGCGGGATCACCGTTCTCAGAAGAACGGGACGTTCTTTATTCCAGGAGTAATGCCCTTACTCTTAAAAGAGCAGGGCCTTGCTCTGAAAAGAGCAAGTAACTCCCTAGAAACAGTATACACGTACACGTTATAAAAATAAATAACGAAAACAAAATAGAAATAGTTAACAAAAAATAACAAAAAATATAACAGGTAACAAGCGGAGGTCAGTCAAACCTCCCCGCCCGAAGACAGGGGGGCAAGAACTGATAGCAAAAATGACTCACCAAGGCGTCGACGCTGTACAGCGCGAGCAGGACAGCGGAGGCGCGAGAGCGAGAGAGCACTACCGTACGGGGACGGCTGCGCGGACTACCTGAGACGACCGCACGAGAGCGGTGCCAGAGGCGGAATGTGCCTCACACACCAAAACGCCCTCCTTATATTCCGCAAGAGAGCGTCTCGGCCTATGAATAGCGTCGTGAGGCGATGCCGCGTGCTTATTGGTCGGCGACATCGCGTGATCTGCTACCGGTGTGCGGGGGTGCGCGGGGCGCAACGGGGTATGAAGGGGCGACGAGGCGGCGGCTCCCCTCGCTATCCGTAACAATTATTAAATACTTTTTATTAACTAGCTATGCTCGCGATTTCATTCAGTAAGAACCTATTTCTTAACTGTGTAAAAACTAAGTAAATTAGTTATTTAATATTTTTGAGACTGATACTTTGGCTTTAGTTTTAATTTAATAGACAAGGCCACGTCTCCAACTCAAATAGTATATTTATAACGTGTTATTTCATCGTAGAGACACATTCACGCGTAGACGACTCCAACACCTAGGGTTCCGTTCAATAGTTTATGAAATAAATACTTAATAACATAGATATCATCATAATCATTATCATTACAGCCTTTCATAAGTCCACTGCTGAACATAGGCCTCCCCCAAGGAATGCCATAAAGCACGGTCCTTAGCCACCTGCATCCATCGACTTCCTGCATGTCTTACCAGGTCGTCACTTCATCTAGTAAATATGCGCAACATAGATATGTACGAGTACAACGAAAATAAGAAAAACGTACAGTTTACGTTTATATATTTTTAAAAAATACATAAAAGCTTAGATTGGGTCCAAGTTATTGGGTTTAAGACCTAAGAGTAATATAAAGTTCAGCAAATATTATAAAAATACATTTAAAGACAAGAAAACGCCATCCGCCGTTTCGCATTGTCTTATCTTTATATATAAAAAGTACGTGTCACGTTGTTTGTCCGCGATGGACTCCTAAACTACTGAACTGATTTCAATGAAATTTTTTGTCAATGTGCAGTTTGGTCCAACTTAAAAATAGGATAGCTTACATCTCAATTTATAGTCGCAATACAATATTATTTTATTGAAAATTATTTGTCTATTATTTAACAGTCACAATTATCTGTTAGTGACAGAATCCAAACGATTCTGTCAGATGACGATATCTGTTGACTGGATTAAGTAAATATTTAATAGATGGCGCTATGTTAAATATGCAAACGTTTAATATAAGCTACAATTTAGTAGTATAACCACCACGTGTTGCTGTAAGTATTCAACAAATAGAACCGATTTCAAAAAAAAATTGCAGACTGTGTGCAGTTTGGTCCAACTTGAGAGATAGAATAGTTTTTATCGCGATAAGTGACCCTCAATTTTTTTATTGCTAATTTCAGGAGTTTTTTTGGGAAAGCAAATGGTCGTTCGGAAAGGGCAGAACAACGTCTGCCTGGTCAGCTAGTAGTCGAATAAAATTAAAGGATTTAAACCAATTGAACTTTTACGTAAGTTGTCATTACGTTTGTAGCACGAAATAAGAATTTCGTAGGACGAAATAAGTTGATGTATTCACTTACACACACACCACACGGTAATTCAGTTTATGAGCTACAAAATAATCAGATAGTTTAAAAGAATTAGACGCTACTTTGCAATTCTTTTGGAAATCTATTGCATTAAGAACTAGCTGTACCCGCGACTTCGTTCGCGTAGAATCATTGCTAGTAATTTACTTGTTTTGAATTTATATTAGTCACTTTGGGCGTAATCTATACATATAAATAAAACTGATATGTCTGTATGTAGCATTGAAATAACTGCCTTTTATTGGGTTATTTTATCATCATCATTCTTACAGCCCTTCATAAGTCCACTGCTGAACATGAGCCTCCCCCAAGGAATGCCACAAAGCACGATCCTGAGTCACCTGCATCCATCGACTTCCTGCATGTCTTACCAGGTCGTCACTCCATCTAGTGAGGAGTAGCCTACCGGTACGAGGCTGCCAATCGAGAAACTTTTTTCCCATCGGTAGTCAGTTCTTCGAGCTATATGGGGCCCATTGCCACTTCAGCTAACCCGTTGGGCTATGTCGGTCACTCTAGTTTTACTGCGGATATCCTCATTTCTAAATTTATCACGCAGAGAAACCCCGAGCGTAGCCCTCTCTATAGCTCGTTGAGCGACCTTGAGTTTCCTCATACGGCCAGTAGTGTAGGACCACGTCTCAGTTCAATAAATCATCACTGGCAACACGCACTGCTTTTACAGTCTCGTTTTCAACTTTTGAGGTATACATGATGAGAAAATGTGCCGTAATTTCCCGAACGCTGCCCAGCCGAGTTGAATTTGTCGATTGACCTCTTTGTCGAAGTCGGACTTGTAAAACTTTGTCGTATCACGTAGCTAAGTTTCTTAATTTCCTTCAGTTTAACGTTGAACAAACTAAACGAAGTTGCTGCTGGAAAAACCTATGCCTTAAAGAAGTTAAAGTTTAATATATTTTAAAAAATATCTTTTAAATTGATATTTTCGGATAAAAACTTTTCCGTATTACAGCCACGCTACAGTGTAATATTATGGCTATAGAACGAATGAATCAGCTCGACTGGTCAAACACGTATCAGGCAGCTCGAATGTATGGTTAGTGATAATCATTGCAGACTCTTTTCACTGTTTTATTATTTATCTTGCGCAAGTCTATTATATACTGTTAGGAATGAGGGTAAAATAATAAAAGAAAATAAGAAATATTCAAGGTAGAACTATAACCTCCCACTTGTTTTAGCAGTATAAAGTATCACGCAGTGGACTAAACGGGATCAGTCTGTAGTTCTACGAGTCTCATATCGTTATTATGCCCGTTGGGCTAAATTTCTCTGTATTTTCTCGCCTGATTTTCGGTGTCTAAATGGTGCACGTATGAACACGACCGAATAAATATGCTAATGAACATACTCAGTATGACCTTAGATAGATAGAGCCAGTATTTTGGTTCAAGAAAAATAAACTTATTCTCTATAATGAATAGGAGTAGGGAGTACCAGTCAGAATAAAACATCAATATCACTAAACTTAGAACTAACATACTATGGAGACACTATATTTTTGTATACCAAATATCAACAAACCCCCACCAACGAGAACGATGGATAAGTTGAGATGCACTGTCAGGGCACGGACACGGTGACAAAAACAACAACCAAAATGATAATGGAGCTCAAAGCATATTAGAAAATACTTGAATGTATGAAAAAAACCTGAAACAGTGGTAGAGCCACGCGGCAGCTTTTGCTGTCGCACGGATGGGCCGGCTCGAACCGGGGTGGTACCACGACCTCACAGAAAACCAACGTGAAGTAGAGGTTTACATCTGCGTTTCGCTTGGTGAGTGCAGGTGGCCGGAGGCCCTTTTTATTGGAAATGCGGCATTCCATCTCAGTCCTCACGGGTGACAACGCATGTACATTTTGATTTGGAATAGATGTCTATGAGCCGCAGCAGCCACTTACCATCAGGTGGACTGTGTGCTCGTTTGTCACCCTTATCCTATATTAAAAAAAATATAGGTACCTATTAGTTAACCTATAAAAAGCGGTTGTTCTCCTCACTAATAAATTTCACATTAAAAATATGCCATGAAATTTCCTATTCCAAACAGAATGAACTGGCTTTAAAAGGAATTGGAAATAGTTTTATTTTCATTTAAATAGTAAATATATTTAACTCGTAAAATTGTGTTTTACTAGATGCGCTTAAATAAATAGATAAACTTTATTTCAGTCATGTGTAATGTGTATATGTAAATCGTACAGTATGTCTGCGTCCGGTATATCCTTTTTAAGATAAGTAATAAAAAGATACCTGTGTTAGGAGATTCTGCTCTTCCATGACAAGTCACCTTCATAAAGTGTGTTTTGATCTAAAACTTTAACTAGAGCTAATCACTGCTGTAAAATGAGCTTCGGTGTCATCTTAACTTTTTGTTATTATTGAGTTTCAAAGCAGAAATTGAATTATATTTTCGTGTAGCAAAAACTGAGTTCACTATAACAGGAACAACTATATTTTTCCTCCCTTTATTTAATAAATAACAGTCAAATGGTAAGGTTTTGTGTAATTTTAAGTGAGTGTAGAACGTAGAATTTCCTTAGTGTTAGTAAGTTACGAATTGAATACAGATGGTCTGTTAGATACTATAACGTTTGAATGCATAATCATTAGAAGACTCAATGTGTGAATGTTATATATACACTTATTATTATACATATCGGAGAATATGAAAATTTTTATGTTTTTGTGATAATGTCATATATGTAAATCGTAAGTGTACTTGTTAAATAAATTAAAAAAATGATCTTTGTACTTTCCAATTCCAGGAATTTGGCTTCTTTTAAAAACAGTTTTTTTTAATATAATGCTGCTTCAGTGTGATAATAATAAACAAGGTACTATGACATGTACTATTTAAATTTATATAGGTTTTAAACAGTGAAGTTACAAACGAACTAAAAGATCACATGGTGCGTGGCTGCTGCTGCTCATGGACACCTGCAACTAGGGTTACCAGATGAAAAAATTAAAAGTCCGGAAAAGAGGCCTGATTTCCATTTAAAAATCCTGAGATTTTTTACAGTTTGAGAAGAAAACCTTACTCAAAAAGGTATCTTCACATACTAAGTATGATAAAACTGTTTAAGTACCTACTTGGATAAATAAGTTTTGATTTTAATTGTGGAATTATTACCAAAGGAAAATTATTTTTAGTTTGTTTAACTTTTTATTAAAGAGATCTTTAAAATGTAAGCTGATATTATAGGATTGCGGCTGGATTTGCAAAATCCAGCCGCAATCCTGAGAAGAGTCTAATAATTCTAATATCTCAGGAAAAATCCTGAGATATGGTAACCCTACCTGCAACCAACTTCAAACGAAGACAGTAACTGCGAGGACGAAGATGGAATGCCTTACATCTTATAAACTTAATGTGTAGCTTTAAAACCGGGTCACTGGAAAATTATAATACTTGATTATTAGTTATTGCTTTTAGATTATATTTTATTCATTGTATTCCGACGCTGCCTAAAAGATTCACTGCTGAGCATAGGCCTCTCCATTGGTTGCCACGCTTGTCAAGCATGTTAGCCACCGCTGTTTTTTTATTGTTTTGGGTTATTATGAGGAAAGTGCTACTGCCCATCTCCTGTTTACGACACCCACAGGTTGATACGGGCATGTGGTTATTACACATTTTATATTTCTCTGAAATACGTCAGCAGGTTCATTGTTAAAAATAATAATAGTGTGAGAGCGGGTGTTTAACTTGCTCTCTTCCTTACGCCATTAATCATTATCAGCAATAAATCAGCGTAATACACGATACATTCAGTATAGCGCAATACAGTTCGAGCATATCGTAATGTGTCCGTCTTAATAACACATTAATATAACATGAGGGACGTAATTAAATAATATCACCAAAGTGTGCAAACCGACAGCTACACTACACATCTCAGTGTAACACAGAGTAGCCTCTTAGTAACACCATCTTCCTTGCCGGCACTAGATGAATTACCAAAATGAACAGAACCACGACACTGTCTTATCTAGAATCTTAGCACTCGTAGCATGACTTTACTCGTAGAACGGCTCAAGCGAAATCTCTCGAGCACGGCGCCTACAGTGAACTTCATACTTCACAAACGAGTGGGGGATTTCTCGGTATACCCTCAATTCCATCTTGCCACTATAGATATGACGCTTCGCTAGAGTGATTAACCTCACGCTCACTCTCGATCCAACTGGTATTTTCTAGACGTGCCGACATTTTTGTAGCTAAATACATAAAATAAATGTTTTGTTTGTTAAATTTTACTGGGTTAACCTGGACGCATGTTTTAAATATGATAAGGTTGATGATGTTAATACAATTCTGAATTCACATACAGGTTTGTTTTCAAAGGAAACAGCAATCCAGAAAATTCACCTGTGGGAGGCCTACATGTATGACAATGAACGATATGATAACTGACTTATCTGTGCTGAAAAACTTGACGGGTTATTGTGAATAAGTTTTAGTAAGACAATAGGCCACTTTGGATAAATTCCAATATACACAATACACAACGAATTTGATATGAGCACTTTCAGTATAGACATTGTGGCGTCGAAAACAAAATCCATCCTTGATAAATATTTTCGGAAAAAATGTTATTTCATGACGGTAAATACATTTTTTTAAGTTGTCTAGCTAAAAAGACTGACATGGTACTTTTTACAGTTTTTAGATATGGATAATATTTTGTAGTAACAATGTTTAAATACACTGTTAATTTACGTATACGTTTTCTAACATAATATAATTACTAATATCTGGCAGCTCCGCTTGATTCGCAGTACGTTGAAACCTTAGATTAATGATAAGTCATCGAGCGCGCGATGACTTATTAACAATCTAAGGTTGAGACTACGAGGTGTTTACATGTGGTGGCATATTTTTTTACCTCCATCAACTTGCCATTACTTTTAATTATTCGCAACTTTAAAATGACGCGTAAAGTAAAAAAAATCCTTTCTAAATTTATTTAGTTTAAGATTTTGGGGCAAAATCTTTTATCGTGTTTGAAGAAACCTGAAATAAAACTTATTTTTAATTATCATTTCCATAAATCAACTTATTAGGTAAACAATATTAGAGATTTTTTTGATATATGTAGTATTAAACTTACACTGTTGATCAACCCTAAATCCTTCTTGCAACTTCTCCCACTGTTACATAAATACAAAACAAAACAGAAGACGTACATAATATGTAATATATCCTATTATAATAAAATACCTAACAACAAAAGTAACAATTATATACACTGAGATTTAAAAAAGTTAAATTTAAACGCGATAAAATCCGTAAAGTTAGTTTTTATTGTACAGTATTGGCGTAAATATAACATACTATAAATTAAGTCCTAAGAGAAGTCACCCATTTCGCTCGCTTTAGTTGGTGTCGTAAGACATCACCACAATCGAGGAAATGGGTGACCATTTCCTTGATTGCAAATGCCAGAAAAATCACACGTTGATGAGATGCATTTCCAAGAGATGATAGTATAACATTAGATACGTACGAATACGTACGCATGCCAAATAGGGAGAGCGTCTGGGGAATGAGAGAGATCATTGACTGTTACGGCCAACAGCTGCTTATCCCAGGAGTAGGGTCCCCCGCGGGCCCATGAACGGAAGAACCTACAAGCAGATGCTGGTCGGGCCTGCTACAGGCCAAGGTTTAAGTTTCTAATTACATTAAACGATCAGGGGGGAGCGTAACCTTCTATTGAACAGAGCTTACTTACCTCTATCCAAGGCGACTGGTCCCTCAGGATTGGTCAGGTCGCGTGTGGATGTATAGTGCTAGGAAAATAAGGGTCAGTGATGTGTAACTGGGTGTGGCTGGTAGTGTTATTGACCTTATAAGACCGTTAGCATCTGCAGCAGTTCGGCCCTCAGCACCTCTTCAAACTACGGTCTCCTTCCGCAGTCACTTTCTTCGTTTTCTACGATGACAGTTCTTTAACTCTGTCGTACGATTAACTACCTTACAGAAGCCACTAACTCTCGTTTGTTATAACGCCTGGCTCGCGAAATGAACACAGAACGTACGGATCAAAGGTCACCGTTATTTCTAGAATATCAAATACCGCACTAGTAACTAATACAGTCGAATCCACTTATACAGATTCTGCGTTAAACCTAAAAGTCCCGGGTAAAACTCTCAGCAAGGGGCACGCGCTACGATTCCCAGTGGTATATTTACTATACGCGCCTATCTCAACGAGCTCCCGACCAAAAACGGACCGCGTGCTTATCTCTCGACGCGATGAAGTGGACTCCCTTCTTCTAGCGTGTCCTCGACACGAAGGGACGTCAAAACCGGTATCGGAGAGGCGCGCGCGCCCTCTGACGTCCATTATTGACATTAGCGCTTTTGCGCGAACATTGACGATCTGTCTGTTTGGCATGGAGATCATATGAATGATATAAACATTAATAATCGTAAATCGGGTCGCACCGGCAAGTTACAAGACCGAATCTACAAGCAAACTAGGCCACCTTACGCACCCCATCAGATCTTGCAATCCCTAACCAACGCCTCAAAACTACAGCCCCAACGTGGGCTAGCCGAAGAGTGGAACTGGATGCCCCTCCTGGACATCGCAGCACATAAATAAGTCCTATTCCTAGACAGAAGTCCGACGACCTCCTTCAAACACCTATCTGCGCTCCTATGATTAGTTCCGCAATCCGACCGGATCAGGTCTGCAAACAGCGACGCGACACGAAGCGGCCCAGAGGGACCTTCCAAGCTTCAGTGCAGAGAGCACCCCCAAATTTCCCATGAACGTCGTCTGTGGAGAGCCGAACGAAACGCACAGATAGTTAGAGTTACCTATAATCATTTACCAAATGGTGCGACAGCTGATTTCCATCTGATAATCTACAAACCAGATAGCCCTTAAGGCAGGTAGTCCTATGCTCATATCTCAACTAATTGTTCAAAAGCATCAATGTTCAACTACAGAATTAATTAAGACAAAGTAATCACTGATGCACATAGTCAACTTGACAAAGTAAACAAATAATAAACGTAAGAGACAGCCCTATTTCTCATTTCAAATAAATATCTTAGACAGTGCCAACAAAATGTAAACCAAAAGAAAATTGACTCTTATTCCCTTCGGCACAAATAGGGTTATCTAATTTCAACCTTCCTTATCACAAGGCAAAATGATTAAACACTTTCACAAAAACATTGATACAATTTTCCAAATCGCGTCATTCAATCTCAAATGAATTCAAACTTTCCTTTCAGCAAACAGACGCAACAATCAAATACAATTACGAAGCATACGCACAAGCATTCAAAAGGGCACGTAATTTAATTTCAATTTTCCGTGCAACAATAAACACAGTGATCAAGTATATGTACAAAACATATGCAGCAGCATTTAAAGGAGTATCTTAAATTCAATTTTATTTTTAATCACAACCGCTACAATATGAATTTCGCGGAAACCCAAAGCATTTTTAATTTTAATTTAAAGAATTTTTAACTAAGTGCTCGACCAAACCAAATCTAATACCCCTTGAGAGCGTGATTCAACGCTCCAGGGGGCCCTAATCTTCCCACCACCAAGTGGAGGCCACACCGCGTGAACCCGAGACTAACAGACCGCAACCGCTAACAGTCGCCACTCGGGTTGTACGCCCTCACTGAGGCCGTCGGCAACAGAACAGCTTGACAAGTGGACTGTTGACGGCTTAAGGCTCAGTAGAGGCGGCCGTGGTGGGAGCTAAGGCGGCAGCTAGCTAGGGCCGCCACCATCAAATGGGGAACAGTGGTACACCAGTCGCGGCCACTCAGCTAACGGGAGTGAGAAGGGTCCAGTGGACTGATGAGCGGCCGTGAAGTTCCTCTCCGCACGCTGAGGGAAGGTGATGACACCCCCGCCCCTGGGGGAATTACCCCCCGACTGGTCGGGGGAGGGACCCTTTTCAAACCTAGGGGCCTGTTGGCTAGCCGGCGGGCGCCGAGCCTCGCCCGTCAGAGGGCGTGGCGGAGTGCCCCCGCCCGTGGGGGTCGAGGGCCTGGCAGCGCCCCGAGAGGAGACGCCGTTCGCACCCAGGCACAGTACGGCATGGTGATTGCCCTGGCAATGCAAACAGGGACGCCGGTGCGGACAGTCTCGCTGGAGGTGCCCTTCCACACATGAGTAGCACCAGCGGCGCTCCTTGGCGATAGTTCGCCTCGCCAGAACCGGCTTACCTAATAATTTCGGGCAAGACGTTACCCGGTGATCAAATGCTCGACAATAGGAGCAGGGGGGGATTTGAACACGACTTGCCCGACGGATTCCGCCTCTCACTGGGCACGGCTCGTAAGTCGTCGACGGTGCCCGCCGCGTGCTCGATCTGTCGGCACTGCTCCTCCAAAAACCGCAGCAGGTCATAGAAGGGCGGAATGTAGGAGGCCTCGTCCCCGCCGTACCTCTCCTCAAAATGCATTCGAAGGTCGAGAGGTAGACGGGACAGCACGATGCGGAGCAACAAGAAGGCCCATTCGCCCACTGGTAAATCCAGCCGCCTCAACATATTACAGGCCACCAAGACTGGATCCAACAGGTCCGGACGTAGTCTGGCCCGGTCACTAAGCAGCGGGAGGCTCGGAAGCTGCTTAACATGTTCGTCCGCAATTCGCCGGACGTTGGCGTATCTTCTGGCTAGGAGGCCCCGAGCAATCTGGTAGGCGTCGTCCGACAAGCTCAAATGGCTGACAACGCCCAGGGCCTCCTCCTCCAGTGAGGCCAGGAGGTACGCCATCTTCTGGCTCGGGGTCAAGTCACTCCGGGCGTCCACTAGGCCGTCGAAAAGACCAACGAAGGTCAGCCATTCGGAAAGGACCCCGGAGAACCTTGGCAAGTCCAGAGTTGGGAGTCGTCCCAACAGCTCCGGCTGAGGCTGCTTCCGAAAGGACTCGGGCAGGCCACTCGTCCGAGCTTCACGCGCCTCCTCGACATACCTGCCTTCAGCCTCGATCAACTCGTCCGTGAGCGAAAAGAACTGCTCATAGTCTGCGAAGCAGGAGTCCAGGACTCCCTTTTCCACATCCGAATCCTCGAGCTCAGCGTAAGCCTCCTCCACTGCAGCCCTTCGAGCATCGACCTGCTCGAACCGCTTCATCAAGTTATGGACCGTATCCGGTCGACCTATCAAAGCATGGGCGCTGGTGGCCCAGCGTAACTCAGTCCGCAGGCAACGGATTAGCATCTTGGGCGAGGACATCACTACTAAATACAAATTACGACGCGGCTCGAGCAAAATTACAAAAATAACAAATAACAAATACAAAAAAAATTAACAGCTAACAAATGCAGTTCCTACCAAATCGAGTGATAGAAATTCCACAAATAAGAACCGCAACTTATCAAACCAAATACAAGTTAGTACAAAAGAAAAGACACAAATCAAATTAACAATAACAAATACTAGTGCGATCAAATCAAATTAAATTCAAATTACGTAAATACAAATTACTACTCTTCCGTTCAAATACAAATTACAATACGAAAGATACATAAACGAAGACACACATCACGGTCGATCAACAAAAAATTCCCAGCTCGGAAATCGACCCTTCGATAAGTAATCCACTACAACTATCCGACAACGACAATTAACCGATTACGTAAAAATAACCATCTACCTACATGACGCAAACTCCCGCTTGCGCGCTAAACGGGCGCGGCTTTTCAAATTTACCCGCAAACAACAACAAAGCAAGCCAACAAAGAAAGGAATTTTATTATTACGTATATAATAAAAAAAATATTTTTACGTATTACGGACGGGCGTGATTGTAGACACAAAATTAAACCAATCAACCCAACGCTCCCTGCCACCAAAATTGTTTAATTTTTATCAAACACTATGGTCGCAATCGACCGGGAATCGATCCCGGAATCGCGCTCTGCTACCAACTGTTACGGCCAACAGCTGCTTATCCCAGGAGTAGGGTCCCCCGCGGGCGCATGAACGGAAGAACCTACAAGCAGATGCTGGTCGGGCCTGCTACAGGCCAAGGTTTAAGTTTCTAATTACATTAAACGATCAGGGGGGAGCGTTACCTACTATGGAACAGAGCTTACTTACCTCTATCCAAGGCGACTGGTCCCTCAGGATTGGTCAGGTCGCGTGTGGATGTATAGTGCTAGGAAAGTAAGGGTCAGTGATGTGTAACTGGGTGTGTCTGGTAGTGTTATTGACCTTATTAGACCGTTACCATCTGCAGCAGTTCGGCCCTCAGCACCTCTTCAAACTACGGTCTCCTTTCGCAGTCACTTTCTTCGTTTTCTACGATGACAGTTCTTTAACTCTGTCGTACGATTAACTACCTTACAGAAGCCACTAACTCTCGTTTGTTATAACACCCGACTCGCGAAATGAACACAGAACGTACGGATCAAAGGTCACCGTTATTTCTAGAATATCAAATACCGCACTAGTAACTAATACAGTCGAATCCACTTATACAGATTCTGCGTTAAATCTAAAAGTCCCGGGTAAAACTCTCAGCAAGGGGCACGCGCTACGATTCCCAGTGGTATATTTACTATACGCGCCTATCTCAACGAGCTCCCGACCAAAATCGGACCGCGTGCTTATCTCTCGACGCGATGAAGTGGACTCCCTTCTTCTAGCGTGTCCTCGACACGACGGGACGTCAAAACCGGTATCGGAGAGGCGCGCGCGCCCTCTGACGTCCATTATTGACATTAGCGCTTTTGCGCGAACATTGACGATCTGTCTGTTTGGCATGGAGATCATTTGAATGATATAAATATTAATAATCCTTGTAACATTTCGCTAAGGAGCACATTTATTGCATAGTTAAATTTTTAAAAGAACACTCACAAAAGTGAGAGGTATGAATACATAGACAATAACTTAACTTTTACTTTACTTAACTGTTGATTGTCTCAGTAAACATTGTCTACAAAACTCAAAGACACATGATGAGGAATATTTGAAACTGGATTAATTGCAGAAAGTGTTTTGATTTCAATATTTTTGTTTTTGCAATAATTGCTACAGGCTAAGTGCTCGTAAATTTCACCTATGATCCTAGCTGGCACTAATGAAATTATTTATTAAAATTTTAAATGTTCAATGTTCAAACCACTTGTCCGGCGGTGAAGGAATTGTTAGTGAGGAAACCTGCATGTCTGAGAAAATAAATAAAAAATTCGGAGACTAACATGTCCGCAAAGACGCATTGGGGTAGTGGCGGCGGAAATTTCTTTGATATAAAACTCTCTGAGAAATAAAGTTCGTTCGTTAAATGGACCATCACCCTATATTCCCGGTATGGAATATTTTTCTTGGAATTTAAATTGACAAGCATACATAACTCTAAGAATGAAAGCATTCAAATTAAATTGATTGCTTAACCATTTGTCATAATTTGATCTCATTAAAATTTAACTCACACTTATAACGAAAAGCAGTCATCATGGCTACACATCACTACTTTTGAAGCAGCCGCAATTCATGATAATTAGTTACGCCCGCTCGCACAATTGAGTAATGTCACATCTGAATTTTTGTTACGCATTGCAACTATGAATTTATTGTAATTATAATTACGTGCTTGTTAGATTATAAGCAAATTATAAAAGTAATTTTTTTAGAATGTGTTTTTTGTGATTTTGTGTGAATGTGATTTCTAGAATGGCAAAAACTGTTGGGGGTTGTTGCCCTTCTAGAAATCCTTCATTCAAGTCAATGTTTTCACTATTTTGTTTTCTTTAAAAAACTGGTTATACCATTTTACACAATATTTATAATAATTTTATGGCATGCCGTGGGGTAAGCCTATCTATATTGGTTGTTGACTTGTTATTGAATGGCAAAAGACCTGTGAATGTCTATGATGAAATAAATTTTTGAATTGAATTATGCTGGTATCAAAAATTATTTTATTTTTCCAAGCGATCACTATGCAAAAAAAAATCTGTATGTTCTTATCCTTAAAGTAGTCGTCAATTTTATAATTTTAAATAAAATCAACCTTTTTTAAATTATATACTTTATATAATATATTTTACTACTATATATTTTACTACTCGCTATAGACGGCATCTGCAATTGTCACACAAAGAATCCCTGAACAAAGGCATCTCTACTGGTTGATCAATAAGTTATAGAAATAGGACATTTATCAATGAGTTATAGAAATGCTTTCTATTTTTTTCCAACCTTAAATTCGTTCGTAGCCAAGGCCAGAGAAAACTAAATTAAAAACTATATATTCTATATATACCTAATTTTTTTTTCTAATTTCACATTTGGCGGAATTTATGTACCTATGCGAAATGTAGTAATTGAAAAAGATCCAGATTCGTTTTGCGCTCGTTTCGTAACCGTAGATGACACGTGGGTACACCATTTTGATAGACGAAAAACCAAAGCAGGGCTTGGGAAGGACCGTCTTCCCCGCCAGCCAAGAGATTCAAGGTGTCTGCATTAGCTGGAAAAATTATGGCCTCTATTATCTGGGATGCGGAAGGTATAATAATGATCGTCTATTTAAAGGAGAAACCATAACCGGAGATTATTACGCATCATTAATCAAAAAACTACGCGAAGAACTAAAGAATAAACATCGAGTAAAATTGCGGGCTGAGGCTCTCAGAGGTGACAACGCATCTGCATTTTGATTCTTTATTGAGAACTAGCTGATACCCGTAGTGGTTATAAAAATCATTATTTCTTTAAACTTTAATAACTTTATATAAAATGAAGATATCGCAATAATTGTTTTTTATATAAGGGCCAAGTGTCTAAGAAATGAAACTTAGAAAACGTAATTGATATCTATCCAGTAGTTTTTGCGTGATGCGCGCACAACTGCAAACCTTTATCATTTTATATATGGATGCCCCCTTACAAAACCGCGAACTACGCGGCAACCTCGTATTCCCACACAACATTTCAACATTGTTTCCACGAGACAGTTTTGCTGACTTGAAGGGAAACTCGGTCGCCGTGAACCCACAACGACGCACACTGTGTCAACCGACACCACCTAACCAGAAACCTGATGCAGTGAGGCAATTCTGCTAACTTGATGGGAAATGTAGCTGCCGTGGATTCCCAGTGACGTCCGCGGCGTCATCCGACAGCATTATATATATGGAACTCCACGAACCACGATGCCACTTCACTTCGTTTCTAACATCGGGCGGGGTGTAGATTTAATTAGTATTAGTTATTTTAATTGTAATATTTTTTAAATTAAATTTAATAAAAGTCATTTTGTTATTTTTTTTTTGGGTTCTCCGGCGGCGACATCCATAAATCAGATAATAAATGAAGACGTTTGCATACAGCTACTGCATCCACTTACCATCAGGTGAACTGTATGCTCGTTTGGTCTTGAGTTATGATCAGCGAATTTTATTTGCTATTACCAGGCCAATTTCAATATTAAACGTATGCTCGTAAGTCACCCTTATTCTACAAAAATTTTAAAAATTTAAAAATAACGAGGTAAACACCACATAGTGATATGAAAAAATATGTTGTACTCGTAGTAACTTAAATGCTCTACTGACGAATAAAATACTTGTTTTGAAAATAAAGAAGTACAATAGCAAATGCAAAATTACACAAAAAAAAGTAAACCGAAAATATTCTCTAAAGTTTTGGAATTCACGGGACCGATATTTTGACGGTCATATGTAAAACCGGCAAAAACCCTCGAGACTTTCGATTCGAGATATGAACTACCCACGTGCATAATGATCTGAAAAAAAGTTTATACAGAACCCCCAGAGTGCGAGTCCTGTTCGCACTTGTAGTCAGATTTTATTAATAAATCTCACAAATTCCTCCAAAATGGTGTTTCCAAAAAGTTGTGTTTCATAATTTTACAAAATACTAAAGATAACATGTGTACAACAGAGCTCGTGAACAAATGAGGTTTTTTATTTTCTCCAATATAAAATGGATATAGATAAAATACTTGATATAGAAATTCATCTGTCATCAATCATCATTTTTAGCAGATAAAGTAATGAGATTTAAAAAAAATACAAAAAAATTGCTTTTGCAATATACGGGCATTATGTTTATGGTACACGGTGTCTTAAAACCACGTTTAAATCACGGTCATGCGGGACTTACCAAGCCGATTATTGTACAATATGTTTTAACTTAAGTCACGCATTAAATATATAATATTTTATTATTTTAAAAAAATTTAAACATTTATTGAAACACAATATTAAATACAAAACAATAAAACTTTAATTAGTAACACCTATTAGAATATTTTTAATTAATAATCTGCAACTTAAAAATCAATTAAAAAAGTGGTTTTAAATCAATTGTACTATAAAATAATGTACGATACACGGAACTTAAGTAACCGATTATGAAAGCGTGTAAGATGTACGTGTAATGTACTGCTATTTCGAAAATAATAGTCTAATGTTAGACTCTGAATAAACGCTTTTATACAATTTATTGCACAACTATGTAAACAATTTAGTTATATAATAAATTATATAAAACGACTTTCACCTTACAAAATTTTTAGTATTAATAGCACATTTACTAAATTTATTTTTTCAGTAGTTTATTTCTGTTCTGCAATTTCTTGAATAAATTAGCACCAACAAAGAGTAAATAAAATTGCCTATCTTTTTCCCGGCAATAATGAACGGTTGCCAAATGTAAGCACATAAGCGTGTATGAGTAATTTGTCCTCATCGAGTTTCCTGATATAATTATACCATAATGTAGATAATTTAATTGCAATCACGACGGAAAAGGGTCGCCTTAGCAAAAGCAGGCATGTCTTTGAATACTGCGATTTCAGGTACCAAACAAGTAAGCCAAGTAAGTAGTCACCAAGAGGAGTAGGCAAGGACAAAAGACCTCCTTTTGGTTCGATCCTGATACATCCTTGTCGCTTTTTTCGCATCTTTATAATATCTAAGCACAATGTTTGCCAGTTAAGGGTACTCTTATACAACTCCCTTAATCAATCCGATCTATAGTGTATCGTCAATTTGGTCGAAAAACTTCTATCTAGGGCGTCAGTTGCCGACTCTTCACGGAGTTATGAATAAATTTACTTTATCACTCTTTCTCATTTATTCTTTCTACATGTTCATAATATCGAAACATTCGTTTTCCTTTCTTATAACCGGTCACTACATCTAGCACAAGAAGACTCAAGTGGATCGGAAGTTGAAGACGTTCCCGAAAATTATGCCCCGAAGCATAGCGACCACAACTTGGAAACGGAACCAAGTGCTTCTGAAGATGAAGAACCAGTAATATATCAGGAAAATCAGCTTTCAGAAAAAGACAGTGACGAACCTTTATTTATTTATTTAACTTTTTTGAACCTTATAAAATATATACCTAAGTACAAAAGGCGGACATAATGCTTAAAGCATTCTCTGCCTGTCAACCTTGAGGAGTGGAAAAACATCGAAGGCGGTTATTATAATACATAACAGTAAAGAATAAGAAATATAATGAATTTAGAAATTATAGCATATAAACATAAAGGTAAAAAAATACATATACCATACATACATATATATATATATATATATATATATATATATATATATATATATATATACATACCACATACACACATATATATATATACACATATAAATACATATATACACACAAATATACATATATACGTAAAAAACATATGATGATGAAATTAGCTACTAACACAGATTAACTAAGATGATGACGCCAACTTAGGAATTCTTTACGACTTTCAAAAAATGTTCTTTAACATACTTTTTAAATGTTACTTTGTTGGAGCGTTGTCTCAAAGTTTCAGGCAGTGCATTCCAAAGTCGCGCAGCTCGTACAGTAAACGAGGAAGAAGAGAAACCGGAACGGTGAAGTGGAATGGAGAGCGTAAGAGTCTCCGAAGAACGTAGAGGTCTTTTATGCGTATCAGATAGAAATTGAAACTTACGTTTCAAATAGTCGGGACAACGATTGTCGAATAAAATAGAAAAAAGTGTGAGAAGTGTCCTGACTCCTGACTTGCCTCCGTTGGCGAATGGGAAGCCAATTTAGCTGAAATCTAAAGGAGGAAACATGGTCAAACTTGCGAAGACAGAAGATGAATCGGACACAGTTATTTACGAGACGATCCAGCTTGTCTAGATGGTTCTCATTAACATCAGTACAACACACATCAGCATAATCAATAATGGGCAAAATAAGAGACTGCACCAGAGTTATCTTTACCTTGACCGGAAGGAAGTTTCTAAGGCGATTTAGGGCACTCAACTTAGCAATAACTGAAGCACTTATTGTTTGAATGTGAGTGGACCAATTGAGAGTTGAGTCCATACAGAGGCCTAGGTTTTTCACAGTGCTGGAATAAGGGATGCATGATCCATCAAACATGACAGGAGCGACAGAACAAATATCAAGTTTAGATAACTGACGAGCACTTCCTATTAAAATTGCTTGACATTTGTTAGGATTCACTTTGATGCCAAATTTGCTAGCCCAATTGCTTAAATTTAATAAATCTGTATTAATATTGATAACAGCATTATTAATGTGATCAACATCAGTCTGAGTATAAATTTGCAAATCGTCGGCGTAGAAGTGGTAAGAACAGCAAAGATGAGAGGAGAGGAAGTTAATAAAAATAGAGAACAATAAAGGAGATAATATTCCACCCTGTGGCACGCCAGATACAAGTTGACACCAGTCAGACAAATGATTACCAACTCGAACAGCTTGTTGGCGACCACAAAGGTAGGAAGAGAACCAATTTAAAGCAATGGAGGAGAAGTTTAGATTACCGAGCATAGCGAGGAGAATATCATGGTCAACCATGTTGAAGGCATTAGAAAAGTCCACGAGAACAAGCACAGTGACCTTTCTATTCTCCAAGCCTTCCCGAATGTCCTCTGTAACTTTAAGAAGTGCAGTGGTGGTGCTATGTCCGGGACGAAAGCCCGACTGAAATTGAGTGAGCAAGTTATTATTATATATAAAACCTGATACTTGCTGGTGAACTATAGACTCCAGGATCTTTGATAAGAATGGAAGAATAGAAATAGGTCTATAAATATTTAGTTGCAAGGGGTTTGAAATTTTAGGAAGCGGAATTATATATGCTTTACACCACAAAGAAGGAAATACCCCTGACAACAGAAAAAAATTAATGATGTGAGTAATGACTGGAAGAAAGAGTTCGAGAACTAAAGAGATCATAGCACGACTCACATTATCACAACCCACTGCTTTTGATTTAATAGAAGCAAATGTTTTACGAACATCGTTAACAGAGACAAGCGAGAATAAGAAGGGTATTTGTAAAGGTTTGGCCTTGGAATTAATTTCTAAGATTGACTGGGACTTAATAACTGGAGAGAGTGAAGAACCTGTTGAAAAATAGGAATTTATGTCATTTAGAGGGAAAGGGATATTATGTTTCATAGTGGAGGATTTACATAGACCAAGAGAATTAAGAAATTTCCAAGTATCTGCCGTAGAAGCGCTAGATATATTGTCAAAGAAGTAACGACGCTTTACCGCCCTTACCATTTGGTTGCAACGATTGCGAGCAATTTTGTACAAGTCCCAATTCTCATTGCTCCTGTCACGCTTAAACCTTCTGAAAGCTCGGTTACGTCGAGTCATCGCCATGCGCACTCCCTTCGTTATCCACGGAGCTGGAGGCCGCTTAGCCCTAATAGATCTCACCGGTGCATGCGCATCAAACAGTTTCAGTGTTAATTTAGTGAAAATAGATACTTTATCGTCAACTGATGACGCACAATACACAGGTGAGAAGTCGATGGCCTTTGCATCAATCAGAAGCTTCGTTGGGTTAACTTTACTGTAACAACGAACCAAAAGTATCTCGGGTTGAACTTTTGCAAACTTCAACCTATATGCAAGGTAAAGCAAATCATAACGCGAAAAACCGGAAACTGACAACTGACCATATCAATTCTTTATCAAGAATATCTAGATGTTTCTGTATAATAAATCGGTTCAAATGGCATATGGTTTGACACAACTGGTTGTATGATGGGGAAGATCATCTACCTACCCTGTTGGATATTCTGCTGACCTCTCATCCAGATGGACATTAGTTCTTCGTCGACGCCACTCTTGCCTCCTTGAACCATTGTCTGATTCGGTGTATGGTGCCACTCACGCTACCATCGTGGTAACGTTCTGCAGGCTGCCGCCATGAATGGCACTATAGGTCGGCCGTTAAAGATAGGATGCTTTCTTTTTTGCATCATAATCTTGGGGGCTGGTTTGCTTCTCGCCGGATGATCCCAAAGTTGTTCCTTGGGAGAGAATGGAAGACACAAATGTACGATTACCGCTAAAAATAACCTCTTTGTAGCATTTTTTTTATGGAATAGGGGGCAATCCAGCATGCGGCTCACCTGATGGTAAGTGACTACCGCCGCCCATAAACAACCGCAACACCAGGGGAATTGCAGATGCGTTGCCGACCTTTTAGAAAGGTGTAAGCTCTTTTCTTGAAGGTTCCTAAGTCGTATCGGTCCGGAAAATTCGCTGGTGGTAATTGATTCCACAAGGAAGTCGTACGAGGGAGAAAACTTCTTCTAAATCGCACAGTGGTGGACCGCCAATCATCCAGATGGTATGGATGGTAACGCGAGTTTTGTCGCGATGTGCGATGGTGAAATTGAGCGGCTGGAATTAGTCCGAACAATTCCTCAGAGCTATGTGACCCCCGTGACATATGTGATAAAATACGCAAAGAGATGCAACATCTCTACGCAGTGCCAGTGTATCGAGCCGATCAGATAGAACTCGGTCGTCGACGATTCGAACCGCTCTGCGCTGGATGCGGTCAAGTGGAAGGAGCTGGCACTGGGGTGCCCCGGCCAGAGATGAGAACACTACTCCATGTGGGGCCGAACTTGCGCTTTGTAAAGTTGCAAGCGATGTGCCGGCATGAAATACTGTCTCGCTCTGCTGAGCACGCCAAGCTTTTTAGAGGCCAATTTGGCCTTCCCTTCCAAGTGACCACGAAACTGCACATTATTCGATATGTCGACGCCAAGGATTCCGATACTGGCTGAGGCAACAAGGGGAGTGCCTTGAAACTGAGGAGATACGACAAAGGGGTTCTTTTTAGCGGTAAACCCGCAAACTTGTGTCTTCTGGGGATTGAACTGGACTAGGTTTAGTCGGCCCCAATCCGAGACTTTGTTAAGCAAAGACTCGACTTCAGACACAAGTTTGTCCCGGTACTCGGCGACGTTTTCCCGAGAAATATTGGCACGGCCGGTATATAAGGAATCACCAGTGCTGTCGTCCGCATAGCAATGAATGCTACCAGTTAGCAACATATCATTGATATGCAGGAGAAACAGCGTTGGTGATAGCACGCAGCCTTGTGGAACACCAGCGTTGATAGGCTTGAGATCTGAGCATGCACCGTCTACTACGACCTTGATGCTCCGATCAGCAAGGAAACTGGTGGATGCACAATTTCTCGGGAAGCCCATAGGCAGGAAGCTTAGAAAGAAGCGCTTTGTGCCAGACCCGATCAAAGGCCTTCGCTACATCCAAACTAACGGCTAATGCCTCCCCCTTGGACTCTACTGTCTCCGCCCATCTATGAGTAAAGTATACTAGAAGATCACCAGCTGATCGACCCCGACGAAAACCGTACTGGCGGTCACTAATCAGCTGGTGATCTTCAAGGTACCTCATGAGCTGGCAGTTTATAACGGCTTCCATTATTTTGGAGAACAAGGAGGTGATGGCGATAGGCCTGTAGTTGGACGGGTCTGAGCGGTCGCCTTTTTTAGGGATCGGGTGCTCCAAAGCTGTCTTCCATGAGTTCGGAACTACGCCTTGGGAGTAGGAGTACCGGAAAAGACGCGTTAAAACCGGTGCCAACTCCGGAGCACACGTCTTCAGCACAATGGGGGGGACTCCATCGGGCCCACTCGACTTGCTGACGTCCAGGGAGAAGAGTGCTTTGCGGACCGAGCGCTGTGTAAATCGCACATCCGGCATGGAGCACTCACATCGCGGGATGATCGGCGGTGTGTTCCTCCCGTCATCTAGAGTCGAGTTGGACGCAAAAAGAGAGTTCAACAGATCGGCTTTCTCCTTTTCGGCATGGGCCAGTGAGTCGTCCTCTCTGTGCAGAGATGGAAGAGATGGCTGACAGAAGTTCCCTTGGACAGCCTTGGCGAGAGACCAGAACGCACGGGTTCCCGAAGGAAGGCGAACTAGCTTCTCGCCAATTCTGCCGATGTGCTCAGACCTTGCCTTGGCAATGACGCTTTTGGAGGACCTGGAGGCGGAATTATACTTCTTTTTAAGTGCGCTGGTGTTTCCATCCCGAGACGTTGATGCTTCAGCCCAGGCCTGGTAGCACTCCTGCTTATAGCGTGATGCTATTTTACAGGAGCGACCAAACCATGGCTGGGATCTGCCTCCGATGGGCACCACAGAGGATGGAATAAAAAGTTCCATACCAAGTAGGATGCAAAAAAAGACCGCATCCCGTCCCAATCAGCTGACCTATAGTGCCAAACACGGCGGCAAGCTGTAGATCGCAACTGCGATTGGAGCGTGAGTGGCACCGTACTCCGGATCAGACAATGGTCCGAAGAGCCCAGAGGGGCATCGACGGAGACCTGATATCCGTCTGGATGAGAGGTCAGCAGAAGGTCCAAGAGGGAAGGTACATGGTCTTCCACATTTGGGATCCGCGTAGGCGAAGTAACCAGTTGTGTTAGACCATATGCCAAAGCAAAGTCATAGACAAATCTACCAGCATGATCGGTTAAACGAGAACCAAGCCATTCAGCGTGGTGGGCGTTGAAATCTCCGAGTATCACGATCTCTGCGGATGGGACCTGTTGTAGCACGGAGTCTGCAGCCATTTGGACGTGGTCGATGAGTCGGTCTGTGTCAGCATTACCGCTATGGGACCTATAGAGGCACCCGTAGACGCGGGGATGGTCGTCGCTGTCTACGCGCAGCCATAGGATGGACAGGTCCGTACCTTTAAGACTGCCAAGGCGTCGAAAACAGATGTCCTCTCTGACATACACGCAAACTCCAGCCCGGGGCACAAACGAGTGTTCTAATTTGTACCCAGGATAGGAGAGATACGAAGTATCAGCCGGAGAGGACACCTGTGTCTCGGTTAGAAAGAGCAAGGCCGGCATAGCTATCTCCAGATGGTAGTGGATTGGATGGCCAAATTTCACCAACGCACATTGGGTCAAACTGACGATATCATTCAAATCATCTGAATATTTTGCGGTCCACCACTGCCTGCCCATAGTGTTGCAGTTGTTGTTATAGACACTTACCATCATGTGAGCTTCCTACTCGTTTGCCACCTCTTCTACAAAAGAAGACACTAAATTGATACATAAACATGTACTATTTTAGAGAGTCCACAGTGAAACCGTGTAAAAGTTAGATCAAATAAAAAGTCTTATACCCTTTCGGTTGACAATTGCGGGGAGTGAGGTAACGCTTTCATACCCACATTAGAATATGTATTTAAAATCGGCCAAGATAAAATCTTAGGTCGGGTTATATTTCTTACGTCTCTTTGAGAACAAATTATAAATTAGTTTTTATTTTCATTTTATGAAAAAATTAACAAAATCGAAAAATTCAAATCGCCAGTGCTCGCAGAGACAAACGTTGTTTCTAAAGTTATCTCCGCTTTTGTGTTTTTCGATTGATAATTATTACGGGGAGTGAGGTAATACTTTCACCTACACAAAACGTTCTTAATCAGTTCCTAGAATAGGACGTTACCTTGAGGAACCTTTTTGACAGTGGTAGTGCCACGCGGCAGCTTTTGCTGTCCGGGGTGGTACCACGACCTCACAGAATACCAGCGTGAAGTAGAGGTTTACCTCTGCGTTTCGCTTGGTGAGTGCAGGTGGCCGGAGGCCCTTTTTACTGGAAATGAGGCATTCCATCTAGGTCCTCACGGCTGACAACGCATCTACATTTTAATTCGCAAACAAAGATGGATGTAGATGTCTATGGGCGGCAGGAACCACTTACCATCAGGTGGGCTGTGTGCTCGTTTATCACCCTTATCATATAAAAAAACGGAAATGTATTATAAAACAGATGAGAAAATTATTTTGCTAAAACTCAATAATAAAAGAAACCATGTAAAAACTCCGTATACATTTTTTTTATTTTGCGTTCCTATTTTTTTTTGTTCGTTTTATTCATCAGTTTGTAATTAGTGCATTAAAAGAAGAAATAAACAGAATCAAGCCACATTTATTGCACATACACACATTATTATGCACTTATATGTAGATTAACAATAACAAAAATATAAAGCAAAAAAACAAACAAATAAACAACTTGACAAAAAGATATTTTTGTTTTACATTAATGTCACATGTGTTGTGAATAGGGCAAACAAATTTCACTCAGTTTATATTGCTGCCGAAAATACAACGTTAGTTTTCAGTGAGCCCCAATGTTGTGAAATCGTTACTGGACATAAACTTCTAGTATGGAGTTTTCTTCCTCGCACGACTTCTTTATGCAATCAAAACTTCTGTATAAAACAAAAAATAACATATTCAAGAGTAAAAAAGCAATATTTTATGAACTGTATTTTGAGATGAAATAGGTCAAGAGAAATTAGTTTAATGAAATAAAAACAAACAATGCTTGTGTTCAGATAATATAATTGGATTTGCGGCAGATAAAGAGATAAAGAAAAAAGAAACGACTGAGACGGGGAACATTTTAACGTAATTTACCAAGTGTGGTACGCGATATAAAATCCACCCTTATCGTTGCCCAAAGACCTGAAGAAACTTTTGAAAAGAGTACTTTTGTGTATTGAGTAACATAACTTAAAATAAGCAAACAAAAATCTTATTACTACATCATCTATTAAATCTATTAAAACTTTTATGAAGAAACTTCATAAAAACACAAACACAAATTGTGTTTTAGCTGACTTTTGAGTCGATTTAAAAATTTTAGTAAATTTTGATAGAATTTTTGTTCATCAAACTTTATGGTGAATAAAATAAAAAATCAAACAAATAAACTAAAATTAAATTACATTTTATAATAGAATATTAAAAAAAAAATATTGGTAAATCCAATTGGGCATACCTTAAGCGCATTAAAAAAATTACGTATAACATGATTATAAGGAATTTTAAAAGTAGTTTAAATACATTTCGACAGCACTATCGGCTTCAACGTCCTCGAAAACCATGAAAATGACACCCGTGATGAAAAAATTGATACCTATTGCAGCCGCCATCTTGGATTTACATTTCGACAACCCTATCGGCTTCAACTCTCTCGAAAACCATGAAAATGACACCCATGATGAAAAAAATTGATACCTACTGCAGCCGCCATTTTGGATTTATATTTCGACAGCACTATCGGCTTCAACACTCTCGAAAACCATGAAAATGACACCCAAGATGAAAAAATTGGTACCTACTTCAGCTGCCATCTTGGATTTACATTTCGACAGCACTATCGGCTTCAACACCCTCGAAACTCATGAAAATGACACCCATGATGAAAAAATTAATACCCATTGCAGCCGCCACCTTGGATATACATTTCGACAACCCTATCGGCTTCAATTCTCTCGAAAACCATGAAAATGACACCCATGATGAAAAAATTGATACCTTTTGCAGCCGCCATCTTGGATTTACATTTAGACAGCACAATCGGCTTCAACTCTATCGAAAACCATGAAAATTACACCCAAGATGAAAAAATTTATGTCTATTGCAGCCGCCATCTTGGATTTACATTTCGACAGCACTATCGGCTTCAACACCCTCGAAAACCATCAAAATGACACCCATGATGAAAAAATTGATACCTGTTGCAGCCGCCATCTTGGATTTACATTTCGACAGCACTATCGGCTTCAACACCCTTGAAAACCATGAAAATGACACCCAAGATGAAAAAATTGATATATTTTGCAGCCGCCATCTTGGATTTACATTTCGACAACACTATCGGCTTCAACACCCTCGAAAACCATGAAAATGACACCCATGATGAAAAAATTGGTACCTAATTCAGCCGCCATCTTGTATTTACATTTCGACAGCACTATCAGCTTCAACACCCTCGAAAACCATGAAAATGACACTCATGATGAAAAAATTTATACCTATTGCAGCCACCACCTTGGATTTACATTTCGACAGCACTATCGGCTTCAGCACCCTCGAAACCATAAAAATGACACCCATGATGAAAAAATTGATACCTATTGCGGCCGCCATCTTGGATTTACATTTCGACAACCCTATCGGTTTCAACACCCTCGAAAACCATGAAAATGTCACCCATGACAAAAAAAATTATACTACTTGCTTTTAGTACGTACTACTATTATTTATTCTGTGCTTTTAAATATTGTAATAAAAAAATGTCTTATTATTATTGTAATTAAGTATTTAAGAAATTTGGTTATTCGAATATTGTGTATTTGTACAGCGATCTTTTTGAGCCGCTGCAAACAACCGATACAATGTCCACTCACGAAGGTGACTGCAGCAAGTACCCTATATAGTATATTATCTATGGCAGCAAGACTGAAGCCAAACCAGTGGCATAACAGTCCATACTATAATTTTTCTTAGAGGTATTATTATGTCATGACAGTTTGTTCATGTTGCAGTAGATGTCGCTTTTTTAAATTTAGCCATGCTAGGCCAATTTAGAATCAAACAAATTAATGAATAGTTTAAAATACAATCGAACCTTGCTAACTTACTATTTTGTTACAATACAAATTTGTAATTAAATTTTCAGTATAATTTATTTATTTTACATTATTCCCTATATATAATGTACTCTGTGAGCCAAACTAAACTACTCATTACTACTCTGTGGCTGTAGCTTCCCATTTACAGAATTATTAATTTGTATACGAGGCTAACAAATCAACGAAAATTTCGCCATTTTGGAGCCGAAAAAAATTAATTATAGCTAAACAAAACAAAACTACACTGCCATTTACATTCAGTGGCTTCCCACATGATCGATGAAGAGATTAAAATATAGATTGAGTTAAACAATTGATATTTTCAAAAGTTATTGTGTTTACAAGCCACAGGGACATGATAAATCCACACCATAAGCCACTAAAACCCTTTTTTTATTTAAAAATAGCAATTAATCGATTTAAAAAAATTATTAATAAGTTCAACAATCATTTATCTTTCTAACAATGTGCTTTTTATATCATTTATATGTATAATATGATTGCTAGATACGATTTTATTCGATAAAATGTTGGAATCTTAATTTTTAGGCGATAGTAGAACACACCTTGCGCTTTCGCTTAAGGTATGCAAAATACACCATTGCCCTTTAACGAGCTCGTTCCTGTAAAAATAAAAAATTTAAATTTAAATTATACGGACGTAGAATATTTTTTTATTTTTTAAACGTTAAAATGTATAAGAAATCAAAGATTAATGTAATAATAATAATAAAGTCCTCCAGACCGCATTTCGGTCAAACCGCCAGTCTCAACTGAGACTAGCCATGCGCGCAGGACAGGATTATAGTGCCTAAGTGTATGCGCAAGCACAGGTATATTCTCTATTCCCTTACTCTCATAGTCCGATGGGACTGTAAACCGATACGCCCGGAGAGAGATCAGGTGCAGGACTAACGGCTATACGTGCTTTCCGAGGCACGGCGGCGAGGCACAGCCAACATCCTGAATCCAGGCAGCTACTGAGAATTTCTTGATGGAAAAACTCAATAACTGATATTTTTTGGCCCAACCCGGGATTCGAACGCTCACAATCAGCAGTCGCACAACTACAACTACTAGACCAACGAGACAGTCAAAAAAAATAATAGTTTCCGGTCATAATTTGCTTCTCGTTCAAAACTGCAATGGCCACAGCTACCCTAATCTTTAAAAATGCATCACATAATAATAAAAATGCTCGCAATAAGTATTCTGAATCAACAATATTTTGTCTGGGGCAAAGGTCAGTTATTTGGAACAAACTATAAAACAGTGCAATTATAATAAAACATTTATTTATTTGACTATTACCTATCACTTGCCTCGTGATCCATTACTTTGTGTTATTCTTTCTTGTAACGTTGATATTTTATAAAATAGAAGTAAACTCCCAATTTAGTATGTTAACTATATGCTTTAAATATTTACAACGAGATGGTTCTAGTTTATTTCGGCTACTATTTTGTGTCTTATCTTATTAGTGATGATTTCACTTTGTATGCGTCTTAAAAAGGACAATTAAAAACTAGATAAAAAGTGCCAAATTACATAAATGCGTACTATACTTCACAGTGCATTGTATCAGTGAAAATAACAGTAAATTATAGTGAAATGCATGTTTCTCGAGTAACCCGAGGGTTAAATTACAATAATATTTTATCGAGGATTAAATTACAATACATATTTAAGGAAAGTGCATTTCTTCATTTGTGTCACTATTATGTTACGATTTGTGTCACGTTACACAATAGAACAGGTAAGGGCTTGTTTACAGTACTTACGGTTTTAGGAAAGATTCCGTTAACGCCTGCTAAAAGCAACAAAAGAAAAATCGGATAAAACCAAAATTTTATCAAAAAGAGTATAAAAAGAAAATGAACGAAATAGCACGAAAAAAGTAAGTAATAAGTTATAATTCAGAAAGAAATAAAGCACTGGACAGTGGACAGGATAAAAAGAATAATGTTTCAGAAGTAAGAGACCTAACACCAAAATCCAAAAGTAAATAGTTGTTGATTCTTTGAATATTTCGCTTTCAGAGAAATAAAAAGTCACAAAGGAACTCTTTCTGAAAAATATAAGGTAAAGTTGATTTATTTGTTTTAGTTAAATGAATGAAGGAATTTATTTTTTCTTCACAATAGGTAAACTTAATGCTAAGTATTACAAAATTTTCAGACTGGTACCTAACTTGTGAGAGACTGGAGAAATTTGTGAGAGTTGAGTAGTGATTGATTTGATTTGATTGTTAAATATTTGTTAATCGTTTGATATTTATTTTTTATGTATTGAATAATATCCCTTAAAATAAGCAAGCAAAAATCTTATAACTACATCATCTATTAAATCTATTATAACTTTTATAAGGAAACTTAACTGTCTTTGAATTTTATACTAGTCGTTTGATACGAGTATTTAAAGTGAACATACCTTTGAAGAATTGTAACGAAAATCTAGCATTATTATTGTTGTTAAAGTTAAATTTGCTAAGATCTGCGTGAAATATTATTTGAATAGCTTGTCCGTCTTTCCCATGTCTTGGTATGTTTCGAGATCATTCATTTCTAAACCATGTTTTGCTATTTAGAGGTCTTAAAGATAAGAGATATTTAATTTATCAATTAGGTATTTATTTTATCAAAAATGTATTTGATATTCATTTAATCGTCAAAAGACATCATAAAGTAGAATTAACTGAAGGCAATATTCAGTGATTTAAAAGCATTGTCCTATTCATTATATTATCGAAATTTCAATCGAGGAGTTTTTGGCGAAAATCTGACCGCCTGGAGATTGTTACTCTTGTATTTTTGTATATTAAATGTCGGTGATGTTTCATTTGATTCTTTTAAAGATTGAAGTTCAAATAGTATAAATACGTCGGTTCCCATTTGTAATCTCAGTTTTATATTATGATTTACCACTTGATAAGTGAAAAATGGAACCATCGAGAAAGCTATATCTGATGTCTCGATAATGCCGTGTAGCAGCGCGGTGGTATGAGAGAAATGAAAAAAGTGATCAGCAGGGAAGAGACAGCTGTCCCTTGCCTGCTGATCTCTTGTCTCGATGGTTCCATTTTTCACTTATCAAGTGTTAAATCATAATATAAGACTGAGATAACAAATGGGATAGTATTAAAATTAATAAACGAAATAATTAAGTTACATATGCCTACCGAAACCTTGAAGACGAAGACGTCTCGGCGACATTTTCGCTGAATGTGCTGCAATCGCCGCAAAAGTCGCCCCGCTGAGAGTAGAGGAGTTACATATGCCTATCGGGAAGTCACCTACCATACCAAACCGCCTGCTAAGCAAATGACAGCACGTCTTTACAGACGTGACTCAATTTACTTACGTGACTTAAGAATATTCAACATATGTAGTATAAAATCCAGAGTTTAAGTGTTAAAATAGCCCAGTAGTAGTTAAGTTCGTTTATAAGTTAGGTAGTCCATTATTCCTGTGTACTCACATTGTCACGGTAGTTAAGTTAACTTGTAAGTTAGAAAATAAAAGTAATATAGGAAAAGTCTTCGTTTCCAACTTCAACCCTCTCTAAGCTGCCGCCAACGTACGTAGTACATCGATGTCGATTGTTGTTAACATTGAGAACGAAATCACTATAGAATAAAGACGTCATGTCTTGTAAAATAACACCATACACGATACTACAGCATAAGAGTGACATTTTTCTGGTTAATCAGAAGATACGAGTGTACTTACTTTCATAATATTTGGTAGACAATAAAGAGGCCAAAGATAAACACTTGTCATTCAAGTTCTACGCATAAATTACACGCAACGTCTTTCAGTAGGTTTCTCTTTTTGCCTTATATAAAAGTTAAATTACAAAAAGCGAGACAAGTATATTAACTAAATTTATGTAGAGTTGTAGATTCCCTCTATGCATACATATGTTGTTACTCTAATTTAAAAGTTAACTACTACTTAGAATAATTATTTCTTATATTTACGCTAAGACTACACATTAAATGAAACTAATTTTACGGATTTTATCGCGTTTAATTTAACTTTTTAATTCCCGAGATGCAGGAGTGTACAAGCTGGATTGTGAATGTGGTCTCCCTTACATAGGACAAACAAAACGACATGGACGTATAAATATGGCGGACATAATTTTGTTAAGAAAGGACTGATGCACTGTAATGGCGGCGGTGCAAGTATGTTTGCGTGTTATATAGGGTTGTCATGTGAAACAAAATTTCACCATATTTTTTATAAAACAATCTTTCAAAATATAACACAACTTTGATGAAATACTAATTTATTATTAGGTAACTAATAAAAATAACACATTTGATTATTAAAAAATTAAGAATTTAAGATTTAGATTTAGATTGAATTCGAATTATTCTATGTCAATCAATTTCCATTTAAATTAATTTTATATATTATCTTATACAAAAATTGTGTTATATTATTGGAACGAAATATATTATAAATATTTTTCGTTCCAATATTTAAACATATTATAGATAACCAAAAAATTTAATATAAAATTAATTTAAAATATATTATTTTAGAATTATTATGAAAACATTTAGAAACAGCATGGTAGCGATCACCTCATTCTCAGAGGTTATTATCAATCATGTACTCTTTAGTAGTATACCCTAATAATCCTTACTAAATAATTTTTGCTTGCTAAAAATTATAAACTTTGATAGATAAGGCCAGTATATTTTCTGGGACTTTGTTGTGAAGGAATTACTGATTCTTTTGAGTCGATTAACTGGTATAACTAATTTGTGCTTGTTCCTAATATTTACAGAATATACATCACTAAATACAAATACATACATTAAATTTCTGCAAATATACTGAGAGGCCAAAGTTAATATATTTATTTATTAAAATTTTCTGCAATATTATAGTTATTATTTATGATAATTAATAGAATCAGGCGTTACTTTGCGGAAATCCATCATATTAAATTTAGTAAAAAATTACCTCGCGTACATCCGCTAGATAAAATAAAATGGTGTGTCTTACCTAGTTTGAAGAGCACCTCCCGCCCTCCCTCATTTGCGTGCGCTATCCCCGTCACCTTTAATCCCAACACCACTACTCCCAATACCACTAAATTAGGAAAGACACACCACTGACGACAATACGACACGTGTTTCGCCTCTACACGATGCATCTACTGGTGATGTAGACTCTGCGGTGGCTGACCGCTTTGAAGTGATGTGTCTTTCCTAGTGTGGTGGAATAAATCGTTAGATGGAAAACGTAAACCTCCTATAGTTTTCAAATTTATTAATTTATGAAAGAAATGCCTTTCTCCAGTATACAAACGCGCGGTGCATTTTTGGCATTTAATTTTTCTTTTGTTGCGTAATGAGCAATGCTAGCCGCCAAATATCCTATTATTAACTTACTAAAAAATGCATAAAACCGCATTATAATCGATCGGGTAATTTTTCAGGAAAATCGTAACAAAAGAGTGCACATGAAACAACCTTAAGAAGTTATTGGGCAAATATATTATATACCGTATCTGTGTCAACGTTGGTAAAAACAGCAATTTCCCAAATTTCGGGTAATTTTCCCTATAAATATAATTAACAACACTGACCACGTGACTCGTGTTTTCTGTTCCAAAAGTAGTATTTTAATTTAAGACAAAATTCTCAAATAAGTGATTATAATTAGTGACTCATCTATGAAAAGAGATTCCTTGATGTTTTTTGATAAAACCACTATGATTTTTACAAAATTTAACGACGCAAGACGGCATATTGATTTTTGTTTTTACTTACGCCAACTACTTCTCTCGGGCGACGTTTATTGCGTAATGGCGGGCGCTAGACTTATTATTAGTGTGAATGTTTGCGTGACCCCTTGTACGTACACGCGAGCTGACTTATTATGGGTGCCTCGCTGAGTTGTATAGCGAGATTCAGTCCGCCTTATTTATACGTCCATGCAAAACGATCTATAAAAACCCGCGTGAAAGAACATATAACCGACTTGAAGCACCGACGTTCCGGGAAGTCTGCAGTGTGTGAACATGTTCAAGATCGTCCCCACCATTACGTTAGATTTGATAGATCACACATCTTCGCAAAAGAACACCGATTCTTACCAAGCATGATTTGCGAGGCTATTGAAATTAAAAACATCCTAATTTCTGCCATCTGCTTGGGATCGTATAATTAATAAAATTAAATCCAAACCCAAGCATACCACTGCAAGACTTCAAAATACTGTAAGGTCATTCTGCGTAGATCGGACCAAAAATTAATATTCAAACACTGAAGGTAGCCGGGATAACTATGACATCGGGACGTCATACAACTCAGCCCCCCCCCCCCCCTCCCCCGTGATCATAGGTGCTGTAAAGCACCCGAAACGTCGGGAATTAAAAAGTTAAATTAAACGCGATAAAATCCGTAAAAATTAGTTTCATTTAATACTACTTAGAACACAAAATTTATTTAAATTGATGTTTTAGCCTTATGTATAAATCAAAATACAAAAACGACACCTTAAAAAGCTTACATTACAAATTGCGTGTACACAATGTAAACTCTAAACCGCAACCACTAAACCCAACACTACTATCTCCGATTAAAATTTTAACAATTTTTATATACTATGTACTTAATGAATTACTGCAAAGTAACGCCTGATTCTAACGAAAATTTATTACCTCTGAAATATAACAATATTTTCATAGGTCATGCATTGGGGAGCAGGATTACACGTGGTAAGTCATATTAGTTCTACGCACACCCGCTTGCCTGACCAATGCATAAATTTATAGTAATGTGTAAAACACCTTACAAGGAGTACTCGTATATTCACAGATGACTAATTTAATTCACATTTAAATTATCGATCGCTATTTTAAATATATATATACATATATCACGTCCTCTATATAATAACGTAAAACATAAAATACATGTTAATGAATCACTCAAAGATAAACAGTCGTTTTTAATGAAACAAATCACTAAATATACATACAAATAACGCTGAGCGAAAATGCCTCAATTTGTATACAAAGCTTTGAAAAATGACTCTCACCCTCTAGAGACTGAGTTACGAGCTCCGGACGTAACAAATTTTCACAAAGAATAGAAAGAAGATTACGATCATATTTACGTTTCTCTATAAATTGTTATATTATGTTACATAAAACCTATAGATTTTAAAATTTAAAGCCAGAGGTTTCACAAAGGCGTTGAGGGATTTTGCAATAGTTAATATTTATTTTATCTAAAATTTCATATACACACATGGTACATAGGCGGAATTAATACCTAAGGCATTATCTACCAGTCTACCTTGGGGTGATGCAGTTATAGAATGAAGTAGATATAGTAAAAAGTTAATATGAGAATAAATAATAAAGTAAAATATCAATGTTTCTATTACAATCCATTTCCACATAGCTAATTTATAGCATACGTCTATATCACCACGTAAATTTTCCACTGCTGGAAATTTGCCATAATCGCCACGCTGCTACATTAGAGACGGTTATATCGCTATCTGTTAGTAAGCATATTTACACTTTATTATTATTACCAATTAAAAGGGTTACAAAAGGTGGATTTAATGTATTTTGAATTCTCTCTCACTCAACCTATAAATCCCTAAATACTATATATGAACCCCTAAATAGTAGTCAGTTTATACTACGTCATATTTCAGTCTAGAGTAACTGCAATTTTGTCTTATAATCCGTAATTACCACCAACAAACTTCTTTCCTTCTTCCTTTACTTATCTAAGAGCGTTAGCAAATTTTAAAAACTTACTGTCCAGATTGCCTCTTGATATTATTTTGTACAATATATTCAACTCTCAACACACGTGCTAATCTCCAATCAACATTCGAATCACATTTGTCCAAAACAATTAGCATTTCGAGGCATCAATGAAGTGGTTTTTAATCTTCGGTAAAATTATGGGGTATATTTAGTACCCGGCTTTTTTACGCCACAGAATAAATTACTTACGCTCAAATATGCACACACATACACACACATACACGCGCTCGCGTGCGCGCTCGTGCACGCACAAACATACGCACACGCACAAACATACGCACACGCACACGCACACACATTCTATAAATTAAAAAGAGACAGTCAAATTTTTCATAAGTCATGATTATGCTACCTTTGTACAGTCAAAATACTGCAGCTCTTTAATCTATTATCAGTGGGCAAATTAGACTTTAAATTATTAATTCAACAAGACATGTTTTTGATAAACAAGTGAATGTAACTTATTGTCGAATTCCTTTCATTAAAATTTCAAATAATAAATTATTTTTATTTAATTATATACTAATTTTATCATTATATCTAAATTTAAGTTATTATAAAATAATAAAATAAAAACTTAAATACATTTTAAATTTAGGAATCCGACTAGGAGCGGCGATTTGTCAACCCCATCAGTGCATCTGTGGTAAGCAGGGTCGACAAGTTTGGGCTCCACGGACTTTCATGTAAGAAAACTGCTGGTAGTTTTTCACGGCACTGTTCTTTGAAGAATGTCATCCGAAGGACTCTTGTCTCTATAAAAGTTAATATTATAATCTCCTATATATATTAAAATAAATAATGTCCTTATAAATAAAATTCTCGAATAATCTAAAAATTTATATATTAATATTACCTATAATAATAGAAAATTAAAAAAAAAAACAAATTAAATCTTGATAAATATATTTTTTATTATATTAAAATCTATAATGAAAATAATTCTTGATAACATAATTAACGCTAAACTTACTTCATAAAAAATTGTTTGTGCACAGCTCGTAACCCCCCTAATAAAGAATAATTAGAATTTAAAGATCATCCAGCAACTATAACAGTATAAACCCCCATTCTAGTACAACATAAAAAATACCTAAATTAAATCTAATTATATTAAAATAATAAGGAATTAATATTCAAACCATTAAAAATAAAATAGAACTAATAATAGAAGAAAAATAATAAGAAATATAATTAGAATAAACAGGAAAAATTTGTTCCTTAGATAATAATTTAATAGCATTAGAAAAAGGTTGTAAGATTCCTATATATCCAACTTTATTTGGACCTTTTCGAATTTGAATAGGTGGATATACCTATAAACTTACACTCGAATAATATAAGAAAAGCAACCCCAATTAATACCCCCAAAATCAAAATTAATATCCCCAAAATTATTATTAATATATCTTTTATCATCATTTACTACTTAAATTACATAATTTGATTATTTATTTTTTCTTCCAAAAATCAATTATTATTATTATTAAAATTCTTTTATAATATATAAAATTATTTTAAATACTTAATCCTTTCGTACTAAAATACTTTATTAATTTAAAGATGGAAACCAACACCATACGTAGTAGCGCCATGCTGCAGCTATATTAGTAATGTAGTTGTAGCACAAATGTAACAGTAGATTAGAACTACAATAACGTAACATTGTTTATAAGACAAAAGCATGAAAATTTTTGGAAAAAAATAGAAATCATTCGCTGTTCTCGAAACTTAATCGGGGTTGAGTTTTACTCTCATACACCTTCGTAGAAAATTAAGGAGGGGGGAGGATTAGGATGGTAAACCCTCCCGCGCCGAACGTATAGTTTAAAAAAATATTATTTTATAAAATCATTTGTAATGTAAAATTAGTTTTTCAGACTTATGACTCTCAATTTGTAAAGGCAGCAAAAACCTGGAAAAGCTAGGCTAACAGTACTAATATCACAGAAAATAGAATCTCAATTTCCCGCAATACGCCAACCATTTATTACACGAATGTCTCTATTTCCTTTGTGGATTCCGCCTTCCTACATATTTTTCAGCCTTTAAGTGCATAAAATATACCATTCTTAACTTCTCTTCTGGAAATTCCATTTAAGATTGTCTGTATTTAAGGCCGAATTCAAAAGAAGGGAGTTGTCAAAATTCGACTATATGTGTTTTTTTTGGTATGTTAAGAGTCATTCTACTACAACCATATAAGCAGCTATATTTTGTTTGTAGCCCAAATGGGTCGATTTGACCGAAAAAGAACAACGCTCTCACATAATGTCAGCGTGAAATAGCAGCTTAACACTTTCACTGTCCGGTTTCCAGACACAATAGTAAGACAATAGCAGTGCCCTATATGTAGTGCACGGGACAGCGAAAGGGTTAATGTGTTTCGTATGGTGAGTGTAGAGAACCAAAGACCCTTTTCACTGGAAACAAGGCATTCCATCTTAGTCCTCAAGCGTGACGACACATCTGCAATTTGATTCTCAATCGGGGATAGATGTAAATGTCCATGTGCCACAGCTCATGTCCACTTAATATTGATTTGAATGATGAATTTTTTTCTTGAATAACCTTAAAAGGGATATAGGAGTATACTTTAGGGGAGGCTAAAGTATATTCCTATTTAATGAAAGAAAGAATAATATCGATTCATAATTGACGAAGCAATCGCGTAATATTTAAACAATTTTTTTTTTAAGTCGGATAACAATCTTTTATATTTGTAAGTCAGATTATAAAACAAAGCCTTTTTTCTATAAACTGAGAGTTGTGTTTTCTCTTACAAACAATGCTACAAGCCCGCGCAATACCAGGTTCCAGCTTAACATAATATTTATTGCCGTTTTGTTTCTAACAAATAACACTTGAGGTGAAAAAATTCAGGCTTCTTAAGAATAGACGTGAGGTTGCATGTGATAATATTATGTTCCCTTTATGCGAGTTTAAATATAAATTTTGCTTATAGGTGTACGCGATTGCTTCGTCAATATGAGTCGTTAAAAATGTAATGCAGTAGGTGTTTTATTACTTTATTAATGTTTACTCCCTCCTTTTGTGCCTAGAAATCAGTCTGTTTTGGTTTTAATTTTTTCTGACCTCAAACACCCTTTATTTTCGAAGTAACTTAAAAATATAAAATGGGTATTAATTTTTGCATATTATTGAAGAAATGGATAAAACAATGTAATGTATTTTATAGTGATAGTTAAATCAAATTAAAGTGCGTGTGTGCTGATTCTCTATTTGCAACGCTACGGTATCTATCCGTAATATTTTAATGAAAACTTCATAACTTAAATTAAGAGTAGCAGCTCATTTTCAGATTTTTGAAGTTTTCACTTGCATCATTTAATAAAATAAGGCTAGAAACCTAACTCTCATTCCCAAAATGACGACCCCCAAAATCTGTCGCTCAGGGCCATGGCCTGCCACCCGCCTTGCTACGGCACTGGTTTTTACATGTATGTACTACCAACATCTACCACTATATCAACTTTATATATTTAAATCCTAAAGGTGAAGAAAATATAAGGAATGAAGATTTTAACGTAATTATTTCAACGACATTCTTATAACCTTGATCTTTTGTATGAAATGGAATGAAGTTAAATTAAATTTATTAGACCGAATTCCCTAGACCACTCTTTTTAATTGTAAGTATTTTACGAAATGGTAAAACTAATTTTAAATTGAAAAGAAGTAAAAATCGACTCTAAGCAACTAAAAAAGAATAAATAAATGACTCATAATATCGGGGCTTAATTCGTAATTCTTCAATAAATGTCTCAGCACATTTTTCAGAAGTTATCGTCACAAATGTTAAAAAAATGACCATGGGTTTTTAAAGGTTATTTTTTTTACTTTTTATAAAATTAAAATTATATATTTGAATAACATTTTACTTTTCAAGTTTATTTAAATAGGTCCAGTCCTTACATTTCCGTCATATTACTTTTCTTAAACCTACCTAACCTAACTACCTAAAAATAAATTGAAATGATGAAACTCTATTCTAATAAATTCCGAAATTGGTTATCTGAACTATTTTCGATAATCGAATCAGCAGTGCTAAAAATTCCTTTAAGTGCTTCAGGGAATTCGCGATTTATATTAAACCCGACATCTGTTGTCCAAGTAAATGGCTCCCTTAAGACGGCGCACCCCTTGTTATCCCTTGATTTCCATTTTTTGCCTTGCAAACGCATTTTAACATCAATAACTTTGCATAATCATCAATGATGTAAAAAGATTGAGAATATAATATATTTATCTTTACTAGAAAATTACATCATATTATCAATATTCATTTAGTTTTATCGAAACATAATGTTTTTGAACGAAAGTTACTAAAGTTGTACTATACATGGTTTTAGATAAGAATAATGAAATTTGTAACCTTTACAAGGTTACGAATTTAATTATCAACCCATTATTATTTATCGCAATGACAACTGATTTTGTTATTGGCTATTTCATCATACGTTATACATCGGTCTACACCACGGTCGATGCTCCAAGTTAAATGTAAGCTTGGTAAAAATATTTCATGTGATTTAACTACAAACTAATGGACTTCGGTTTTTTTTTCTTTACTTGTGCTGTGAGATCTTACTTCTTGACAAATTATATGATTCTAGATTAATCTAGATCAAAGCGAAATAGCTATAGGTATTTATGAGTAAGTTTTCGAGTATCAAAATATCTAACTTATACGGTCAATCGTCCCGCAAAATCTAGAATGTCCCGTGTATGATATACAGCTAGATTTCGGGCCGAATTACACGCACGTTTTTTGTAGTATTGGTTTGTGATAATGCCTGGACTGCATCTAGAAATAAATTAAGTGTGGATTACATAAAGACATAATAAACTACAGGTCAAAATAAACTTTGAAAACGAATGCAAGGATTTTATGATTTCGCTATCCAATCATTTACAGCTGCGTCCCGCTTTTTTAGTCATATCTCGCATTTTGATTTCAATCTTTCCGGAAATCCGTAAACTAACCTAAGTAAGCTTAGTTGTCGGCTTAGCCGAATAAAGAGTAGAGGTCCGAACGAGTGCAAGTTCGATGCAACAACTTCGAGCGCAGTATTCTTAACAACTACCGGCATACGTGTGATAAAGATGTAACACTTGATCTTTGTACATATTCATCTTAAGTTCTATCCGTTGAGAAGATAGTACTGAGGTCACTTAGCATACGAGCAGTGCTGAGGTGATAAAGTTGTATTCGCCATTAATGTTGTTTTTTTTTATAGGAAAGGGTGACAAACGAGCACACAGTTCACCCGATGGTAAGTGGTTGCCGTGGTCCATAAACATCTACATCTATCCTCGTTTGCGAATCAAAATGCAAATGCGTTGTCGCCACCCGTGAGGGCTAAGATGGAATGCCTCTTTTCCAGTAAAAAGGCTCTCCGGTTCTCTACACTCACCATACGAAACACAGCAAGCTTTAAGTTAAGCTGTTATTTTACGCTGGTATTCTGTGAGAGCGTGGTCCTTTCCCGGTCGAGCCGACCCATTCGTGCCACAACTATACTACTAATATAGCTGCAGCATGGCTCTATCACGTGTTGTTCGAACAAAGTAGGCTACAGGTGAGTTGACATCTCTGAGGACTAAGATGGAATGCCTTACAGTCTGAATTATACCTATTGCCTCTCTATATCCTTCAGACGAGCACACAGCAATGCAAGAATTACTATTTGGCGGCAGAAATAGGTAAGAAGTTGGAACCTACCCAGACGGACTATGCAAAAGTCCTAACTTTATCATCAAAAATGAGGTATAATACATTTTATGCATTTAGTCTTATTACCTTTTTATTATTAAGAGTAGAAGCGTAGCTACCGCTGTATCAGCCGTATCAATGATACGGGGCCCCCGGGCTACAGAGGCCCCGAACGTATGTAAGCAAACATTCTAAGGACTTCTATGGGACAGGATGTTGGTTTGAATTGTTTGGCTAGCTTAGTCCTAGGAATATTAATTGTAAGTAATAACTTATAATCAATATATACTTTTAATTCAATGCGAGAGTTTTTGTTCCTTTTGTGAAAAATCTTTAACCTTCATTTGGGCCCCCCGACAAATTTTGATAGAGGGCCCCTCTAAAACACGCTACTCCACTGATTAAGAGGCAAAGTTTATCTAAAAATTACAATAAGTGAATCGGTGAATATGATAAGACAGTTATATTAATATAATTAATATTTTTTTGATTTCAGACATAAGTAGTCAAATTCAAAGAAAAATCCTTCAGAAAAATCCTTATATATATATATATATATATATATATATATATATATATATTCACCAATATTAAATAAAACCTGGAAGTATTGTGATAATATTTCATAAAGCAAAATGCTTTTATTTAGACCGTAAATATTTGTGTTTCAGGGAGTGATTCCACACATTCCACGTCAATATGAAGTTATGTAATATAACGACTTCAGTGCTATACAGAGCTATTTAACTTTTTAATGAATATTGTCGCTCCGGTACATTCTCAGCCGGATTTAATACAGTGTCAAAAGTGTACCGACGGTAGGTTGTTATAAGGTAAAAGGGGATTAAATATTTTCATTATTCATTTTAAACTACGCCATAGCAAAATTATTTCATCTTCACAGCCTTCCGCAGATATTCATAAGTTCGTAACACTATTAGTAATTTCTCGGAACAAATCGCAATGTACCAATGGTTAAAAGAATTTCCTGGGGTACGAGGATGCATCTTGGTAAAGCATTCATCATTATCATCATTACAGCCCTTCACAAGTCCACTGCTGAACATAGGCCTCCCCCAAAGAATGCCACAAAGCACGGTCCTGAGTCACCTGCATCCATCGACTTCCTGTATGTCTTACCAGGTCATCACTCCATCTCGCCTACCGGTACGAGGCTGCCACTCGAGAACCTTTCTTCCCCATCGGTTGTCGGTTCTTCGAGCTATATGGCCGGCCCACTGCCACTTCAGCTTACTAATCCGTTGGGCTATGTCAGTTACTCTGGTTCTACTGCGGATATCCTTATTCCTAAGTTTATTACGCAGAGAAACTCCGAGCATAGCCCTCTCCATAGCTCGCTGAGCGACCTGGAGCTTCCTCATACGGCCAGCAGTGAAAGACCACGTCTCAGTTCCGTAAGTCATCACTGGCCACACGCACTGGTTGTACAATTTCGTTTTAAGGTTTTGAGGTATGTCTGACGAGAAGATGTGTCGTAGCTTCCCGAACGCTGCCCAGCCGAGTTGAATCCGTCGATTGACCTCTCGGTCGAAGTTGGACTTACCTAGTCGGACTATTTGTCCCAGGTAAACATACTCGTCAACATCTTCGAGCTTAGTGCTCCCAACAACTACCGGCATAGGTGTGACATGGACATTAAACATAATCTTTGTTTTGTCCATGTTCATCTTAAGACCTATCCGTTGGGAGACACTATTGAGGTCATTGAGCATAGTGCTTAGGTCCTCCAGCGATTCTGCCATAAGAACTATATCGTCGGCAAATCGAAGGTGAGTGATGTACTCGCCATTGATGTTAATACCGTATCCTTTCCAGTCCAGAAGCTTAAAAACGTCTTCCAATGCAGCGGTGAAGAGTTTCGGGGATATAACATCACCCTGTCTTACACCTCTCTGCAATTGGATAGGTTTCGTACTCTAGTTCTGTACTCGGATAGCCATCGTAGCTCTACTGTACAAGCACTTCAGCACTTCGATATACCGACAATCAACTTGGCACCGCTGAAGGGACTGCAGCACCACCCAAATTTCGACGGAATCAAAGGTTTTCTCATAGTCCACATACGCCAGACATAGTGGCAAATTGTACTCTTCGGACTTCTGTACAATTTACCGTAGGGTATGTATGTGGTCTATGGTGCTAAAGCCCTTTCGGAAACCGGCTTGTTCGGGAGGCTGGAAGTCGTCAAGTCTGCGCGCGAGACGATTCGTAATGACTCTCGAAAACAGCACGTAGACGCGGCTCAGAAGGGAAATCGGTCTGTAGTTCTTCAAGAGAGCGTTGTCACCTTTCTTGAAGAACAAGACCACTGCACTTCTGCTCCACGCCTCCGGTGTAATGCCACCATGGAGGACGGAATTAAAGAGCTTCTGAAGGACTTCAAGTACCGGTCTTCCACCCGCTTTCAGAAGCTCCGCTGTAATTCCATCCTCGCCTGGGGCCTTGCCGTTTTAAGGTGCTGGAGAGCCATTCTAATCTCGCTCAGACTGACGTCCGGGATATCTTCGGAATAGTGTCGGATAAGACTCGCTCTTGGATCGTTACTCACACTTACGTGTGGCTCCAACGATGACGTGTACAGCTGCCCATAGAACCTCTCAATCTCACTCAAAATCTCAGGTGCCCCAGAAACGATGCTGCCACATTCGGTCTTCAGCTTTGACAGTTGGCTCTTTCTGGCAGACAGATCTCTGGCAAAGACTTTGGAGCCTTGGTTCCGCTCGATCGCTTCTTCAATACGAGCTGTATTGAAGTTGCGTAAGTCCCGCCGCATGCATTTGGAGATCTGTCTGTTCAGTTGCCTGTATGCTGTCAAATCTGTTGAAGAATGTAGCCTCATCTCCCGTCTAACAGCCATGAGATTAAGTGTGTGATCGGAGAGTTTTTGTGTTCTTCTGCGGCGGGTCTTGCAGAACTTAGCTCCGACCGCATGGACAGTTTCCACGAGCTTGTCATTCATATCGTCCACTTCATTGCAGTCTTCTAGGCACTGAAAACGGTTTTGTAACTCGAGCTGAAAGGTTTCGGGACTTTGGATTAGAGCACGAGGGGGACGGAGCGTTGACTTCATCAGACGAGACCTCTCCAACTTAACATTTAGGTTCAGTGTGCCTCTAATCATTCGGTGATCGCTGCCGGTTTTCACCCTCGCGATCACTGAGACATCACTGAACAGTTGTCGTCTGGCCGTCATAATGAAGTCAATCTCATTTTTTGTCGAACCGTCGGGGCTCGACCAGGTCCACTTCCTGTGGGGCCGCTTCTTGAAGAAAGAGTTCATCATAAAGAGTCCCTCTTTCTCCATGAAGTTGGCCAGCTGCTGGCCCCTTGGGTTCCGTTGCCCTATTCCAAATTTCCCTACTTTCAGCTCACCGTTCTCTCTTGTGCCTAGTTTTGAATTGAAGTCTCCCATTAACACCGTATATTGGGTTTTGGAGGAATGCATGGCTCTAGAGATATCCTCATACATTTCCTCCACCTCCTCATCGGGGTGTGCCGAGGTTGGTGTGTAAACCTGTATGACCTTCAGCGAATACCGTTTGGTGATTCTGAGTATAAGGTACGCAACCCTCGTCGACACACTCCCGATCTTTACAAGGTTGTTAACGAGAGACTTGTGGACGATAAATCCGACACCTCCTTGATACACATATCACAGATAGTCGCCCTTCCGGTGATAGAGCAAGTTGCCGGATTCGAGGATTACCGTGTCCTCCCCCTCTCTTCGGACTTCGGATAATCCTATAATATGCCAGCGCAACTTGTCTATCTCTTTTTCCAGCTCCACGATCTTCTCGTCAGTCCTCAGGGTGCGTGCGTTGTACGTTGCCAGGTCGAGTCGTCGTAGGTGGCAACCGAACCTCCACCGGAGATTCTTAGCACCCCCTGCCCCGCCGTTACCATGGTCGCCACCGTAGCCAGGAATAGCGGGGCCGCCGGGGACTGGGGGCCGTCTCTTTGTTACTCTCGTCATTGGGGGGTATTTGCCATAGTTGCCACGCTTGGCGAGCGGGTAGGCAACCGCAGTTTTTTTTATTGTAATTTTGGCTATTATCAGGAAGATGCTGCTGCCCATCTCCCGCCTGTTTCCCTTTGTCGCCTTTTACGACACCCACGGGAGGATATGGGGTAGTGGATATTCTTGACCGCCACTACACGGCTAAAGCATTGTCATACACTATTTAAAACTGTTTCACGAATAGTGAAAAGAGTTGACAACAATTAATTTCTTTCGCGTATTCTCATTTACATTTCAATATAAAAAAAATCAATTACGTCTCAACTAAAAGAGACATATCTTCAAAATTTTGATTACCCCATCTATATTTATTATCAATTATTATAGTAATAGTTGAGTCGAAAGTAATGGATGGCGACTTAAAACTCGTCGTCCTGGCTCCTTATAATTGTCTTGAAGACATTTGTCAGATGCAATTTGGATTGCCCGTCCTTCGCCAATCTTTCTCAAAATTTACCGCTTCCTCCCAATACTTCTATGTAACCCTTACAAATTTCAGAAAAAGACACTTTAGAATAGAAGCAATTACAGTAAAACCCGCTTAAGACGATTTTGAAGAGATCCAGCCAAAATCGCGACTTAAGCGGGAAAACGTATTATGCGGGATAGGAAAAATAAAACATCATTTACAAATATTGTGTAGGTATTGAATTATAATGAATGAATGAAAGGTATAATGTTATATATATATATATATATATATATATATATATATATATATATATATATATATATATATATATATATATATAAATACGTTACATTAGGCTAAGCGTCCACTAGGCTCGCCGAGCCGAGTCGAATCGAATTGCAGAAAGTCGCCTCCTATATTATATTTACTGTGAAACTGCGTCCATTAGCGACGAGCCGCGGCGCGCCGAATTGAATCGACCGCGCTACTTGCTTGACAGGCGAATTTCTTCGCCGATGCGATTCGATTCAACTCGGCGCGCCCCAGTCGACGCGGAGAAGCGGATGCGCGCCAAAATATTTTTATTAATTTCTATTTAGTTTTCGTAAAAATCTTTTTTAAAATGAAAGATCTATTGATATCACTGGTCCAACAATATCCAGAGTTGTTTAATCATGAAGATCAATATTATCACGATTTGCGTCATGGACAGCACGTCCATGACGCAAATCGTGATAATATTGATGAATTATTGAAAATCCACGTACGTGTACCTTTGAACCACCATAGCAAATCACCGCAAATTCCATGTGCCTGTAGTTTTTGAAGCAGGACGATATGATCTGCACGGTATAGATTTTATTGCTTTATTTTTAGTACTGCTTAAATTGTTCTATAGTTTTCTATTTGCTTGTTATTCTGCAGTTATTTCTCTACTCATAGTTAAAATAAAAATAAGCATGTGTTTGAGTAAATATTACTTGCTTCACCTACTTTCCCCACGATTTTATACTTTACTACTTCACCGGCGTACACGTGGTAAATCTGCACTTAAAATTCCTTATAACAATTTTATTGGTCCTCACGGGAATCGTACACGTTTTGCTCCCGTGCCGTGAAATTTTGTGGAAGGCCACACGGCTATCGTATTTACTAAAATAAAATTAATAAACTGAAGAGAAGATTTTGCACGACTGTGAACCGCAATATAGGTAGTAATCAGTTATCCAACGATAATGGTCTAGTGGTCGTAAACGTGGCTACTGATCAAGAGGTTCCGGGTTCGAATCCCGAGTCGGGCCAAAATCAAATATTGGGTGTTTCTGTCAAGAAATTCTCAGTAGCACCCCGGAGTCAGGAAATTAGCGGTGTATTCCACCCCCATGCCTGAGAAAGCACGTAAAGCCATTGATCCTGCGCCTGATCTCTCTCCGGTCATTTGGTTTGCTATCCCATCGGAGTATGAGAGTGAGGGAATAGTGAGTCCACTTGTGCTTGCCCATACACTTGGGCTCGTAATCCCGTACTACGAAGATGGCTAGTCTCTGTTGACTGATTATCGGGACCGAAATCCTCGCTTACTGTTGCTCGCGTTCTGTGAAATATACAGCGAGCGCTTAGTCCCTGAACTACCGCGGCACAAATAAGTATTCAGTAACATTCTTTAATTAAATTTTAACAGTTACTTTATTAAAATAATTAGTAATTAAACTAAAATTCATCTCCATTTTTATTTTTTCGATAGATGTCATTATTATGTGTCGTCGGCGTAGTTGTTTACCTATATATTTAAATCTCTTTGGGGTAGTTTCAAATTATTACACAACGGTTAAAAGTTATTTTAAACTTTATATATAAATATTATGGTATACATTTAAAAGAACACTATGTTATTTTTAACAGTGGTAGAGCCACGCGGCAGCTTTTGCTGTCGCACGGATGGGCCGGCTCGAACCGGGGTGGTACCACGACCTCATAAAACCAGCGTGAAGTAGAGGTTTACCTCTGCGTTGCGCTTGGTGAGTGCAGGTGGCCGGAGGCCCAATTCCATCCCCCCCATCCCCCCCCCCATCAACATGGTAGTGGAATTAAATAAAGACTACCCCAGGAGGGTACCAGCACCCGTGGAGAATCCCTCGCTGAGCATCCACGAACAAACTCAGCTGTTGCTGCTCAGGCTGCCCCGCGTATTCGGGGGGGGGGGAGGGGCAAAATTCTGCTCGCGACTAATGCTGCTCGGGGCAAGCGGAGCAATACAACCAAGGTGACCCTTGTCACGCTATCCGTGAATTTTTGCAACATCAGAGGACTTCATTCCAACCTTAACGCTGTCCATTACTTTCCTGTGTGTCCTCTTCGGCTGATACTTCAATCTCTCCTACCCGGGGTACAAATTGGAACACTCCTTTGTGCCCCGGGCTGGAGTTTGCGTATACGTCAGAGAGGACATCTGTTTTCGACGCCTCGGCAGTCTTGAAGGTACGGACCTGTCCATCCTATGGCTGCGCGTAGACAGCGACGACCATCCCCGCGTCTACGGGTGCCTCTATAGGTCCCATAGCGGTAATGCCGACACAGACCAACTCATCGACCACGTCCAAATGGCTGCAGACTCCGTGCTACAACAGGTCCCATCCACAGAGATCGTGATACTCGGTGATTTCAACGCCCACCACGCTGAATGGCTTGGTTCTCGTTTAACCGGTATCAAGCGGGTAGATCTGTCTATGACTTTGCTTTGGCATATGGTCTAACACAACTGGTTACTTCGCCTACGCGGATCCCAGATATGGAAGACCATGTACCGTCCCTGTTGGACCTTCTGCTGACCTCTCATCCGGACTGATATCAGGTATCCGTCGATGCTCCTCTGGGCTCTTCGGACCACTGTCTAATCCGGAGTACAGTGCCACTCACGCTCCAATCGCAGTTGCGATCTGCAGCTTGCCGCCGTGCTTGGCACTATATGTCAGCCGATTGGGACGGGATGCGGTCTTTTTTGCATCCTACCCATGGGGGCGGGGTTGCAACTCGCCGGAAGATCCCAGCGTTGTTGCCGAATCTGTTGCTGATGTGGTACTTCAGGGTATGGAACTTCTTATTCCATCCTCTGTGGTGCCCATCGGAGGCAGATCCCAGCCATAGTTTGGTCGCTCCTGTAAAATAGCATCACGCTATAAGCAGGAGTGCTACCGGGCCTGGGCTGACGCATCAACTTCTCACTTAAAAAGAAGTATAATTCCACCTCCAAATCCATCAAAAGCGTCATTGCCCAGGCAAGGTCTGAGCACATCGGCAGAATTGGCGAGAAGCTAGTTTGCCTTCCTTCGGGAACCCGTGCATTCTGGTCTCTCGCCAAGGCTGTCTAAGGGAACTTCTGTCAGCCATCTCTTCCATCTCTGCACAGAGAGGACGACTCACTAGCCCATGCCGCAAAGGAGAAAGCCGATCTGTTGAGCTCTCTCTTTGCGTCCAACTCGACTCTAGATGACGGGTTAACACACCGCCGACCATCCCGTGATGAGAGTGCTTCATGCCGGATGTGCGGTTTACACAGCGCTCGGTTCGCAAAGCACTCTTCTCCCTGGACGTCAGCAAGTCGAGTGGGCCTGATGGAGTCCCTCCCATTGTGCTGAAGACGTGTGCTCTGGAGTTGGCACCGGTTTTAACGCCTCTTTTCCGGTACGGCTACTCCCAAGGCGTAGTCCCGAATTCTTAGAAGATAGCTTTGTTCCACCCGATCCCTAGATACCATCTGGATGATTGGCGGTCCACCACTGTGCGATTTAGAAGAAGTTTTCTCCCTCGCAACTTCCTTGTGGAATCAATTACCACCAGCGAATTTTCCGGACCGATACAACTTAGGAACCTTCAAGAAAAGAGATTACACCTTTCTAAAAGGCCGGCAACGCATTTGCAATTCCCCTGGTATTGCGGTTGTTCATGGGCGGCGGTAGTCACTTACCACCAGGTGAGCCGCATGCTCGTTTGCCCCCTCTTCTATAAAAAAAAATATCTCCCCTGTAACTAATAGAATTATTGGTAACCATTATCAATTAACTTCTAAAGGAAGGAAAAAATATATCCTTCCTGTTTTGTTCCGTAATCGGATAAAAAGTACCCTATTAGTTACCCCGGGTCACTAACTACCTACAAATAAAATTTCATGAAAATCCATTCAGTAGTTTTGCGTGAATCGTGAATACATAGACAAACCGCCAAAAATTCAATTTAGCCACTAATTTGGCTTCAGTTTCTTTTATTTTTAAACCGCGACGAAAATAGAGGAGTGTTATAAGTTTGTAATGTGTATCTGCGTTTCTTTCTGTGGCATCATACAGATCCTGAACGGATGAACTGATTTTGATTATGTTTTATTCGTTTGAAACATTGATAGTTTGAAAAGTGTCAAAGTGTTCATAGCTACTTATATTTTAAGAAAATCTGTTGAGCCGTTTGAAGATCGTCAGCTCTTTTTGTTTCAGGGTTTTTTTATTTTTTATTTAAGGTATGTCACTAGTCTGCTGTTGCTAATCATAATTGTCGCATATTGTAATGCTAATTATAATCAAAGATAATATAATCACTACGTTTGGGCGGGACTTCCATAGTAAAAGTAAATGCATTGAAATGCATGAAAGTACGCCAAGCTACTCTACCAACATCAAAATATGACATTTAGTTTTGACAACATTGACGAATTACAATAGCGCTGAAATGTCTATCCTGGATCATTTTATCGATACAACCTTTATCTATATATTGTTTATCGATATTTTTACATAATAAAAGTTAGATCTCTATACTGAATTATTTACGAGAAATATTTTTTTTTTACGTAGGGATTGAGTAAAAATGCCGATGAAGATAAGATCTCAATATATTTTACACACAGCAATTTGTAATTATATCTTTTTTTTATAGGAGAGGGGGCAAACGAGGATGCGGCTCACCTGATGGTGACTACCGCCGCCCATGAACAACTGCAACGCCAAGGAGGGAATTGCAGATGCGTTGCCGGTCTTTCCGGATCTCTACAATTAGGTACAAAAATATGTATAAAGAAAATATAAAATAAAAAATGCACTATTATACTAATAATTAATTAAGTAAAAAATAAACGACGACTCCGCAGCGGAGTGGCTAAGCGTTTGGCTGCGGCATTGCAGGGCTGAGGCTTCGTTCCCGCACTGAACAAGTGTTGCTATGCTGTGAAATAAATAGTCTGCGTCTGGATGCTTGTTTTCAACTTTTGTTTTTTTAAGGGTAAAAATATTAGGTTTTAACACTGGTTGGATTAAATTGCTTTTATGTGTAACAAATACTATGTACAAATCGCTAGGCTTCTTCACAGAGGTACCTATGTACATACTGTTCGCAGAGATCGTTTACTAATTGTCGCTTTCAAAATGAATGCTCATTAAAGCTAATGTGAATCTATAAAAAAATATTTATAACCATAATGATTTCTTATATTTACGCGAACACTATGTACACATTTAAATAAAAGTAATTTTACGGATTTTATCACGTATATTAACTTATTTTATATTCCCGACCTCTTGATAAAGAGTAATTGTGTTCTGTGTTCCCGACGTTTCGGGCACTTTTCAGCACCCATGGTCACGGGGGGACTGAGGTGTATGACGTCCCTATGTCATAGTTAACCACGGCTACCTTCAGATTAAAAATTATTACTTTTTGTTCCGATCTACGCAGTATGAACTTACAGTATCATAAAGTTTTGCAGTTGTATGCTTGGGTTGGGATTTAATTTGACTAATTATGGGATCCCAAGCAGATGGTAGCACCCAGCCATCTTCTCTATTAAAATTTGAATGTTTTTTTATGTCAATAGCCTCGCGAATCATCCTTGGAAGGAATCGGTGTTCTAAAGCGAGGATTTCTGGTCTAACAAATCTAATGTAGTGACAGGGACAATCCTGCACGTGTTCACAGACAACGTCGGGAATATAAAATAAGTTAATATACGCGATAAAATCTGTAAAATTAGTTTTATTTAAATATTTATATCCAGGTAATTACAAATTACTTTGAGTTTATTTATATAATCGAATTCTTTGGTAAGAATTCGATTATATAAATAAACTCAAAGTAATTTGTAATTACCTTTTTTTAAAAATTGTAATTACAAATTACTTTGAGTTTATTAATATAATCGAATTCTTACCAAAATGTGACTTTAGAGGGATATTATCTTTTGCTACATAAAACCTAATTAACATACACATAATTGTGGAAGTTTAAATTAAGTCCACTGATGAAATAACAGTTCGTTTTAGTTGGGTTCAAATGCAATGTTTGCCACTTATATGTTTTAACATATGAATCTTTTCAATTGGTGCATGTGCCAGCTATTTCACCCATTGCTTGCATCTGAAAAAATAATATAAATAAAATCACATTTTTATTGAACAAATAGAATGTTAGCAGTCACAATTGACTGTGTAGTTTCTAAGTATAGTTCGTTTCGGATTGTCATACCATCGAACTATCAGACTTAGGAAATAGTGTGTTTGTATTGTGCACACAATCGCACACTATAAAAACCTGTCCTACGTAGATTAGTCCAAACATGTACTCGCGTTAAATATCATATTACTATTAAAGTTGAAATCACCACATACCTTTCATCATCTAAGGAAAATATTGCTACAAATAGCCTTTTCTTGGTTATAATTTTTTCCGCTTCTTGCACCATTTAATTGGAAAGTTTTATAATGCATATTTAATTTTTTTAACAATTCTGTAAATGAACAACGGCTCCTATAGCAAAATTAAAAGCAATCTTAATAAATAAAATATATACAAATACTAGCTGACCAGGCAGACGCTGTTCTGCCCTTTCCGAACAACCATTTACTTTACCAAAAAAACTCCTGAAATTAGCAATAAAAAAATTGAGGGTCACTTATCGGGATAAAAATTATCCTATCTCTCAAGTTGGACCAAACTGCACACAGTCTGCAAAATCTCATTGAAATCGGTTCTATCTGTTGAATACTTACAGCAACACGTGGTGGTTATACTACTAAATTGTAGCTTATATTCAAAGAGATTTAAAACTACTACTACTTAAATGTCTTTGCTTATATTAAACGTTTGTATTTTTTAACATAGCGCCATCTATTGAATATTTACTCAATCCAATCAACAGATATCGTCATCTGACAGAATCGTTTGGAGCTAATAGAAAATTGTGATTGTCAAATAATACGCAAATAATTTTCAATAAAATAATATTGTATTGCGACTATAAATTGAGATGTAAGCTATCCTATCTCTCAAGTTGGACCAAAATGCATATGGTGTGCAAAATTTCATTGAAATTAGTTCAGTAATTTAGGAGTCCATCGCGGACAAACAACGTGACACGTACTTTTTATATATAAAGAAGATAATTGTTTGATTTGACATTTAAACCTACTCGTATTTGATTTGACAATGCCGTTTATAGACATTTTAAAGACATATTACGAAAAGCAGAAAGAAGAGATAAGGGTGTTTCGCGCATTTCGTGCAAATTCCACGACATTTCTAAATCGCAAATTTATTGTCGAATTACTTAGTTTCTTTTTATAATATCTGTAATAGATATATAATACTTGAACTTTTAGTGGTTTGTACCTTTCGTGTATGAATAAAAATTAAATTACTATCATATCAAAAATCGGAATGATACGGTAATGAGAACGTCAAGGATGGGAATGATATTGAGTCGTTAAGTGAAGGGATAAGGATGCGAAGGTAATGATAATAAACAGAAGGCAATGATATAATAAAATATGCATTTATAATATTTAATTAACGTAATTGCTGTAGTAAAATTATTTTTTCAAATAGATATTTAATGATCATATTACTTAACATAGTCAATAACATCATTGCTCCTTGCCTTTATTAGAAATTAAGTCATGTTTCTTTATTTATATTAACCATAATCTTTGGAAATACGAAATCAACAATCAAAAGATTTTTTAGCAAAAATAAAAATCAGGCTTAAACAAAACTAAACTTATTTTTCTAAATATGCTGATAAACCTGAGAATACTAGTGAATGTAACATTACACACAATTAACAAGCATTTGCTACTTTAACTGACGAGTGTTCGCTAGCATTATCAACTAAATGTTCGTACCGACATTTGTCTTCATAGGTTATTCAATTTGACAAAATTTCAAAAATGTGAATGCTCACTTTTACAAGTCAATGTTCAGGTTTATCAACACATTTATCTTTAAGATTGAAAAAAAAATAGTTTTTTCTGATCTATTTGTCGCATTAAAAGATATCTTCTTCATCAATGTCACTCTAAAAGTCAATCAGTTTTTTTTTCCTTTTTCTGTTCACTTGTTTCGTCTTTATTTTCTTTGGCGTTCTGTTCTATATTTGTACCCTTAAATTTAATGAATTTCTCAAAGTATGTTTGATAAGTATTATTCCCTTTTTTTATTTTAGCAAGATTCTCCTTATCAATATAAAACTTTCTATTTGCCCAATCAGTCACATTTATATCCGATAATATTTTGACTTTCTGCGAATACGGTCTGTTTGACGATTGATCTTTAAAACTAATCGGTTGATCAGATTGAGTTACTGAAAAACCTGTGTTGCTTATTTCTTGGATAATATCTGGTGTTGTATTCTCATCGAGAAAACTCTGAAATTGGTTAATATTGACGTTTTCGTAGGATGGTATGTTATAATGCCCAGTATCTTGACCGTGACTGCAAATAACTTTATTGCCACACTGAAAACAACTTAGTTTTCTTAAACTTATTTTAGAGCACCCAAATGACCAAAGAGCTTGATGCACCGTCATTGTACCTTTGGCTGCTTTTAAGACTGTTGGAAAACTTCTTGCTTCAATGTCATTTCTTGTTACAATGCGAATATCAATCGTCACTCTAGGTCTAAGACAGGCTAAGAATGATTCTAATGAGTCCACGTCACTGCCAAAGCGGGCTACTTGATCTGCTGTTCGTTTGAGAACAGCACCAACTCCGTCTGGCGCCCCTTTACCATGTCCAGCTTCTAAGTAGTTCCAGGTCACAGATTTCAGTTGTGGAAAATCACGGTACAGTTGGCTGATCATATAAAAAATAAAGCGATTTCGATATTGACTGGTTGGACTATCGGAAATAAAGTGTATTGTATCAATTTGGGTCGAAATCTCCATAACATACCCAATAGTCGGTATCAAATGTGCCCAAATAGCCGCAGCATCGTGTTGGGTGCATTCACTTACAGTGCAAAAGCTGTATTGTTTTTGAATTCCAACTTCTGGGTCTATCAAGTAGATAACACATGTGTGCAGTGATATTTGCATTCTACTACCACCAAAGTGAAAACTCTGGATTTCTTCGTTATATTTAACGCAGTAGTTTTCACTGAAGTCGACGTGAACCACTACTTCTTGCGGAGTAAGATTATTCTTAAGCTCTTTAATATTTCTATATTGAACCAAAATATTTGTACAGTGTTTCATATAGGTAATAAGAGTATTTTCTAATTGAAAAATGATGTTTCGTGGAAAATCATATAATGTTTCTTTTTTTGTTACTAGTTTTGTTTTCTCCTCATTTTTTACATAATATTTTACAGAGCAATTACTCCACTGATAATATTTAATTTTCTTGTCATTATGAAATTCGGCGTAATCTAAATTTTTCAATTGACATTTTTCACATGTTCGATTCAAACAATTTTCATCGTAAATGTTGCAACATAAGCTTTCTAAAACACCTGTCCCGTTAGATTCTTTTAGTATTTTATTTGTGTTAAGGCATTTTATCAACAGATCTACATTAATATGAACTTTGCAAGCACAGGTATTCCTACTGGACTCTTTTGGAAATAAAACCCAAAATGGACGATATTTACAAAAAGTTTGATACGTTACTTTGACATTAGAATTATTCGTAAACTTTTTGTATAGATTAGACAATGTGTCCGTTAAGTATCTTTTCTGCTTCCTTATTTGATTTTTAGTTATATATTCTTTTTTATCAGCTGCAATTCTAGTCACCTCGTCATCGTCAAAAAACTCTAAAATTAGTTGCTCTTTCAAGCTTTCCCTTTTAGCTATCTTTTCTTTTTTATTTCTTACTGTGAATATTTTTGTTTGTGTCAAGAGCTTATATTTTTTAAACTTTTCTTTTTCGGCCATAACCACACTAGAGAACTCTTTCTTATCTTTTTTCCTCAAGCACTTGTACCCTTCGCCAACACTTCTTGAAAGTATTTCACCAAATATTAGTCTTTTTTTAATTTCTTCACGCTTTTTTGTATCTACATTTTCTACTAATTGTTCTACTTTTTCTTCAGTCGATATATTCTCGTTTTGCTTCTTATTTTTCATTACTCTATACAACATTTTTCTAATGGCATCTTTCTGTTTCTTCGTTTTTTCTATTTCTTGTTTCAAAATGCCTATTTCTTTTTTATGTAGGTAGCGAACCTTTCTCAGAACAACATCTTTCTTTAGGCACCCTTGACAAGAATTACTATTACCGGAATCCAAACAATTTAGAGATGAATTAGGTATGGGGCTTGGAGCTGGTCGAGTGAGAGGATCTTGTTCAGCTGGAAGTACTTCAGTGTCACTATTTGGTGGAGAATTATCTAGTAACAACTGTTGAATAGCCTTCTCTTTATTTTTTCTTTCATAATGACGTTTTGAATTAACTCTCCACTTCTTCCTCTGAACTCTCAATTGTCTCGGTGTCATATCTTTTGCACTACTTATTTTTTTCTGTTCTTTTCTTTTAAGGTATCTTGCTCTTTCTTTTGCCTTCAGGTCTGCATACTTTTCAGGATCTTCTTTAATTTCTGCATACTTTCTTTGTTTTTGTAATCGGTCGCGCTCTCGTTTCTGCTCTAATGTTTGTTTGGCTTTCTTTGGCATTATTAATTCTTAGTAATCTGTAACAACAAATAATATAATGTCATAATATCAAGCTCATCCTTAACTTACATTTTATAAAACGTATACTTTTTATAAACAAATTTATGACGAAACAAAGTAAAATTATTAATTCTTTATTTCACTTTGCATTAAAGTATTATTTATTACTATATTTTAGTAGTATTATTGTAAAAGGAAAATCTTACCACGGGTGGGACTAGAACCCGCGACGACACAGTTTGCAAAGTGAAAATGCACAGTAAAAAATAATAATAAATTGACATAAAAATATTCTAATTGCCATCGTTTCGACCTCACTATCATCGATAAAAAAGACGACGGTAAACGAAGGCAGTGAGGAAGAAGGTAATGAGGTTTTAATCTTTATGCAATTTTTTTGCTAAAAATATCAATATTACGAATCCCATGCTTATTCTAATTTACGGAGGTAATCAATAGAATTGATAATTAATTACAAATTAAACAAAATCATTAATACTTACTTAATAATAACGGCGATAGGAAAGAGGCCGATTCCAAAATAATCACCTCCCACGAAACTTTACACGTAAATATTTTTTTTCCACGAACAAGCGTGAACCTTCTAGGACGTTTGCTGGCTGACTGAGACATGTGCGGGGTGCAGTATGGCGGTATAGCAACATTCAAGGCCATACGCCGACTATAATTTAGATTTTCATCAAAGCCGATGGTAATCAGATTTTTTTTTTGTTAAACATTTATGTAATAAAATTTCATTATATCGTTGAGTTATCGTTATTTATTTTGGGTGTAAACGTTGTGCTTTTTAATAAAGTTTCATAGAATGGTTATTTTTTTATATTTAATATTGATATTTTTGGTTACAAAACAAATTTATTTAGGAGAGTAGTAAATGGACACAGAAGAAAATGAGAATTATTAAAGTTTATTATTTATAATTTACTTACTACTTCATTTTGATCTGTAAATATTACATGCATGTAAGCATAACCTTATTATATTTACATTCCTTTATAAGAAATGTAGATATTTAATTGAGAAATAGAGATTTTTCTCCTGGACGTGTAATGTGCATGAAAAATGAGAAACACCCATAACCGGACCCCTGTAGTACCATTGTAGTACATATAATTTTTACTATGGAAGTTGCACCAGCCTGATTATAATTACCGCAACCTTATATAGGTACAGGCATAATTTATTAAAAATTACAAGAAACACATTTAGGTACACTTCTTGATAAATGATATCTCTCGTGTTGGCAACTAATTTACCGACTGATACATACATTGCTAAATTTACACAAGAAAATTGAGTTAATATTATGTAAATATACATTGATTATACTTCAATGTTTATAAATAAGTATTCAGTTTTAGGGTGAACGCACACTTACGATTATACTCGTATACGTACCGCACGGGCCCCAATTTGCTGATGATCTTGTGTACCTATTGTAAAAATGCTAAATATGAAAAGTAAAACTGTTTGTTAAATTCTTTATATATCTGGTATCTCTCTACATATCTTGTAAAACTCTATAACTTTATATTATAGAGTTTTACAAGATATGAAGATATAAATTACGGGTAAAGTCTTTTAATTTTGTAGATTAGTTTTATAATTATGTTGACTGAATTAATGAATTATAACTCAAATTCAAAATGTAAAAAGCCGCTGGAAAATACAGCTGATGACCTTGAAACGGCTGAACCACCTTTGATAAAACATGTCTAAGAACCACCGCTAGAAAATCTGCTTTTTAATAATTAACACTTTCACTGTCCGGTTTCCAGACACAATAATAAGACAATAGCAATGGCCTATATATGTAGTGCATGGGACAGCGAAAGGGTTAAAACTGCACCCAAATCGGTTTACCCGTTTAACTGCTACGATGCCACATACAGACACAAACAGACAGACAGACCGACAAACATAGCGGTCAAACTTATAACACCCCTCCTTTTCCGTTGGGGGTTAAACAAATATCAAAACTAATTCCAATATTTTTTAAGTTATTACTTCTGTTATAGCCTTTTGAGTGCAAACGAAGATTTTAACTTCCAATCTACATCCAAGCGACAGCTGATTCAAAAGTTTGCAGTTTGCACTCCTTGATAGTCCGTAAACTTACAGCATTTTAAAGTTCGTCTTCATGATGATAACATGTGCACACTATGTGCCAATGAATATCAAAACTAATTCCAATATTTTTTAAGTTATTACTTCTGTTATAGCCTTTTGAGTGCAAACGAAGATTTTAACTTCCAATCTACATCCAAGCGACAGCTGATTCAAGAGTTTGCACTCCTTGATAGTCCGTAAACTTACAGCATTTTAAAGTTCGTCTTCACGATGATAACATGTGCACACTATGTGCCAATGAATATCAAAACTAATTCCAATATTTTTTAAGTTATTACTTCTGTTATAGCCTTTTCAGTGCAAACGAAGTTTTTAACTTCCAATCTACATCCAAGCGACAGCTGATTCAAGAGTTTGCACTCCTCGATAGTCCGTAAACTTACAGCATTTTAAAGTTCCTCTTCACGATGATAACATGTGCACACTGTGTGCCAATAATAATGGATTTGGTAGGTACTGCAGAGTTGGTCCATATAGCCATCGTGTCCACACGGTGTTTGCATGTTCAGTTTGCAACGAGTCCCCATGAGAACTGTGCTACATCGGAACGTTAAATTGATAACGACGACAGTGATAGTTATGAATAATGAAGATACTTTTATATCTTATATTTTATTTTATATTTTGTAAAGATATATAATAAGGTCGTCCATACTTTGACCCGTACCGACTATACTGAAAGACTTTCCAACGTGTGGACTGATCACAAATTGCTGAGCCAATATAATTTGTACCAATGCCATTGGCACATATTTTTGCCATCGTGAAGAAGTTTAGTGAAATGCGGTTCCAGCGGATCAGATAGGTGCAAGCTGCATCTCGCCGAAGCGAGGCTCCATATAATTTCATACAAAGAATCCTAAAATTTGATTACTGCGGCGCGTATGACGCGTTTAAATGTGCGTTTACCTTAAATTGTTTCTGTGGATGACACCACAGAGTATTTCATAAACATTATGACACCAATGCTTAAACGTCAAGGTGTATGATTGTAAAGTTCATAATGGGTTATCAATATTGATTAATTTCGTTCATGTATGCGTAAAGAATTACATATTATACCGCGTTTTGAAGGCATACAGATCAATCCTAATATAAAATGAATAGTAAGTTTTTAAAACAGTGTTATTTTAATGTGATTCCCAAATTAAACCCAGTTTTAATACCATATTTAGAAGGTTGTCACAACTTAGCGCAAAGGAATATATACGCTAAAGTAAGTACTCTGTTAATTTTCTCAGTAAAGTTATCGCTAACATTTACCGTTAGACCATTAGTACACATGTTTCAGTTAAGGTTAACATATAATAAAGTTTATTTCGTAAATTAAAAATCGTACGATTAACATAAAACATTGAGCAAAAATTCTTAAATAGAGAACTGTAAGTATTATCCAAGTAACGAAACAAACAAACATCAACATTTGTTTGTGATTGCGTTATGGAGATAACGAGATAATGTTGTGGGGTCAATTCATTCACAATCTCTGTAATAAATGACCACTTTGAATTCGAACTGTACTGTAGTGTAGTTCCAATCACACCTCCGTCTAAAGTACATTACCACTACTTATTTAATTTTAATATTGCTAATTTCAGATTTCAGTTTCTAAGAAATTTATACACAGCTCAGTCATCATGAACAAGCTTCTCAATAGCAATTTGTGGGATACTGATCCAGAGTTATTTGAAATAATAAAAAAGGAAAAGCAGAGACAGCAGCATGGTTTGGAAATGATTGCTTCAGAAAATTTCACATCTGTCCCTGTGCTTCAATGCCTTAGTTCTTGCCTGCATAATAAATATTCAGAAGGAATGCCACACCAGAGGTAATTAGTGTATCAGCTTATATTATGAACATTTGTATGTGATTATGAATATTAAATAATTTGTTATAATATCTTGTATCTAAGTCTTATAGGGCTCTGACTCGCTTCTCTCTGACACTGGGGATGTATAAGATAAATTTTATTACTAATGGTAATATTTTATAATATTCAAAGATGTTTTTATTTGATAAGATATTGAGAGACAATTAATTATAAAACCTTAAATTAGAGAAAGCTTCAGTAAAATTAAATTTGATGTACATGTATTATATGTTTATGTTATAATTAAAAATAATAATTAAAAAATGTACATGAAATATCATATACTATATCATACATAATTTTTCTCTGCTACCTTCTGTCACTAATTCTTATTCGAGGCATAATGAAAAGTAAAAATTTATCTTTAAATATGAATATAAAGTAATCAATACTTAGCTATGCAATGATATATAACAAAAATTATTAAGCATGCTCGCTCAAGTAACTTTCAATTAACAAGATATACATATTATATATATGTGTAACCATGACTATTAGTATAATTATTAAATATGATATCAGCTTTGGTGTTACAGAAGGATATGCATATTATATATCAGTAGTTGCTACAATGTTCTATGATATACTATAACACTTAAGTAGACTATATAAGACTGACTGTATACACTACCAAATTATTTTAACCTGCAATTAAAGTTGTATTTTAAAATAAAATAAGTAAAGGAATAAAATAGTCCAGATAAATAAACCCATGACATGGGTGAATACTGAGAATGTTACATTCTGTTACAGGTATTATGGAGGTAACGAATTTATTGATGAGATAGAAATATTAGCACAAAAGCGTTCACTTGAAGCATACAGACTCCGTGATGAAGAATGGGGAGTAAATGTACAGCCTTATTCAGGTATAATATCATAGAATATTAATAAACTATTGTAATAATTTGACATTATGGAGGTCATCATCATCATTACAGCTCATAAGAAGCCCACAGCTGGATGTAGCTCTTTCCTATAGATTGCCATAAACCAATTTGAGAAACATTAATTTGAGTCACCTGCATCCATTAATTCCTAATAATTGTTACAAATACATTAAATTAAATAAAACATACATTGTTTATGTTCATATTGTCCATGTCAAACACAAAATTGTCATTGGACAAATTGTGTTGTTAGCTTGTTAGTTGATATTCAAACTGCCAATGTCTCAGTGTAATAATTATGTATGTTAATACCTCAAAGCCAATATCAAACACTTAATAGTCTGTGGTCAAACACCCGCACAGAGTAGAGATTTTCGCCGAAGAATTTCAAAATGTTGCCAACAAATAATTACTCACAGATTGACTGAATGAGCTGTGTGATTTGAATTCTGTATTTTCGAAGGCGAAATTGAAAGGCGAATAATTTTTATTTTATACGAGCTGTTCCCCACGTTTGTGCCCACATGGAATTTATTACGATTGGATTTCATGGGTTTTAATTTTTTTGCATGGAACCCTTATTCATTTTGTAAAATAAAAGTAGCCTAAGATACTCCTAATAACATTAGCTATCTGCCAGTCAAAGTCCTGTTGAAATTGGTCCAGTCATTTCGAAGATTAGCCGGAACAAACAGACAGACAGACATATTTAGTTAAAAGCTGTTATTTTGACATTACAAACAGACACTTCAATTTTATTTATTTGTATAAATGTGCAGTTTAATACCTTAAAGCCAATATCAAACACTTAATAGTCTGTGGTCAAACACTCGCACAGAGTAGAGATTTTCGCCGAAGAATTTCAAAATGTTGCCAACAAATAATTACTCACAGATTGACTGAATGAGCTGTGTGATTTGAATTCTGTATTTTCGAAGGCGAAATTGAAAGGCGAATAATTTTTATTTTATACGAGCTGTTCCCCACGTCTGTGCCCATGTGGAATTTATTACGATTGGATTTCATGGGTTTTAATTTTTTTGCATGGAACCCTTATTCATTTTGTAAAATAAAAGTAGCCTAAGATACTCCTAATAACATTAGCTATCTGCCAGTCAAAGTCCTGTTGAAATTGGTCCAGTCATTTCAAAGATTAGCCGGAACAAACAGACAGACAGACAAATTTAGTTAAAAGCTGTTATTTTGACATTACAAACAGACACTTCAATTTTATTTATTTGTATAAATGTGCAGTTTAGAGTGAATTACAGTTTGCTTAATATATAAACATAAAAAAATTATTGAATTACGGTGCGGGATTTCGACCACTTAGCGACCACTAATAGAAGATCCATTCATGGTAGTAGTAGTAACAATCTGTCAACGTCAAATTGCACCTGTGTGTTAAACTAAAAACTTGTTTTATAAAACAATTATTTTGTTTATTAACACAGGCTCTCCTGCTAACTTTGCTGTATACACGGGCATTGTGGAGCCACATGGAAGAATTATGGGTTTGGACTTACCCGATGGTGGTCACCTTACACACGGCTTTTTCACTGCCACCAAGAAAATTTCTGCTACATCCATATTCTTTGAAAGTATGCCTTACAAAGTAAGTTTTTTTTTTTTTTTAATGAAACCAATTTCTATGGATTATATCGCGTTTAATTTAACTTTTTAATTCCCGACGTTTCGGGTGCTTTACAGTACCCATGGTCAAAGGGGGGACTGAGCTGTATTACATCCCAATGTCATAGTTAGCCCGGCTACCTTCAGTTTTTTAATATTAATTTTTGGTCCGATCTACGCAGAATGAGCTTATAGTATCTTGAAGTCTTGCAGTGGTATACTTGGCTTTGGATTTAATTTTATTAATTATAGGATCCCAAACAGATGGCAGCACCCATCCATCTTCTCTATTGAAATTAGGATGTTTTTTTTAATTTCAATAGCCTCGTGAATCGTCCTTGGTAGGAATCGGTGTTCTTTTGCGAGGATTTGTGGTCTATCAAATCTAATGTGATGGCAGAAACATGTTCAAAACTGCAGACTTCCCGGAATATTGGTGTTTCAAGTCAGCTGTTTTTTTACGTGATTTTTTATAGATTTTTTTTTAAATATTTTTAATTGTTGGTATAATATATATAACAACCACAAAATATTTATAATTTTTGGAATTTTTCTATTTGTTTATTTTTGCATTCATTATATTTTGATGTTTTGCGTTTGCTTAAAGTTTCAATGCAATTATTATTATTATTTTTTGTACATAAAGGGGAATATGCCCACCGTTCATAGACACTTCGGCCATGGGTGCCCACATATAAAAGCATTTGAAAATGATAATATGCAATTAAAAGAATGCAATGGTTTAGGAATTGGTTTAAGAAAAGTCCGGATTTTTAAGATAATAAAGGTTTTTTTTATTTCACAAGAACAGTTTTTTAACAACAAATACTTTGTATTTTCGTGACAATTAAACCACAATTGACACACCGTAAATGCCCTCTTGAATGAGTTACTGAGAGCTGAGAAGAACTCTGGCGGGTGTGAAAGCTGGGGTCATCGTTAACAGTGGATATCGAGTCCAAGTTCGTGCAGGGGTTATCGTAAGAATTGGGAGCGGGAGCCATTTTCAGGCCGTGGTCAATAGGGTGAAAAGAATTATTGGAGTCCATTTAGAAAGCTTATTCGTTGCTTAAATAACAAATCCGCGATAAAACAAACAAAATAACACAAATGCAAAGGAATTCGACTTGTGACAATTTCGTTTTGATAAATAAATAATTATGACATGGGCCTAGCTGTCAGATTCGATGTAGCCAATAAACAGACATAAAATGGATAAATACATGGCGATTTTTTTATTTGATTTATAATTTCATAAAAAAAAAAATCTTTGATTCGCTTTAAGTTCTGCACGCCTTTTAAAATATGTTTTGTTTTATTTATTTAAATTCCATTTTAAATGTATTTTTAAGAATAGATAAGAATAACAGTTAAATTGTGCAGTAGCGTTTTTGTTATGGTCTAAAGAGTTCATGGTAAATCAACTAGCAATTCACTTGTTTCATTATCATAATAATTATCGAAATATAATATTACCATTATAACAATGACACCTTAAAAAATCTATTGAAGAAACAGAATCGACATTTTTAACGAGATTTGTGATTGGCAATACTTTTATTTGATCCACAAACTAATGACTTGCGAATTTACCTAATTTCATTTTTATCTTTTCGGAACTTTTTTTTGTGCAAATATATTGCAATCTTTTTTGGATACGTAAATACCGCGATTAATTACCATAAAAAAGATGTATTTTTAACAAATGCAAATTGTTGGGTATTTCGTGGCCAGAATGGGGCATTCCCCTTTTATAAACATCAGTTTTAACTTTGCTTTAAGACAAGAATTGTTATTAATTATATCTGTACTTAGGAATATTATGGGCGTCATTAAAGAAACCATTACACCATATTATATTTTAGTAGTCATAAGAGGTGGCTTAAGAAAAGCTCCAGATGTTGTGTCTTTCAATGAATGGCGGTATAAATATCTCCTATCTACACTAGATATGCAAACCTCAGATTTGCTTAGAAATTTCTAACAAAAAAATTCTGTAAATGGATCCAACTAAAACTACGCATTTAGTTATTGTTTACAAATGAGCAAGAAGCACACAGACCACCTGATGGTAAGTGGTTGCTGTGGTCCAAGCCCATAGACATCTACATCTATCTTCGACGACGAATCAAAATGCAGATGCGTTGTAACCCGTGAGGACTTGATGGAATGCCTCGTTTCCAGTAAAAAGGGTCTCCGGTTCTGTACACTTACCATACGAAATACAGCAGTTAATGTTGCTATTTTATTCTGGTATTTTGTGACAGCGTGATGCTACCCCGGCGTGATAATACCAGTAATATAGCTGCAGCATGGCTCTACCACATATAAACTACTAATGCTAGCCATCTAATTATGTGACTTATTTATATTCCACTTGGCTACCCTAGCTATCTACTGTACAATATGAATTGGAGTAGGTTACTTTAAATAATTATTTAATTCAGTTCTAAAACGTTAACTCGTTTACAGGTAGACCCTAAAACTGGCTTAATAGACTATGACAAGCTGGCTGAAACCGCGAGGCTTTTCAAACCACGTCTGATTATCGCCGGCATTAGTTGCTATTCGCGGTGTTTGGACTATAAACGTTTCCGAGAAATTGCTGATGAAAATGGTGCTTACTTGATGGCAGACATGGCCCATATATCAGGGCTTGTAGCTGCAGGTTAGAAAAACTAACTGTTTGGTTTAATAATTAAATGAGCATAGTGTAGTTAGTAACTCTTGGCCGTACTTAAAATATTTTTAAGTATTTTTTTAAATTTATATTCTAGGAGTGATACCCAGTCCCTTTACGTACTGCGACATTGTTACGACGACAACACACAAAACTCTGCGCGGCCCCAGGGCTGGTGTTATATTCTTCCGCAAGGGTGTACGTTCAGTTAATGCAAAAGGCGAAAAAGTTATGTATGACTTAGAGAACAAGATCAACCAGGCAGTGTTTCCTGGCCTGCAGGGTGGACCACACAACCACGCTATTGCTGCAATTGCCACTGCTATGAAACAAGCAACATCCCCTGAGTTTGTTGAATATCAAAAGCAAGTAAGTAAACTAAAAATATGTAACTTATACCTTCACAACAATTGCAATGTTTTGTAGCACTGTGATCAAATTTGTCAGTTTTCCATTTTAAATTAATTAAATTTTTACTTTTCCACTATACATACATGTTTTATTACTAATATAGATGGTTAAACAGTAGTCAAATTCTACTAAAAATATGGCATTATTTACTCAGATAGTACAACTCATAAAAAGTATTGCAATTAACATAGTGTATACTGTACTACCTACTCTATTTTTAACCCTCGACTCAAAAAGAGGTGTGTTATAAGTTTGACCACTGTTGATGTATATCTATCTGTGGCACCGTAACTCTTAAATGAGTGAACCATTGCGTGCGTTTTTTTTTAAATTTAAAAATAGGTTTTCTAGCGGTAGTTCTTAGACATGTTATATTAAAAATCGGTTTAGCCGTTTCAAGATCATCAGCTGTTTTGTTAGCTGCGCCAGGGTTCTTTTCGGAGGTTTTTATAATTTTCAATTTAAGTTATATATAAACATGGAAACGACAATAACCCTATTAGTAGGTTTTGGAAGGGTTGAAAACACAAAGAGGAAATAGTAATTCACAAATACAGTAAATTATTATTTTACACCTGGTAGGGCTGCAGTTGGTCCTAAAGAAAACTACATAGCTTTTAAGGTTATTATCCAAAGCATCACACAACAACAACAAACAAATCTTCAGCATTCTCTTTAAAGAAGACGTTAATTTAATGTAATCATAGACATTAGAATATTATAGTAACATAGTCAATATAGACAATCAAAAGTCCACTGCTGACCATAGACCTCCCCCATAGATTGCCATAAAATATGGTCCTATGTCACCTCTATTCTTTGACTACCTGTAATGTTAATCAGGTCAACACTACATCTGGTGAGGGGTCTATAATAACATAAAAGAAATATAATTATTACATACATGTGTGCATGGTAGAGCCATGCTCCAGCTATATTAATTGTATAGTTGTAGCACGAATGGATCGGCCCGACCGGGGAAGGACCATGCTCTCACAGAATACCAACGTAAATTATCAGCTTAAGGCTGCTGTATTTCATATGATGAGTGCAGAGAACCGGAGACGCTTTTTACTGGGAAAGAGGCATTCCACCTTAGTCCTCACGGCTGATAACGCATCTGCATTTTAATTCGCAAACGAGAATAGATGTAGATGTCTATGGGCCACAGCAACCACTTACCATCAGGTGGACTGTGTGCTCGCTTGTCACCCTTATCCTATAAAAAAATTGCATATAATATAATTGATTTAATGAATTCCACAGAAAAATATGTTAAAAATGTGACTAATTCATGTTCTCTCCACAGGTAATAAAGAACGCTAAGCGCTTGTGTGAAGGCCTAATGTCGCGTGGTTACGAAATTGCAACTGGTGGCACTGATGTGCATTTAGCCTTGGTTGATATGAGGAATGTAGGATTAACTGGAGCACGTGCTGAACGTATTCTAGAACTGTGTAGTATTGCTTGTAACAAAAACACAGTGCCTGGAGACAAGAGTGCACTTAATCCCAGTGGTATCCGACTAGGTAAATATTATCTTTGCTTACATAACATAATATGTGTATTTATAAGATAAGTTAACTCGTAGTTAATGCATAACCACCTCCTTTTTTGAACTATATATATTGCGTTTCTGTATCATGCGCAACTAACTTCACAGACACAATGATCTGTGATGAGGGATTTTCTTGGTATATGGGTCACAGGCAGTGATTAAAAAGAGAAGATACGGTACTTAGCCGCAAATAGTGTACAACGAAAACTAAGTCTAACTCACTATGATAGTCACGGTCGGCACTATTGTCTCGTACACACATTGCTCTCGAAAAAATTATACTTAGAATTAATTTGAAAAGTTACCAATTTATTTAGGTAAGAATAAAAGTCACTAGGAAACCCTTCATAATGAGTAAGAACTTTAGATGAGAGAAATTATATACATAGTACCTAGTGTGGTTTTCGATTATGCATAATGGTCGAGCCTACCGTATTTTTTTCTTTTTGAAGTTAAACTTTTAGGCGTGACTTGATTGACGGATCGTTTTTCGGACGGAAGTAACGTTCAGAAGTTCGTTTACGCAATTTCTGTTTTAAAGAAGCAGCTACGGACTGATAGTATTTCTTGAGTAAAAAAACTAAAAAAAGTTTCATGGTTAAAGTTTTAATATTAAATAATTTCAAAGAACTCCCCACTGGCATCTTTATAAAATATCATCCATCTGAACCAACAAAAAGTCCAATTCGCCTCAAACACTATGACTTGCTTAAACACTGCTAGCGTTTCTTCCGGCGGAGAAAAATGTATCCCATTTAGCAAAATTTTTTATAATGCTGGATAAAAATGACAACTAGTGTTCTCGTTCGCTCGCAGTCGACTAAAGGGGTTACGGAGAATTGACCGTAACTGAGTGCGCAGTGTAACAACATAGCACGTCTACGTCACGTCACGAATACCTAGTACACATAGAAGTTTTTGCCAGCAGTACATGGTTGACATAGAAGGGCCTTTTCTTTTCTTCGATTTATTTGCCTCTATATTTATTTTGAATTCTATCAAACGATTCGTCTGGTTATAAGTGACATTTCAAATCGTAAAAGATCATCGCGCGAAAATGTTTTCGACGTGGATTCATTTTCACTGAAATACGTTATTTCAATTTAGCTCGTAAAAATGTGAAAGAAATTAAAATTAGAATATTCGTAATTCACTTGTAAATAAATGAATGAAAACTGGACAGTATATCATACAAAAAATGTTTTTTCGCACTGTAATTTTTTGGAACCTCACCTAATATTATGTAAAAAAACGCAAATACGTTTTGAACTAAAAATATTACATGATTTTTTTTTGTTGAATTTCTATCTTAAAATGTAATTATTTTACAGGTACACCCGCGTTAACTACACGAGGTATGAAAGAAGCGGATATAGACAAGGTTGTTGACTATATTGACAAGGCCCTCAAATTAGCTCAAGAAATAACCAAGATTTCTGGACCAAAACTAGTAGATTTTAACAAAGTAATCAATGAGAACCCCGATATTAGTCAGAAGATTGCCAGTCTTAAGGCTGAAGTAGAAAATTACAGTGCATCATTCCCATTGCCAGGTTATGAAACATATTAATGCCCAAAATAAGTAATGTTTTATATGTCTCTTTTATATTGAAGATGTTCCTAATCAATCGAATATATATTTAATGCATTTAGATATTATTTTAATATTAAGATTAAGTAACATTAATGCAAAAGTTGTGTAATGACAATAACATACTGTACATATTATATATTATAATAACATATCAGTTTCTTTTAAGAAACATGTTCTTTCTGATATCACATATTTTAAAGTGCTATCTATATTAAAAATAAACTTATTTCACAAGATTTTAGTTTTCATTTACGGATACTAGGTATAGAGACAATTATGGACCAATCAATTAAGAGATAAATATTTGAAATAAAATAAATCTGGCTCTCAAAACTTATGGCATATTAGAAAAGGGAATAATAATGGCAAAATATTAAAACTAAGACAAACACTATAGTGAGCTGGAAACTTTTATTTTTATTTTTTTTGAAGCCAATAAATAAATGGGTTATAAAATGTATTTGCTGAATATGTCTAGGTCATGCTTATTATCCAGTCCATTTAGCAGAATTAGGAATAGCTCCTTATATGGGTGTTGTCTGGAGGAAGGAACTCCGAAACACTTTCCTGTTCCCTATATGATATTCACTAACTCTCCCGTCCTACAAATTTTGATTTTTTTTTTATAGTAGAGGGAGCAAACGAGCATGCGGCTCACCTGATAGTAAGTGACTACCGCCGCCCATGAACAACTGCAACACCAGGGGAATTGCAGATGCGTTGCCGCCCTTTTAAAAAGGAGTAGGCTCTTTTCTTGAAGGTCCCTAAGTCGTATCGATCCGGAAAAAATCGCTGGTGGTAATCGATTCCACAAGGAAGTTGTAAGAGGAAGAAAACTTCTTTTAAATCGCACAGTGGTGGACCGCTAATCATATAGGGGGTAAGTATGGTATAGCAAGTATTGTCGCGATGTGCGATGGTGAAATTGAGCGGCTGGAATTAGTCCTAACAATTCCTCAGAGCACTCCCTGTGGTAGATGCGATTAAATACGCAAAGAGATGCAACATCTCTACGCAATGCCAGTGAGTCAAGCCGATCGGAAAGAACTCGGTCGTCTACGATTGGAACCGCTCTGCGCTAGATACGGTCAAGTGTAAGGAGCTGGCACTGGGGAGCCCCTGTCCAGAGATAGGAACAGTACTCAATCTGGGACTGAACCTGTGCCTTGTAAAGTTGCAAGCGGTGTGCCGGCATGAAATACTGTCCCGCTCTGCTGAGCATGCCAAGCTTTTTAGAGGCCAATTTGGCCTTCCCTTCCAAATGACCACGAAACTGCACATCACTCGATATGCCTCGAAACTGAGGAGATACGACGATTCTTTTTAACGGGAAACGCGCAAACTTTTATCTTCTGGGAATTGAACTGAACTAGATTCAGTTTTTTTTTTATAGGATAAGGGTGACAAACGAGCACACAGTCCATCTGATGGTAAGTGGTTGCTGCGGCCCATAGACATCTACATCTATCCTCTATTACAATTCAAAATGTAGATGCGTTGTCACCCGTGAGGACTAAGATGGAATGCCTCATTTCCAGTAAAAAGGGCCTCCGGCCACCTGTACTCACCAAGCGAAACGCAGAGGTAAACCTCTAATTCACGCTGGTATTCTGTGAGGTCGTGGTACCACCCCGGTTCGAGCCGGCCCATCCGTGCGACAGCAAACACTGCCGCGTGGCTCTACCACTGTTAATAATAGTTGCCCCCAGTCCGAGACTAATCAACAAAGTCTCGACTTCAGACACAAGTTCTTTCCAGTACTCCGCGACGTTTTCCCGAGAAATATTGGCACGGTCGGTGTATAAGGCATCACCAGTGCTGTCATCTGCATAGCAATGAATGTTACCAGTTTGCAACATATCATTGATATGCAGAAGACACAGCGTTGGTGATAGCACGCAGCCTTGTGGAACACCAGCGTTAATGGGTTTGTAATAGGAGCATGCACCGTCAACTACGACCTTGATGCTCCGATCTGCAAGAAAACTGGTGATTCAATTGCACAATTTCTCGGGAAGCCCATAGGAAAGAAGCTTCGAAAGAAGTGCTTTGTGCGAAACCCGATCGAAGGCCTTCGCTATGTCCAAAGTAACGGCAACGAGTCCCACTTGGACTCCACTGCCTCCGCCCATCTATGAGTTAGGTAACCTAGAAGATCACCAGCCGAGCGAACTCGACGGAAACCATACTGGCGGTCACTAATCAGCTGGTGATCCTCAAGATATCGCCATGAGCTGGCAGTTAATAATTGTTTACTTATAAGAACTGTATTTATCATCATTACTTTGGACGTAGTAGACACATAGGAAGTATGAGTACCAGAAAAGACGCGTTAAAACCGGTGCCAACTCCGGAGCACACGTCTTCAGCACAATAGGTGGGACTCCATCAGGATCACTCGACTTTTTGACGTCCAGCACGACGAGCACTCACACCGCGGGATGGTCGGCGGTGTGTTCCCCCCGTCATCGAGAGTCGAGTTGGAAGCAAAAAGAGAGCCTAGCACAGGGATGGCGAACCAATGGCACGCGACGAAATAATTTCGGCACGTCACTGATTACGAGTTTAAAGAAAAAAGTATAAATTATGATTATGATGTAGCATAATACCTATGAATCTTTGAAAAGCAAACGCGCGCGAGCGTTCGGGTCCGGTGCGCGGGGTGGAGGCGGGGCGTAGTTGCTATGCTAGCGCGGGGAATGCGGCGGTGGCGCGGGGCGCGGGAACGCAGCGCGGGGGCTTGACTTGAGTAAATAATAACAAACGAGGCGCAGTGCCCGCGCAAATTGTTTGTTTACGCAAAAAATAGTTAAATTTCATTGTGAAAGTGAACTTTAAAGTTTATTTAAGTTATTATTTGCTGTAATTTAATATGGCTAGTTCAGCAAAGAAACTAAAAGTGCAAAATAGCAAGGATACTAGAGAGTTTCAGACTTGGTGGACTGATAAATTCGGCGTGATTAATAAAGGTGACAAAGCAGTGTGTGTTTTATGTTCTGGCACCATGGTATGTAGAACATCTTCCGTTAAACGTCATTTTGAAACAAATCACAAATCAATTTGTCAAAAAAGCGAAGCAGAACAAAAGGAATTAATTGCGAGTGCTTTGAAAGACAGAAACAAACAGTCAACATCAATAAATAAATTTGTTGGCAAAAATTGTCATACAAGTGCGGCAAGTTACACGGCTGCAAATGTCATTGCTCGGCATAGTAAACCCTTTCAAGAAGGCGAGTTTTTAAAGGAAGCCTGGTTAGTATGCGCGCCTTCTCTTTTTGCTGATTTCGAGAATAAAAATAAGATAATTCAGCGCATCAAAGATACTCCTTTGTCCAGAAACACAATAAAGGAAAGAATCTTAAAATTGGCTGAAAATGTTACAGAGCAACAAAAGCTTGACATTCACTCTGCTTCATTTATATCGCTATGCCTCGACGAAAGCACTGACGTCACAAAATCTGCACGTTTAGCTGTTTTTGCTCGATACTGCGTAGGAAACGTCATTAAGGAGGAATTAATTGCGATAAAATCGTTACCAACAACTACAAAGGGCGCAGATATTTGTACGGCAGTTAAAAATTCGATAGTTGAAAAAGAAATTAATATAAAAAAAGTTGTTTCTGTAACAACTGATGGTGCTCCGAGTATGGTGGGTAAAAAAATTGGTTTCATAAGTTTATTTCAAACTGAAGTAGGACATTCGATTCTTGAATTCCACTGCATCATTCACCAACAAGCCTTATGCGCTAAGAGCGGTTTAACATCTCTTGATAATGTTATGGCAGTAGTTACGAAAATAGTCAACCTCATCTCTGCTCAGGCTTTAAACAAGCGAAAGTTCGACGCTTTGTTGGATGAAGTCAACTCCGTGTATAATGGCTTACTCATGTATAATAATGTTCGGTGGCTGAGTCGTGGGTCTGTACTTGAAAGATTTGTTGAATGCTTGGAAGAAATCAGACTGTTTCTGCAAAATGAGGGAAAAATTGAACAATACCCACAGCTTTTGGACGTCTGGCTGGACGTGTGGCTTTCAAAATTGATGTTTTTTACAGACATATGCCAACACTTAAATACGTTAAATGTGAAGCTTCAAGGCACAAACAAAACAATAATCGTCATGATCGATCTCATTCGCGCCTTTGAGGCTAAACTGCAAGTTTTCAGAAACGATATTATCGCAATAAAACTACAAGTATTTTCCATACTTGAAAAAATATATCAATGAATCTGATATACATGAGACAACAAATGCAGAAAATATTACTGAGGAATTTATCTCTGTGATTGATTCTTCAATTAAGGAATTTTCAACAAGATTTTCTCAGTTCAAAGAATTATCAGAAACGGTCAAGTTTATTATGTACCCAGATGTAACGACCTTTCATACACTGAACTTCTCCCAGTTTGATTGGTTGGAAATTGAAGATTTTGAAATGCAGCTGATTGATTTCCAATCTAGTTCAATTTGGATACAAAAATTCATAGACATGAGAAAAGAATTAGAGTTAATTGAAACAGAAAGATTGACCAGTAATATAAGTAAAGATGCCAATAATAAAATTTTAGAAACCTGGAATGCGTTGCCAGAAACATTTAATTGTTTAAAGAAGCTGGCTCACGCTATTCTAACTGTATTTTCATCAACATATGCCTGCGAGTCATTGTTTTCAGAGATGAATAACATCAAAGACTCTGTTAGAAATAGACTGACTGATGAATCAAGTTCAGCATGCATTCTGCTAAAAGTAACATCGTACAACCCCAATATAAGTCAATTATCGTCCAATCTGCAACAACAGAAGTCGCACTAATTTTTAATTGCTCTTGTAATTGTATTTTTGGTAAATATAGAGCTTTGAGTTGATATTGTTTTTTTTACATTATTTTTCCACTGATCACAAAGTCAAGAATATTTGATGGCACGGCTGCGACGTCATTAAATAATATTCCAGAAAATTGGCACGTATACGCATAAAGGTTCGCCATCCCTGGCCTAGCAGATCGGATTTCAAGCGTCATGGGCCCGTGAGTCATCCACCCTGTACAGAGATTGCAGAGATGGCTGACAGACGTTCCCTTGGACAGCTTTGGCGAGAGACTAGAATGCACATGTTCCCGATGGAATGCGAACTAGTTTCTCGTCAATTCTGCCGATGTGCCCTGAGTTTGCCTTAGCAAACCGTCATCGAGAGTCGAGTTGGAAGCCAAAAGAGAGCCTAGCAGATCGGCTTTCATGCGTCATGGGCCCGTGAGTCATCCACCCTGTACAGAGATTGCAGAGATGGCTGACAGACGTTCCCTTGGACAGCTTTGGCGAGAGACTAGAATGCACATGTTCCCGATGGAATGCGAACTAGTTTCTCGCCAATTCTGCCGATATGCTCTGAGTTTGCCTTAGCAATGACACTTGAAGGACCTGGAGTCGGAATTATACTTTTTTTGGGACGTTGATGCATCAGTGCAGGTCCGGTAGCACTCCTGCTTATAACACGATGCAATTTTACAGGAGCGACCAATCCATGGCTGAGTTCTGCCACCGATAGGCACCACAGATGATGGAATAAATAGGTCCATTACCGGAAGTACCACATTAGCGATAGAATTAGCAACAACATTGGGATCATCCGGCGAGAAGCAAACCCACACTACACCCAGGGTAGGATGCAAAAAAGACCGTATCCCGTCTCAATCGGGCGACCTATAGTGCCAAACACGGCGACATGCTGCAGATCGTAACTGCGATGGGAACGTTAATGGCACCGTACTTCAGATCAGACAAAGGGGCATCGACGAAGATCTGATATCCGGCCGGATGAGAGTTCAGCGGAAGGTCCAACAGGGAAGGTACATAATCTTCAGCATCTGGGATCCGCGTAGGCGTAGTAACCAGTTGCGTCAGACCATATTCCAAGGCGAAGTCATAAACAGATCTCCCCGCATGATCGGTTAAACGTGTACCGAGCCATTCGGCGTGGTGGGCATTAAAATCGCCAAGAATCACGATCTCTGCAGATGTGACCTGTTGTAGCAAGGAATCTGTAGCCAATTGGACGTGGTCCATGACGTCCTACCCGCATGATCGGTTAAACGGGAACCAAGCCATTCAGCGTGGTGGGCGTTAAAACCACCTAGCATCACGATATCTGCGGATGGGACCTGGGATGGACCAATGGTAGCTGCTCCCCCCAGAAGACGCGAGGCAGCCTGAGCGCCCACGCTCGGAGAAAGTAGGGTAGGTGTGGCGTGGATGCTCAGCAAGGGATTCTCCGTCACCAGGGGTGCTTGTACCCTCCTGGAGTAGTCTTCTACATGTTAAGAAGGTGAGGGGAGGGGGGTTATTTGGGGCTCGGGCCACCTGCACTCACCTGGCGAAATGCAGAAGTAAACTTCTACTTCACGCTGGTATTCTGTGAAGTCGTGGTACCACCCCGGTTCGTGCCGGCTCATCCGTGCGACAACCAAAATCTGCCACGTGGCTCAACCACTGTTATTTGATATTTTACTGTCATTAGTTTACACGCCCTTTAATAGGTGAATATTATTTATTGACAAGAGGTGGTATACGGTTTTTACTTCACTTTAATCAAAAATTTGTTTGGGTGGTACTATTACTTTGGACGACAGCCGACGACGAAGCTACCCGGACCACGTCTTATTTTTTACACCTCCTATCGCGTCTCACATTTAGCTTGGGCAATTTGGATCGTCAATAACGATTTAATTCCTTTGTTTGTTTTGCCATAGCTACGACTGTTTCCAAAAATCCACTTATGCTATGCGCCCTGCCTCTTCTCTTATAATGGACGAAGTACGTAAAAATGCTCACCGCAGCATTGCGGTCCGCCCCATCTCTAATGCCATATGTAGGTTACACGCTCAATCTGTTCTGGCGTCAGTTTTATAATAATATTTACCGGGATATACGGTTGACCTTTCATTATGCTGTGAATGACTAAGCGCTGCGCGCTCTCGGCGCTCTTTCGTAAAAACAGTTAAATGTAAGAAAAATGCTTCGAAAGAAATATAAATGCAAATAGCATTTAAAACTATAGAAAGCGAGATAGGTTCCAAAAACCGATTTTTGTGACCTTTACCTTGAATTATGATATTCACGACGACGACGCGCCTTTTACGAGTCTTTTTCTTTTGGGATAACATTTATATTGGCAAAATAAAGCAAGAAGCTTACAGTATAGAGCGCGCGTTAGCGAGTATGAATAGTAAGCAGGGCTATGAGCAGTCTCGAAATGGCAAGTGAGACGTTATTATATTAGTCACCAAAGGTATTATATTTATTTGAATTTTAAAATATAATGGTGAAATATGCAATGCGAAGCTATTAAAACAATTCACGGAAGCAAACTAAAAAGAAAAATGATATTTATTATAATCGGTATCTAATATTTCGATCAGAAAACACCCATTTCAACAAAATGTCTGCGTATACTATTAATGGAAACGGTGGAGCAAATGTTTCGATGGTGATATAAATTTGTGGTTTCTTTATCCACTTAGGGGCCTAGAGAGATATTTCGCCATCAACTGTCGACTGGATTAAGCTGTCGTCAATATCTCCCAAGAACAAATCAGAATAAGCTGTATAGCATATGACCTTTGCCTGTCATAATGGCGAATCGTATCAACAATAAAATATTATCTGTGTCTGTGACAGATCTAAAATTTCGTCGTCTCCTTGTCTCCTTCTCGTTCAACAAATTCTTTCGTACAAACTGCAAATTGACTTGTTTTTGTGTCGCAAGAGTGTAAACTTTTAACATTGTACTTGTTATTTACAAAGTCAGCTTCGAGTTAATTAATTCTAACTATGTAATTAGAACAAACAAATTATGGAAGTGCATTAAATGACGACCTTGTGTGTGTACACAAATGTATGATTATTTTATTTTGTTCACAGATTAGAATAATTATACTTAGAAATTATATTAAAATAATCACGTAATTTATTGTATAAGGTGCAAATATACTGATCGAAGTTGCGTGATATGAAGAACGTTCAGTGTATGGGAAGCACAAAAAACTAATTTTCGACGGTATTATGTATACAAATGCGTGTGGTAAAGACCACCTGGAGATCAGGCGAGATTGTTTAGAAATATGTTCACCACAACAGGAATGGTAGCAGCCCCACAACAAGCGACTAATCAAGTCGCACAAAATGGGAGCACTACTTTACCTCGATCCCATCATCAAAGAACAGGTACAGATAATGTTACTTAAATATATAATTAAAAAAAATACTAATTATATGTTTATCACTTAACTTTAATTATTTTAATGACATAATGTAATACTTACCTGCTAATTATAACAGTAATATAAATACAATTGAATATAAAAACATAATTTGCTACAAAATTCTTCATATAGTCCTATTTTAAATTTGAAAAGTGTGGAGCTAATTAATCTTGAAATTAGGTTTAAAAGGAATTTCAGAAGTAATATTATTACACACCTTACAGGACTGTCTCAGACCTGGCCAGGTCATCAAAAGTTTAGGGGCTTTTTGAAAGTAAAAAACAAAACATACCTATAAACATTTGAATGTACTCTTTTTCAATGTCAAATAGCTTCCTAATATTTTACAAAAATTTATTTTAAATTGTCTTAAAAATATTATATAGACATGGATTTAAACATTCCGGGCATCTTTTAGAGATAAGATGGAACTGACACTATACTAGTAGTGTGACCTGAATGTAGTCATGTACATGACTATGACCTAGTATCCCCATTAGGATCATCATAGCTCATGATTAATGCATGTTGTTTAAGTTTTTTTGGAACTGATATTATTTCAACATCTCAACCATATCTGTATCCACCGCCTTGTAGTGACAGTGTAAAAATATGTAATACCCCATATCTTCCAGTGGGAGTTGTAAGAGATGACAGAGGGAAACAAATCAGATGGGCAGCAGTACCTTCCTAATAATAAACAAAAATAAAAAGCTGTGGTTGCCAACCTGCTTGCCAAGTGGCAACTATGGCAAATACCCCTCCTATGAGGCAATTTACTATAGGCTGTAATGGTAACCATATCCACTCAATATTTTATGGGAATGCTAATAAATGTATCAAATAAATAAATAAAAACTGTGTTTCTTGCAAATAAAGAATTAGTATTTGTAATTTTTTAATAATTAGTTCAATACTTTGTCTGAATTTTTGTATTAAGAATGCAATGTTAACATATTTAATTCAGGGAGGCCTCCTGCAGCTCCCAAGTCCTATGACTACCTCTTGAAGGTGCTACTTGTAGGTGATTCTGATGTTGGTAAACAAGAAATTCTGCAAGACTTAGAAGACGGATCTGCAGATTCACCATTCTGTAGTGGAAGTGGTAATATATTTTAATAGTTCATATTTTTCGATTGCCTATCTTTATATTTTCATACACCTAAGATTTCCATGTTCTATATGAATACAAATATAGCGCTACTCCTAACTTAAGGAATATAGTAATGACCTCCTAGCCAATTATGACCATTGCCATCAACCAAAATATTGTTCAGTTATATCACCTAGCAGAATTTCCGCATGTGTATACTTCTTCATTGTAACTTACCTATGCCAATTTATCATCTTATGTGATAAGATCTTAGGCTAGTATGTAGTATCAGAGACATTGGGACAGAAGCCCTCAGAAGACCATCTGGATGCTTGGTGGTCCACGACTTTGCGTTTTACTAGGATTTTCCTTCCTTGTACAACTTCTCTGTGGAAATGTTTACCACCGGCGATTTTTCCGGACCGATACGACTTAGGGACCTTCAAGAAAAGAGCTTACACCTTTCTATAAGGCCCGCAACGCATCTGCAATTCCCTTGGTGTTGTGGTTGTTCATGGGCGGCGGTAGTCACTTACCAGCAGGTGAGCCGCATGCTCATTTGCCCCTTCTTCTATAAAAAAAAGAAGCTCAATACAATCCAACCTGATAATCCTTTCATTTAGATCCATTTCATAGCAACCACAGGGTCACATGGTTTCTATTGCTTTTACCCCATTTGGAATCAAATCCATCAAGCCATATCAACAAAAATTAAATTGTATTATTATTTTATTATTTATTTACGTTAATAGAACTATTACTACTCCTAATTGAATATAATATAGTTGTTAGTGTAACATAATTTTAAGTTTAATCAAAATAGATACTTTTTTAAATTACAGCATATAAAACGACAACAATCTTGCTGGATGGCAAAAGAGTAAAGCTTCAACTGTGGGACACATCAGGCCAAGGTCGATTCTGCACTATTATACGCTCATATTCACGTGGTGCTCAGGGCATACTCTTAGTGTATGACATTACAAATAAATGGTCTTTTGATAGCATCGATAGGTGGCTTGAAGAAGTGGAAAAGGTAAAAACTCTTTCAATAGTTCATTTTGGTACAGGATGACACATCCATTTATCTTTCTTTTTTTTTAATAAAATTACTCCCACACTAGGATTTTCTCCTGTATTGTGGAGGCATTTAACATACATTAATTCTACAAGGACAAACACCCAGACACTTAACAATTATTTGTAGGCCATAAAAATACTTGTTCCATGTGGGATTCCAAATTGCAATCCACAGCACAACTCATTGCGGAGCCACTTAGCCACAGTCATTAAAACTTAGTTTATATAACTGTCGGTATTATTTTTAACAATCAAATATATTAATTAATATGCAATAATGGAACACTGCTCATTTTTAGCATGCTCCGGGTGTTCCGAAAGTACTAGTTGGGAATCGGTTACATCTTGCATTCAAACGACAAGTACAGGAGCGTGAAGCAGAATTATATGCAGCAAAAAATCATATGGCTTTCTTTGAAGTGAGCCCTCTATGTGACTTTAATATAAGAGAAAGCTTCTGTGAATTGTCACGCATGGCTCTGCACAGAAACGGTATGGAGAGACTGTGGAGAAGCAATAAAGGTAAGTACTTACTTACCATTTGTGCTACAACCATAATACGAGTATAGCTGCAGTGATTCTACCACATATAAAATGCATCATATTCCTATTTTATTAATAGGCCTATTTCTTCTAGTGTATATATTTTTTTACAAAATTTACTAGAATAAAACTAAAGCCAGTCTTGGTGGGAAGAGGATTCCTGAGATTTTTATGCTTCTGGGACATTATATTGCTTTACCTCTGGAGAATACACCCTTAGTTTAGTTTAGTTTAGTTTACGACGGGCTGTTTTCCGCAACTCCACGTCTATGCGCGTATTTTGCGTGTGGGCAGGAATAATATGATTATTCGAGCCATGAGATCTCCCCGAAGAAGCTCAACAGTCCCTTGATGTTGCATGCAACTTCAGGGAGTGATCCCGGCGTGCCGAGATGTTTGTACGTAGAGACCTGAGAGAATACACCCTTATTATCATAACAACCTATCAAAAGTCCAATGCTGAACATAGGCCTCCCCCATAAATTGCTTCATAGGGGAGATATTTCCCATAGTTGTCACACTAGGCAGGTGGGTTGGCAGCCACAGTTATTGCTAATGCCTATCTCTATATTGCCACTTTCATCAGCCCACAGTATGATATGGTATAATACACATACTTAAACTGTAGTGGCAGTTTAAGTATGTGTATTATCCCTATATGCGATTTTCTTGTTTGTCTGATCTTGATTATTTTGTTAAATTATATGACTGTAAGCAAAATAATTAGTACCTATATAGCTATTTAAAATTGGCCCTTTTCAAGTATGCAGTATATCACAAATGAATAAATTATCCACAGTGCTCAGCCTACAAGAATTGTGCTGTCGTGCTATAGTGGCACGAACATCTGTGTATGGCTTAGAACGACTACCTTTACCAACTACATTGAAGTCTCACCTTAAGTCGTATGCTATTTCTGCGGCTCCAAGCAGACATCGTGCTCGCCCTCCAAAGCATCCACATAATGCAAGACTTAACTGCACTGGTCGTAATTCCTGTACAATTGCATGAAATATTTCACCTTAATGTCTAATTTCACTTTCTGTCTGATAGATGAATATTGGAAAAATTAAATAATTGTCTTTTTCATTTAGGACTGAAGGACTTTTGGTCCACCTCTAATTACTGTCTGACCACTACTTTATTTCAGTGTGATTTTTTTAGATCATGATACATGTACTAAAATCATTTGAAATTTTTATGTATAACCTAACCAGAAAGTCAAAAAAGCAAATCAGACTTGGCAAGTGTATATTCATGATACCTACTAATTTAGCAGTAATTTATTGTCTGACAAATTTAATATCTAAATTTTTATATGAACTTTAAATTTTCTATGATAGTACTACATTAAAATTATGCAGGAATATAATTTAGAAAAATTATTACATATTGAGCATTTTTTTAGATTAAAAATTAATTCATGAAGGAGGGTTTGCTCTCACTCTACTATTTAATTAGATGTTTTCGAAATGTGTGCAATAAGGCAAAATACATGAATTTTATGTGGTTTATAAAGAAACACCAAGCTTTAAGAATTACTTAAGGCTCTAAGTTTATTTTAGTGGTAACAAAATCAAAATCAATATGGAAAAAGAACCGAAACATATAGAGAAGCCTATTTTGTGTGGTGGGTTATTGATTAATATATACTTAAGTAAATCTACTTAAAATCTATCGCAAATAAAATATAACCAAAATGGCTAATTCATGCCGAATACTATTTCTTTCCAAATAAAGTCTAAAAAAGATTTTACAGAGTTTTTATTTTCTGGTCAGGCTATACAATATACATGAAGTTTTGGTAAAAATGATTTTAACTTTAATGTTGTAAATTTTATTAAAAGGTGGTTTTCATTAATAAAAAAATGTTAGATTCCCAATGTTTCAATGTACTTACTCATCACAGATTGGCCATGCAAGATCTATCAGAAGAAAGTTTTTTCTCACACCATTTGCCTGTATTTATGGATAAGATATTTATTTGAGACTTGTATATTTAAAAATTCACTTTGGACACTTGTATTTTCGGTGTATATTGGAGCACATTTTGATGGTATTCTATACAAGTTTTTTAACAACTCTTATGTAACATTAAGTTTCCTTTCATCAATATGAAAGCAAAGATAATCTCTCAGTTCTTTGACTATTTCCAAGTAATATGTAAATGTTGGCAATAGATAAACTTGTATTGCTATAAATCTGTAGTCTGTCCAATTGTTAAATTGTTCGAGTGTTATGTATTGCCTTAGAAATATTAAAAAATAAGCCATGAAACGCACTTATTGTCCAATGTTGTATTATCCTAACAAAATACAGGCTGTAACTGACAACGGATTTGTGATTAGTATTATAAGTGATTTAAGTATAAGGTATTGTTACTTAACTTACAGTGTGAATATAAGTGTTATTTAATTATAGCAGTATGTGAATATTATGTAGAATCCTGTATTGTCCATTTAATCAAATAAGCTCATATAACACTGTAATATTATGACTATCATTATGTGCCTAGTATTAGACTAAACTTTAATCGGTGATATACATTGAGATACAGATGTTTCATGATTTTATATAAAATTTGACTCGACACTTTGTATCTTTAGTTGTTTGTGAAATTTGAAAAAACCTAGTTACGGTTGATGAATGTGATTTGTATATATATATATTTAAATTTAAAACTTCAATATCATTTAATTTATTTTTCATTTTAAAGTATTTTGATTGGCTTTTACAACGACAATCTAAAACACATATTTCATTTCTAAGATGTGTGTACAATGAAAACTGAGAAAATATTTAAACTTCACGTTATATGATAAAACATTAAAATTTGGTTTAAATTTAAAGCTTGTCTTACGAATTTGTTCTCGTAAAATGAATTTCTTCTCCTAAAACTTTTTTAATTAATGTCATCAAAACTGTCGAAGACATATTAATATTAGCAAACAAGGATTGCTCTTTCATTGATTCATATAAAACTTCTGACTGTGGATTAAAAAAAAATCATTTAAATTCTACCCAATAATTAAGTAATATAAAAATAATATCTATATTGGCAAATATTTTAGTTGAAGTGAGTCATATACGATCAAAGGTGGCAAAGTGACTTTTAGTCAATTTGTGGTAAAATAAAAAAAACACACTGCTGCGAGGAGGGGTATTTAATTGATTTGTTTACTGTAAACATAATTTTTAGACGTAGGCAACGTGTTTTATATAACATTTTCATATAAAAGGTAGGAACCTAATGTAATTTTTAAATTTGAAGTATCATTTTGGCTGACTTTGATACCAACAAATTAAAATGACCGGTTTTGATCCCAAGTTAAATGCACATTTCCGGCTTTGCTACCAAGCGACGTTAAGATTACCACCTTTGTTTCCAATTCATGTAACATTAGAATAGTGTTGTCGATTAAGATAAATCAAGATTACGTATCTATATGTAAGTGTAGTAAATTTCTTTATTGAATGCAAATACATTTACAAAAGATATTGACTTTATATTACTGTAGGTACTTATTCAAGATTAGATAATAATTTGTTATATAAACGCGAAGGTCTATCATCTACTTCAACCAAAGGCTTCTGACAATTATCTTCTGCTTCGGGATCCAAAGTACACTGAAAGTGTCTCTTGGGAAGCAAACAAATCTTTATATATTTTTAAAACTGGTAAATTTTCCCAATTAACTCCAAAATTATTTGTATGAAGTTTTTTTTGACATCTATCAATTTATTTTTATTTACGGCTACAATTTTGGTTAAGGGTTTTGCGTCAATCGTCGAGATGGTTTTCTGCCGTTGACAAACATTGAACGCTGTACCAATGTCGCTTTTGTAAAATAATTCGCCTTTAACAAGAACGTTGCCAGCTACTTTAGAGCGGACCAAAATAAATCTTTTGCATTCGTTGAACTTTACTTTCCAAGATGTCGTTTGCGTCAGAATGCTTCTGGCTGTTGATCTCCAGTCGCTAACAACACAATCACCACCAAATCTCGCTATGGTTGACGTTTGGGATATTACATCTTTTGTTTCATCGGGGTGCAATATAACCTCAATTTTTAGGACTCCGTACCTTAAAAGGAAAAAACGGAACCCTTATAGGATCACTTTGTTGTCCGTCTGTCTGTCTGTCAAGACCCTTTTTCTCAGGAACGAATGGAGGTATCAAGCTGATATTCATATCAAATACTCAAGTCGACTGTCCCTTGGAGCTGTGAAAAAATCAAACTAAGCCAATGCAATCAAAAGATACAGCCGTTTATGCCGCAAATTTTCGACATTTACAAGGGAATCAAAACCTACAGGGTACTTCCCGTGAACTCTGAAATCTGAAAATTTAGTACGAAACAACGTATTATAGCACAGATAAAGGAGAAATTGCGAAAAGCATAAAATTTTAGTTACATCATAATATAATAAAAATATTTTTAATCATTTTAAACTTACATACCTACGGATTTGTTTGGAACTCTCGGTGCGCGAGTCCGACTCGCATTTGGCCGGCTTTTTTTTCTATAATACCGAATTGTTAGTCAGCAAAAATAAATATTGATAAAATAATTAACTGATTAAATAAATTAATTAATCCACACAAGAGTAGTATTGAACAAAAAAGTATCACAAAAAAAAATAGTTTTCGAGTTGTTTCAGCCATACAGTTTACACTACCTGTTCTTAGCAACGTTTCGTTTCCAATTTTCGGGATGTTTCCGTCGTTTTCTAGCAAAACTATTAGTTGCAATTGTTGGATTACTATCCACTATTAAAAGCGCAGTGAAATAACTTTGCAAGCTAAAACTCAAATAATGCACAAAACATTTACGTCAATAATGCTAACAAAACAAATTAATCGCCATCTTGTAAAGTGTTCAAATGCCTACCTGTGATTTGTCAAGTGCACAGAATACCGCCTATTTCTCGTTAGGTGATAAATGCTGTCTTTGAAGCCAAAGACAGATTTGTCACTGAATTTGCAACGAATATGGCCATATTTGATCCGAAGATGTCTAAATAGTCGTGTATGATTTTCAGTTTTGCATGTTGCCCCATCAAAAAATCATAAGTGACAAAATTGACAGATTGCTACCTTTGATCCTATATGACTCAAGCAATTGTTCATATGAAATTTTACCCAATGTTTATATAGGTACTAACTGATAATAACTGCATTTATATGACTCACCTTGAGCAAATATTTGCGACACCAAAAATTGTAAATTCTAACTTTGAATGTGAATAATATATTAGATATTTTTTTAGTAATTATTTACATTTGCATATATTTTAGGCATTAGTCAGTACTGTGTATAATAACATTCACTATATATTTTCAGATAATGGTTGTGTGTATTTTATCGAGTGACAATATATAATTGATTTTGCATTTAACATTTCGCTTATATCTAGCATGACGTGACTTGTTAAACTAACTGTATTTAACATTTTGACAGTTCAAATTAGAGGACCTTTTTCGCACATACCCACATTATTTATGAATGCATACATTCAAGTTATTATCAAGGATTTTACATTGTACTATTATAAAGAAATTTTACACAACACATATTCCTATGATAATGTCATTAAAGAAATTTAATAAAGAAACAAGTGAAATCCATAAAGAACTTTTTGGTTTTGTCAACATCATGTTTTCCTTAGCTCATGGTGCATTGAGTTTGTATGTGCGAATAAAGGAACTCTAAAATTAAATTTTAGCAAATTTGCACCAGATGCATGCGCACTTTTTGCTTTGACGTGTATATATATATACATATGTTAACGAACTTTGAAACTGCATCAAACAAGTTTGGTTCAATCCGTCCCTAGAATGTAACTCATTCAATTATTCATAGCAAGTGGAATGTAATGCATTTGTATTCAATCACCATGAGTAGATCTAAAGTGTACAAAAAAAAACAATATTTTGTTTTATAACATTGATTGTTTTGTCAATTTACTAATTTTAATATAGACTATATTTAGACAGACATTTTGCGGCAGCTATATTATGTGACTAATAGAGCAGTGGCAAAGTTCACCAACACCGTACTAATATATTGATTTGCATACCTAATTCGAGACTAAAAAAGACATTCGAACTGGTTACTTTGCTATGTTTGGTATTAAAATAAAAGTTAGATTAAAATTCTATGCTTGACGTTGTTCCAAAACAAAATATTGTAATTTTTTAGCCCTTGTGTATTTCCTCTTGAGTGTAGACTTCAGCCTCATCAAATGCATTAAATTAAATTCAAAATGACACTGTCTCGCAATAACTTAATTTGAACAGTTACGTTAGCGTTTTGTGTTGTAAATGTTTGTACGAAACATTGAATGACTGATGAAAAATTATTTCATAAGAAATGAAGTCTGCTGAAAAATTACTACCGCATAGAGAAGGCCAAGGTACTAGCTGCTAGCTGCTTACGTTTGCCACTTTTATTTTTATAAACTTAAGTTCTCATATCGTTCAGCATTATTTTATACCTAATAACTGTATAATATAGAAATCAAATCCTGTTGAGCTAAATTTTGTACATATTATTATTATTTTATTTGTGATAGTTTTAGTTCAACATAATATAATCCAAATATACTAACGCCAACTGAAAGTTTGGTTCATAAAGTCATAATGTTATCACTACTATTGTAAGTTGTGAATTAAAACTAATTTATAATAATTAAATGAGTTTACTTTTAACATATCTTTTTCCCTTTCTTTGATTATCAGTTCTGTAAAGTTGTTTTGGTAATGAACAGAAAAAATAAACTACAACAACTATATATAATATAGCGTCAGCTCTAATAGGCCCGGCCAGAAAAGCGCGTTACGTGTGATAAATTATGAAAACCAGAGTAAAAAAATACTACTTTATCATATTGTTTTATACAATATTCCGCCGTGTCGCGTTTATATTATCTTTGAACAAAAGTACGGAATTACTCTCATTTAGAAGGAACGTTGGACCACTGGGACGAAATTAAGTAATTTCAACATTTTTTAATTCGTCTATATATGTCAGGGAACACCGTTTTAACTATTGTACTAGGTAGGTGGTGATTCTGCTGTCAGAGTGATTGGTTGTCACACGTGCTTTTTCGTTATCTAGATTATTGATTACTTTTTGGCAATTTTGTGCAAGGCTTTACAATTTTTTTTGTGTTGTCTGTGATTGTTTTGTTCGTATTGTCCAAATTAACAGGTGAGTAGTAGAAATATTAATATAGTGTATGTAGAATAGTGTGGTAATGATGGATGTAGATGGAGGGGAACCAGAACCCCCGGATAAATCTGGGAATTCTGGCGTTGCCAAACGAAAACCCGAGGACTCATTAATTAATAACATTCCCAGGAAAAAAACTGAGCAAGACGTCAACCCATCTTCCTTACGACAAAATGTGTATGTCCACCCTGATTTCCAGGAAAAAAAAAGTACGTAGATAGTGATAAAGGACCTTTCGTTATCCACTTAACCCGCGCAGAACCTGACCCAGCGGCTGGTTATACCATTAGACCCGTGAAAATAGGTCATATACTTTCACAAAACAAAGTAGCAAATATAGAAAAGCAGGGTATCAAAAATGAAGGCCGCAACAGAGTATCAATTGCATTCAAGACTGCCTCAGATGCTAACAATTTCATTGATTCTCAATTCCTGATACAACATAAACTTGCCGCAACTATTCCCACCTTCAACGTAACTCGTATGGGTGTGGTTAGGGGAATCCCAACTGGCATTTCAATGGAGGAATTAGTTGCAGAGTCAGAGCTCCCCTCTGGGAGAGGGGAAATTATTAAAGCCAGAAGGCTCCACAGAAAAGTTAAAAAGGGTGATGAAGTGGAGTGGGTTCCAACCCAAACTATTGTCCTCACCTTCTCCGGTCAAGTGCTTCCTTCACATTTATACTGTTTTTATTCATCAATCCCAGTAGAAACCTACCTCCTCCCCACCATTCAATGTATGAAATGCTGTCGTTTTGGACATGTAAAGGCTCAATGCCGATCAAAACCCTGTTGTTATAAATGCACAAAGGAACACATTGGGGAAAACTGTCTTACAGACACACCAACCTGTCTTTACTGCTCTGCCAAACATATGGCAACTGATAAAAGCTGCCCCGAACATTCTCGCCAGAAAGCAATTAAGTTAGTAATGTCACAAGAGAATGTCTCGTATCTGGAGGCTTCTGCTCGCTTTCCAGCCGTCAGAAGACCATATGCGGACGTTGCTTCTTCTCAAGTCTCCATGAGTAACAATTCCTCTACCCAGGCTCCTAGCACTCCCTCCTCTCGCCCTGCTCCCCAGTCCTACAGGAAAACCATTCTAAAAGCCAAAACCATTCCAGTGAGATCTACAGTTGGTTATGATAGAATTTCTCATTCCAACATAACAAGAACTCCTACCTCTTCCTTGCCCAATGGACATGCTTTGCAGTCCAATGTTACTCCTAATGACAACCTTTTAGAAAACCTTGTGGCATCCCTTTCGGATATTGTCGGCAAATTTGATGATGTATATCTACCGTATAACGTGAAAAATAAACTTGACACCCTTTTCTCAAAATTGTACAAAATTCCCATCCCTAAACCTCCTTCAATGGAATTGTCGGAGCATCAGGAATAAGAAATCCGACTTAATTTACTTAATCAACACTTACAATCCTTCAATCCTTGCAATTGCGGAAACCTGGCTCAAGCCAGGCTCTACGTTTTTGATCCCAGGCTTCTCCTGTTATCGTAGTGATCGGAATGATGGTTATGGTGGCACTATGATACTACTAAACAGGACCATTCCTTCCACTCCTGTCCTTCTTCCTCAAGTACAAGATAACATTAATGCCGTAGCCATTAAAGCTATGGATATAACCATTGTCTCAATTTATGTACCATCCCCCACTCCCTCATGTATCCCTGAAATAAACTTGATCCTATCTAGCATTTCCCCTCCCTACATTATTCTTGGTGACTTTAATAGCCATCACGTAATGTGGGGCTCCCATAAATCGGACTCTTTTTCATACTTACTGCTTGATGTTTTTAATGAATTCAATCTTTGTCTTCTAAATGATGGTTCTCCTACCAGAATGTGTTATCCCTCCCATAATCCTAGATCTGCAGTCGATCTATCATTATGCTCTCCATCCCTGGCTGCCAGTATGTCATTTCAAACACTACCTTCTTGTTTTGGAAGTGACCATTATCCCATCCTGTTAAACCTGTCCAATAGATGTACTCCTCCCAGAAATACAGCTCCTCTTTTAAAATTCAATTTGTCGGATGCCAACTGGGAAGGATTTGCCACAGAATCAGAATGTAGTATTCAGAATTTTCCTAATGTTACATCCCAAAACCTACATTCTGTATATAATCAGTTCATAGCAATATTAAATACTTCAGCCTGCAAAATTTTTCCATTGAAAAACACATCCCCTAAGAAACTATCTTCACCTCCATGGTGGGATTCTGAATGCTCCTCGATCATCAGAAAACGCAAGGCAGCGGAAAGGTTATATTCCTCAAATATGTCAATGGAAAATTTCTTAAGTTACCAAAAAATTGCCGCTGAATCCAAAAAACTTCTTTCAGAAAAGAAAAAAAAGGGATGGCTTTCATTTTGTGAGAGTCTATCCCCTCGATCTCCTTCTTCCTTAGTTTGGAAAAATATCAGATGTTTTCGTGGAGCTTTAAATGTCAATAATTCCTCCTGTGCAGATCCTTCAGAATGGCTAAACGACTTCTGTTGCAGACTGGCTCCTCCATGGGTTCCTATGGAGGAAGAGATATTTCCAACTGCAAAACGTTTCCCCTCCCACTCTCCCAGCATCCCAAATAACCTTAATGAACCATTCTCTTTAGAAGAATTAAAGTTAGCGCTCAGCCACCTCAAGGACTCCTCACCTGGCATTGACGGTATTCCCTATTCATTTCTGGTTAATATGGGCTCTTCATGTCAACAGATCTTTCTTAACATCATTAATCAGGTTTTTACGACAGGTCCTATCCCAGATGACTGGAAAACCCATATTATTATACCCATTTTAAAGCCTGGAAAAGACCCCTCTTCAGCATTAAATTACCGCCCTATTGCTATCTCATCAACCTTATCTAAAGTCATGGAACATCTCGTAAAGAATCGACTGGAGTGGATATTAGAAAATAGGGGCATTCTGTCAAGGACTCAATTTGGTTTTAGAAAAGGTTTTAGCACAATGGATAGCCTTAGTATCTTAGTATCAGACATAAGACTTGCTTTTTCCAACAATGAGTATTTTATAGGCGTCTTTGTGGATGTTCGTTCGGCCTACGATGATGTTATTCTTCCGCTGCTCAGGCAGAAAATGCAACAGCTGAACATCCCGGAGAGAATCACAAATTTCGTGTCAAACCTGTTTTCGCAGAGGCGCATATTAGTTCGCTCTGAAGGCAAGCTCACATCACCTAGACCTGTTTGGAAGGGATTACCTCAAGGCTCAGTTCTGAGCCCCTTGTTATACAGCCTTTATACATATGACCTTGATAGATCCGTAAACTACTTAGCTAATGTCCTACAGTATGCTGATGACTTAGTCTTATATGCATCCGACATTTCCTTTGACCAAGCAATCTCCCGTCTATCCCAAGCAGTTAAATTCCTCAACTTTTGGCTTATAGAACATGGTTTGTCCATTTCAGCTAGTAAGAGTAACTCAGTAGTATTTACTAGACGAAGGTTTTCCCTAGATGCGCCCATCCATATTGATGGATCTCTTATACCTTCTCAGACTCAAGTGAAATTTTTAGGAGTATTTCTAGACAGTAAAATGACAGGTATCCCACATTTATCCTATGTAGCTGCTAAAAGTGAAAAAAATTTAAATGTCATCCGATCTCTATCAGGCTCCTGGTGGGGCTCCCATCCTTATTCCCAAAAGCTTTTATATAATGCATTAATAAGAAGCCATTTCGACTATGGTTGTTTTTTACTGGAGCCATGTAGTAAAATGGCACTTAACATACTGGACAAAATCCAGTCAAAATGTCTCAGAATCATAACAGGAGCAATGAAATCTACTCCTATCCTCGCTCTCCAAGTGGAATGTGTCGAGCCTCCTCTTTTTCTCCGAAGACAGTATTTATCAGACAGATTTTTATTTAAAGCTGCCTGTTATTCGCACCATCCTCTCCTATCCAAACTACATTCCCTTAACCAGTTAGTCAAGCGATCCCAATATTGGTCACATAAGGATTTGCCATGCATTATAAAAAGCTATTCCAAACTTGTCAATCTTCCTTCTCCAATCTCCAAGTCACTTAGGAACCCTCTCTACAATATTCCCTATGAGGCCCTAATATATAAGCCAGACATATTTTTAAATATTGGCATTTATAAGGACAGCACTGAACCAAATATTAAATTAAACATGATTCTAGCTGAAAAGTGGGTTGACTGGGTGATTATGTTCACCGATGCCTCAAAGGCCAGCGAAAAAGGTTTAGTAGGATCCGCAGTGTGGATACCTAAATATAAAATTATTTTAAATTTCAATTCCCCTTCTGACTCTTCTGTATTCACAGGTGAGTCGTTGGCTATATTAGAGGCAGTTTTGTATGCAGAATCTCACAGCCTGAAAAAAACTCTCATATTATCAGATTCCCTTAGCTGCTTACAAAGTATTGCTTCCAGCCCATTTCAATTAAAAGTAAAATACCCATTAATTTTAAATATCAGAGAGTCTCTATTCAAATGTCATAAAAAGGGACTAAGGATCGTCTTGGCGTGGATACCTGCTCACTGTGGGATTCAGGGCAACGAGGTTGCTGATCAGATAGCTAAGGAAGCAGCTAAATCTGGATTGCTACCCAAAAACAATATTTATTCATATGACCTCCTGTCGAAGGCTAACTTAAGTTTACACTCCTCATGGCAAACCATTTGGCATCAGTCAAAACTTATAAAATGCAAAAGTTATGCAAATGTCCAAAATAATATCCCCCTAAAACCTTGGTTCTTTAAAACTCGTCACTTTAGTAAAGTGATTACCTCAACTGTTTGCCGTCTCCGATTCGGTCACACCTGTACACCTGTACACCTAGCTAAATTAAGGATTAGGGATACGTCAATCTGTGAATGTGGGTTAGGCGAAGGAACAGTCAATCACCTATTTTTTGAGTGCCCCAAGGTCTCCTTCTCCTTATATGATATACTCCCTAACTACATCCCTTGTCCTACTAATTTCTCATACTTATTGTCCCTTGTGTTTACTCCCTTTGTAAATATTTTGTGTGATTATATTAGAACTAATAAAATTAAGTTGTAAGATTACTAACATGGTGATGGTTATAAACTTGTGGTGTCTTTTGTTGTAGATTGTGAAGACCTACACAAACAATAATAACTTGTAACTATTGTAAACACTCTCATGTCACTCCCATGACTGACTTGACATTGGCAGAATTCTAAAAAGAGGGGCCATAAAACTAAGAAAGAAGAAAGAAGATTGTACTAGGTACCTATCCTATGAGGCATGTACATTTCAATTGTTTAACGATTGTCTCTTGCGGACAGGGAAGTTGTTAATAAAACAAAATATTTTTGTAAATAACGAGTGGTTTGTAAATACAATTAAAACTTCTTTTTTTGTTATAAATTTTTAACAATAAAATATACCTAAACATGCGCGATAGGCGGTGATAAAAAAAATCAATAGAAATAATCATGCGCGTCGCGTCATGTGTATGCACTAACTACCTATTTATTACACGGTGAAGTAATGTTTGGAATTCTCATTGATAATGCCTAAGTGATACAAAACACAAATGTTTGTTAGAAACAAGAAATGTAAAATACCCCACAAAATGATGATACGTTTAAACAATTTTCTGTACGTCTTCAATTTACGTCAGGGCACAATTCTTATAGCCGTCCATCAAATCGTAAGTATAAAAAGATTGTGATGATATAAAGTTATAAAATATTTCATATAGGTATATTAACGTAGAACATCTTGCCATTTCATACTTTCAGGCGCTGTCTTCATTTATTTTAATAATACTATTAGTTGGCATTTCTCATGTGGGCGAAATGCTATCTATGCTTCATAATGACATGGAAGATGATGCTGAAAGACGAGGCTTTTACGAAGTAGCTTACGGCGACCAGCTAACTTTCCACGAAGGAAATGTGGTTAGCACTAATAACCAGCGGAGGTTCGCTAAAGCACAACATCTTGCTTCAGGTATAATTGTGTTAATGTTTAGTGTATATAAAGAAGAAAATCTTAGGTCCATGTATAAACATATTCCTGAAAACTACTACAACACAATTTATAGTTTAAATTAAAAAACGGAAAACATATGACTGTCACACTACATGATGACCAACCAACGAAATTCGACCAAAAGGTCAACCGACGAATCCAACTCGCCTGGGCTGCATTCGTTGAGTACTGCGACAAATCTTCGTCTGATATACATCAGAATTTTAAGACTGAAGTGTACAGCGAGTGATGACTTACGGAACTGAAACGTCCTTCACATCTGGACCTATAAGTAAGCTCACTCAGTATGCGATGGAAAGGGCTCAGTTTCTTTAGAGAATAAAATCCATAACGACGATATCTGCAGAAAAACAAGAGTAAATAACATAGCCAACAACAACCGATGGGCTAGAAAGGTTCTCGAGTGGCAGCCTCGTACTGGAAAGCACAGTATCGTGCGACCCACCACTAGATGGAGACCTGACGACCTGATGAAACACGCAGTTAGTCAATGGATGCAGGTGGCTCAGCACAATATTTTGTGGCAATCTATAGGGGTGGTCTATCTTCAGCGTTGGATTTATGGTGGACTATAGTGATATTAATGATTATATTTAATTTTGCCGTGTAGTACAACACAAGAGAATCCACTACACGGGTAGAGTTCACTACAGTCTTTCATTCCCTGTTATAGGTTAGGTTAGGAAGCTAATTCTGTACGACATATCATTTACTACAAATATGTGGTTCTTCATCATCATTATCATCATTACAGCCCTTACAAGTCCACTGTTGAACATAGGCCTCCCTAAGGAATGCCACAAACCACGGTCCTGCCTGAGCCACCTTCATCCATCGACTTTTTTTTTTATAGGATTAGGGTGACAAATGAGCACACAGTCCACCTGATGGTAAGTGGTTGCTGCGGCCCATAGACATCTACATCTATCCTCTGTTACAAATCAATATGTAGATGCGTTGTCACCCGTGAGGACTAAGATGGAATGCCTCATTTCCAGTAAAAAGGGCCTCCGGCCACCTGCACTCACCAAGCGAAACGCAAAGGTAAACCTCTACTTCACGCTGGTTTTCTGTGAGGTCGTGATACCACCCCGGTTCGAGCCGGCCCATCCGTGCGACAGCAAAAGCTGGCGCGTGACTCTACCACTGTTAAAAATGACATCCTGCATGTCTTACTATGTCGTCACTCCATCTAGTGTGGGGACGCCCTACACTCTGCTTCTTAGTTTTTAAATAATTGTTTTTGTCTGTATTTTTGCTAAAAAATGCATTTATGTTCAGTTACAGTGATATTCTTGTACACAAGCACTATCCTGACTTCGATATATTTAATGTGTTGTATCTCTTTACTTCACGGGGCCGTAAAGTACAAGCGTGAATACATATTGCCCTGGATAATGGCAGCATGTGTTGGAGTTATATTATTAATCGTCGCTATCATTATTGGAGACGGATACCCGTGCGTCGTGAACCTTTTTGGAGGCCACAATTTGTACCGTTAGTACCTCATTTTCCATATAGTATTTATAAATTACACATTCTTAATTATCATTCATAATGCCATAGTTGCCACGCTTGGCGAGCGGGTTGCCAAGGTTGCAGGAAGTCGGTGGATGCAGGTGGCTCAGGACCGTGCTTTGTGGCATTCCTTGGGGGAGGCCTATGTTCAGCAGTGGGCTTGTTATTTTAAAATTATGGCAGCCTTATGCTGCAATTACTATTGTTGTGTAATTACTATATTAGATGTAATTAACCCGTCCAACTACAGGCCTATCGCCATCACCTCCTTGTTCTCCAAAATAATGGAACCCATTATAAACTGCCAGCTCATGAGGTACCTTGAGGATCACCAGCTGATTAGTGACCGCCAGTATGGTTTTCATCGGGGTCGATCAGCTGGTGATCTTCTGGTCTACCTGACTCATAGATGGGCGGAGGCAGTAGAGTCCAAGGAGGCGTTGGCTGTTAGTTTGGACATAGCGAAGGCCTTCGATTGGGTCTGGCACAAAACGCTTCTTTCGAAGCTTCCTTCCTCTGGGCTTCCCGAGAAATTGTGTCGTAGTAGACGGTGCGTGCTCTGATTTCAAGCCTATCAACGCTGGTGGCTGCGTGCTATCACCAACGCTGTTTCTCCTGCATATCAATGATATGTTGCAAACTGGTAACATTCATTGCTATGCAGATGACAGTACTGGTGATGCCGTATATACCGGCAGTGCCAATATTTCTCGAGAAAACGTCACCGAGTACCGGGACAAACTTGTGTCAAACATCGCTTGCAACTTTACAAAGTGCAAGTTCGGCCCCACATGGAATGCTGTTCTCATCTCTGGGCCGGGGCACCCCAGTGCCAGCTCCTTCCACTTGACCGCGTCCAGCGCAGAGCGGTTCGAATCGTCGACGAACGAGTTCTTTCTGATCGGCTCGATACACTGGCACTGCGTAGGGATGTTGAATTTCCCCTTTGCATTTTCTATCGAATTTACCATGGGGAGGAATTGTTCGGATTCATTCCAGCCACCAAATTTCACGAACGCACATCGCGTCAAAATTCACGATTCCATCCTCACCATCTGGATACTTGGCGGTCCACGACTGTGCGTTTTACTAGAAGTTTTCTTCCTCGTACAACTTTTTTGTGGAATTGTTTATCACGGGCGATTTTTCCAGTTGTGTCTCGCCAGCAACGCAAAGTTGGGAATTTGCATTTGGAAAAATCCAAAATTAGGGGCTTTTTAGGTGCTAATTAAGTGCAAAGCTTAAAAATTAGGTACTCTAAAATTTTCACAACTAACGATTGAAATTTGCGTTGCTGGCAAAACGTATCGCTAGCAACGCAGTGACGATAAGCGATATACGATAAATACTAATAGCAAGGAATTAAGTGCTAATTAAGTGTTGAAAGATGATTATTAGGGTCGGATGTAAATGACGGTAATATTTTGGGAATTATCGGGTCCAGGACCACCATTACCTTACTAGAAGGTATGAAAGGCATTTTTGTGCTTTATCAGTTATATTTATATATTATAGATAAGATAGGTCGAATCTGTACCAAAACCAAATCAGAACGAAGCAGAAATCATAACTGACCCCACTTAGTCGTGTCTATCCTACCCCTAGTGTTTTTGTAAAGCCGTAGGCGCGGAGGGAGAACAGCCCCTGCTCGCTGTGGCAAAACGCAGGCATCCGTGCGAGCCGTAGAGGCTGAGGCTGGTCGCCGAAGGCGACCCATAAGCCGAAGCTGCGGAGATGAGCATGGGTGCTTGTGATTTGCTACGCAAGGGCGAAGGGGCGCACTCCCCGCAGCGCCGAAGCCGTTGCAGAAGTAACTATGTCAATATTCCTGCAACTCAAATTTCAACAGTTTGTTGCAGTGAAAATTTTAGAGCAACTAATTTTTAAACTTAGTACCTAATTAGCACCTAAAAACCCCTAATTTGGGCTTTTTCTAAAAGCAATTTTGATTTTACAGAAAATCTGAATTTTGCATCTGCTATGTTCTGAATAACTACTTTATTTTTATTAGGGGCGGCTTGTTATTTATTGCCTATACTTGCAGCACCTAATTAGCACTTAATTCCTTGCTATTAATATTTTTCGTATATCTAATAAGTTAATTGCGTTGCTAGCGAGACGTTTTGCTAGCAACGCAAATTTCAAGTTCGTTGCGGTGTAAATTTTTGAGCACCTAATTTTTAAACTTGGCACCTAATTAGCACCTAAAAAGCCCCTAATTTTGGGTTTTTCTAAGTGCAAATTCATGATTTTGCGTTGCTGGTGATACACAACTGATTTTTCCGGACCGATACGACTTAGAAAAGAGCTTACACCCTTCTAAAAGGCCGGCAACACATCTGCACTTCCCCTGGTGTTGCGATTGTTCACGGGCGGCGGTAGTCACTTGCCATCAGGTGAGCCGCATGCTCGTTTGGCCCTCTTCAATAAAAAAAAAATTACGTGGTTCCTTTAAATTGTAAATAGAGATGGATGAATTCATAAACATTGCCATTATTTTCTATTAGTTTGCTTAGATAATTGTTTCACACTTTTGTTCAGTATTTTCCATGCCAAAGTAAAAAATATTAATTAAAACTAGGCACGATATTTCGTCGTACCCTCTTCCTCCTCATTAGTTTGTCCACAGTCCACTGCTGGACAGTAACTTCTACCATACTACATTTCGCGACTATGAACGCTTAGCAAGCAAATTGAATTTGGACACATTTGGCGCATTTAAGCGAAATAATATACAGGGTAATTTTGCAATAACCGACCAAATTTGCAGAGAAGGTTCAGAATAAGTAATATAGGCCAATTGTGATGCATTGCATATACATAGAAACAGTAATACCGCTCTATCGGCCTTGACCCCCCCTCTTTTGAGACTTATCTTTATGAGATGATACATTTTTTTGTCGCCAGTCGCTACTACACGAGTAGATATATAGCCATATAAGTAATAGTTCCGCGGTTACGCAACAAACGCCAACGCTTATCCATTGCGCTACTGAACCGTCTTCAGCTTCTTCTTCTTTATAGTCCGCAAAAGTCCACAGCTATACATGGGCCTCTCCCGTTTTGGAAGGATTGATACTGAGCTGTCTATTCCATAAGTATACTACACAATTTTTCTACAAATTTATTATATGTATAGATATAGATAGTTTAGTCAATATTTTTAATACCTATATATTTTTTTGAAAATATTGAACTTGAATATTAGCATTATAAAAAAAAACCTCTCTCGTTTCAGATTTTGGATGTTCGCTCTTTGTTCTCACATTCATCTATGCGATCTGCGCCGTGAGCAGTTTCGCTTTAGAAACTGGCGGAGGAAGGTGTGCTCGTAACACGCTCATTTCTAATGATGAACGGGGTGAGCGACTGCTGCTGCTAGACCATGCAGCGCACTCCAGTTTATTGTCCGCAGCACAACTCAACAAGTTGTCGCATGGCACAAGAACGCAATTCGTTTAAGAACCCCACAACCGCAAGCTATCCTCGTGGGTGCTACTGACATATTATTTTCGGTATAGAATCTAATAAAAAGTCATAATTTGCGTTAGACTTCAAATTTTATTACTTTATAGAAGATGCCTCCTTAAACCAGAGATCGTGAAACAGGAATGTGTTATAAAATTGATAAAGTTCCATATTGTTTTTTCCAAAACATTAGTAGTTAATAATGTTTATTATTAATTTTATTTCAGTTGCGAAGAAAGCTAAATAACATTTAAAATAAATATTGGAAGCACATAAGTAATCAAATAATAACTGCAGTGGTATGCTACATTATTAGGTTATGGATTTCGTGGTTTTTGTGCATTTTTTAATTATTCTGTAACAGATTATACAGTATCCAGGAAGGATAGAACATGTTCATACATGTGGTTGTGTTTTGCACAAGCAACAAACTCATACAATAAAAAAATAGTGTACTTAGCATTTCGTAATTTAAAATAAACGCCGGCTTTCTTCATGCTTAAATTGTGCTAAAAACTAAGCTTGCTGGCGATATTGTCTGTCTACAAATTCAAATGCAAAAGTTATAGGTATTTTTACAAATTTTAAAAATATTATTTAAAACAATTTACGTCCAAAGATTAGTAGGTATATAAATGCTTAGGTATGTTGGTATTTTATAACAATTATTTGTGATATTTTTTTAAATAAATTTTAAAATTTATTTTAGTAATAACTAAAAAAGGTACTTACTTCATGATTCTAGACTTCGAGATCCAAAAATATATTCGTTTATTTTATAAGGACAAGCATATACTGACAATAGTAATTTTATTTTAACTTTATTAAACACCATACATATGTACGCTTAAGTAAAATAATTATTTTATAAGCAATGTTTTTATTTATGTAACACATTTCCTAAACAAATTTTAACTCTATCCAAAAATAATATACATCTTAAATAAAATATACATTTTAACAAGCTAACAATTAGTCATCATTAAAAATAATATTTTCGGTTTATACAAGTTTTCCAGTGTCACTTAATTACTTTTTAATAAATAGTTAATTATGTTAATGGAAGACTAAACTTACCTATTTTAGGACTAGCTGGATAATATTTCATGTGCCATTAAATCTCAAAAAAAATCTATCTACAATATCTATTCAGAATTTATATCTTTTGGCTCCTGGTAACCTCGTAACTATTACATCAATGGCACAAATATAAAAGCATGAGTGTAAAATACTAAGCATTCTTTAAAGAACTATATTAAAGTACACCTTAAGTTTGAATTTTAAAGAGGACAATAAATAATGTAAAAAGTGAAGTAAGGCTAATAAAGAAAGGCATTTAAGTAAAGGTCTGATCTTCTATATTATTGTTTATAGATAGATATTTTTCTCGGTGCTCAAAATTTTTAATGAATTCATCACACTATGTGTGTACACTTTGCAGTTTCGTTTCTATAGAAAATAAGACAGTCGCAACCAAACGGAAGTTCAAACAATCTCCAATTTCAGAGAGAAAGAAAATGTTTAAAAAAAACTTCGTAATACTTGAGACCCCTATATTAAAATTTACAATTACATTTTATATTTCTACATAACATTACCAATAAATAAAAATTAAAAAAAAAATACAAAATTGTCACAGTGGGAAAAAAGTACTAAATTGTAGAATTGTAACACAGTTCTGACAGTTTAGTTGGCGGTTATTAATTATTGTTAAGCAGCAGTCAGTCAAAAATGTGGAGTGTAGAGGTAAGGAGAACCATCTCTGTGTATAAGTATAAGTGTCCGTAAAAACGCGTCCAATAAGGGTGGCGCTGCGGTAGCATTTTTTTTTATAGGATAAGGGTGACAAACGAGCACACAGTCCACCTGATGGTAAGTGGTTGCTGCGGCCCATAGACATCTACATCTATCCTCTATTACAAATCAAAATGTAGATGCGTTGTCACCCGTGAGGACTAAGATGGAATGCCTCATTTCCAGGAAAAAGGGCCTCCGGCCACCTGCACTCACCAAGCGAAACGCAGAGGTAAACCTCTACTTCATGCTGGTTTTCTGTGTGGTCGTGGTACCACCCCGGTTCGAGCCGGCCCATCCGTGCGACAGCAAAAGCTGCTGCGTGGCTCTACCACTGTTAAAATAGCATAGGATATTTTTTTTTTAAAAAAGTGCCAAAAGTAATTAGAACAAGATGGAGAAACAAACAAGGAGTTAAATACTATATGAATATACACTTTGCATGGATTGAATTATTTTAAATTCGATTTCTCAGTCAAGTTGTCGTAAATTAAACAAATAATTCAAAATAATTGGACGTAGTTATGCAAAAAGGATCCAGCACGCGATAAGTTAATTTGAGTTTATAATATTTGACGTATCCATACATCAAATATCATAAACTCAAACTATCGGTATGGTTTCTGTCTGTTTGTAATTTTTCTTCTTATTCTTGTTAATTTTGCTAAAATTGTTACATCACATAATAGTATAGACCACAAACATTATTTTTCAAGTCAATATTTTTGACACAAACTCGGGTTGGATCCTTTTTGCATAACCACGTCATTATTCAACATACAGTTATTTTTACTTATTTTTTTTTATAGGATAAGGGTGACAAACGAGCACACAGTCCACCTGATGGTAAGTGGTTGCTGCGGCCCATAGACATCTACATCTATCCTCGTTTGCGAATCAAAATGCAGATGCGTTGTCACCTGTGAGGACTAAGATGGAATGCCTCATTTCCAGTAAAAAGGGCCTCCGGCCACCTGCACTCACCAAGCGAAACCTCTACTTCACGCTGGTATTCTGCGAGGTCGTGGTACCACCCCGGTTCGAGCCAGCCCATCCGTGCGACAGCAAAATCTGCCGCGTGGCTCTACCACTGTTAATTAATTATTTTACCTTAATTATTTTAGACCTTATTAACTTAATTATTTTACATCGATATTAAGATCGTAAATAGTTGAGGTTTTGTATACTGCCATTTTACTAATTACTCTAGTCGCGAAAGTTTTTAAATATTTGAACTCGGCACACTTCACTCTGTCTACAACAGCTATGTTAATTTCGTAGTTTTTCAGATGCCAACGCCATTGTGGTAGGTTTTGAAACCTCTATTTTCAGTTGATTATTATAATTATATTAACTGTATTTCAGAAGTACAGTTGGACACTTTTTTAACTTTCCCCCCATATCAGATAGTTCTCCTTACCTCTATACTCCATGGTCAAAAATTACTTTTACAATTATAAGGATTTAATTTAAAAAAAAAATTAGTGTTACTTTTACAATTTTGTAGTTTTTTTTTTTTTATAATGGTACTATGGTAATGGTAAGTACTATGATATGATAAATGGTGCTTACTTTACACATGTTTAAATTATAATGTTTATTAGATGGGCCCATGTCAAAACTATTTTTTTTTGAAATCTCTATTGAATTATTTAAAAAAGGTACCCATTGTTAAACTGGCTGCTGATTCATCGACCTTTTTTACTGGCCATATTTTATTTATAACAAATTCCATTTTTAATGTAATGAGTATATGACATTCTAAAATAAAAAATAATAAACTTAGCCCCAGCGTCCATTTTCTAAGGGCCTCTGAATCCCTTTAAAGCCACGAGCAAGTATGAATTTTTCAGATGAATCTGATCTACTTGCTTTTGGCTTCATTATCTTTATAGTTTCATAAAATCTTTCCAAATCCATTTCTAATATGGGTACCTCCTTACCATCCCAAACTTTAAACAATAAATTGCCATTAACTTTAGTGACTAGAGCAGCAAATCTAATTGCCATATAACAAAGACCTATAATTCTATCCTTATCTAATTCTCTTATCCCAGTAGCACTTGGAGCCATATCAGATAACACCAGGTCTACTTTCTTACCATTAAGAGCTGCTACCACTTTATCATGTGCTTCAATAGTTGAGAAATCCATGTTGCTCATTATTGTCGCACCCTGTGAAAAATCTTGTTATAGTACTAAATACTGAATAATCTTATATAAATTATAACTCTTAACAAGTGTTAAAATTTAAAATTTTGTATAACTGACTTCAATATAAATTATTAAGGATAACTCAAAAACTACTGGCCAGACTTTGATCAAATTTATATGGGACCACAACATTAGAAGCACCAGCTTTGTAATAAAATAAAAGTGTGGTAAAAAGAATCATCAAAATCCTCAAAAGTTAGACGTAACCACACAAAAGAAATACAATTGAATTGAGTACCTCCTCCTTCTTGAAGTCTGAAGAAAAGATCAAGTATATTATGTTATATAATATGTACTTGATGATTTCCTGGCTCAGGTTTAGAAACTAACTCTGAATATTAGGTTCATGTTTTTACGGTAGTAGGGATTAGTAAAGATGTACTACCAAAATAACAAAATTGCAAATTTTGCCATCAAACTGATCCAAAGCGTTATTTTTTATTACTAAATGCATTTATGTTTTGGAAAGTATATTAAAGTAGTGAAATGGAATACATTGGACATGTGCAACAACACCATCTACTTTTTTATATGTGGTAGAGATATGCTGCAGCTATATTATCGTTGTAGCACGAATGGATCGGCTCAGCCTGGGAAGGACCACGCTCTCACAGAATACCAGCGTAAAATAGCAGCTTACCGCTGCTGTCTTTCGTATGGTGAGTGTAGAGAACCGGAGACCCTTTTTACTGGAGGTGAGGCATTCCATCTTAGTCCTCACGAGTCACAACGCATCTGCATTTTGGTTCGTAATATAAGATAAATGTAGATGTCTATGGGCCACAGCAACCACTTACCATCAGGTGGACTGTGTACTCATTTGTCACCCTTATCCTATAAAAAGAACTATTTTGTTTTGTACTTTATTACTATTACGCTTGTATTCATGTTACATTGCAATGTAAGTGTATGAGCATTGGTATTGTTTATTTAATAAAAAAAGGATATTAAAAACAATAATAATGTGAAACATATCAGTCAGGGCTGCCAGTCTCAACGGCGACTAATCGTTACACAGGATAGGATTATAGTGTCAGAGTGTCCTCGCACTCATAGTCAGATAAAATGGTAACCCGACGACTGAGAATGATCAGGTGCAGGGCCAATGTCTTTAAGTCTTTTCAAGGCATAAAGGTGAAACACTACCAACGTCCTGTCTCCAAAAGTTACTACTGAGAAGTTTTTGACAGAAAAATTCAATAAATATTTATTTTTATTTTATTTGATTTCTTATGTGGGCTGACCCAGGACTCAAACTCAATAAAATATGTGTATGAAACCTATTTTTTGGTTTCAAAAAAAGGAGGAGGTACTCAAATTAATTGTATTTTTTTTATGTTTATTACCTCTGAACTTTTTACTAGGTGAACCGATTTTGATGATTCTTTTTTTATTTGAAAGCTGGTGCTTATAATTTATATATCTCATATAAATTTGATCAAGATCTGACCAGTAGTTTTGGAGTTATCCTTAATAACGCAAATTATAATGTGTATTAATATTGAAGTCGGTAATACAAAATTTTTAATTTCATTACTTGTCTCTGTTCCTCGTTTTAAGAAACAGCACTTCCACACAAGGATTTTCTCCTGTATTGCGGGGTCAGTTTCAGATTTCAAAAGGACAAACATCCAGACCCAAAATAATTATTTGTAGGCCATACAAATACTTGTTCCGTGCGGGATTCGGACCCACTGCCCTTAGCGCTGCAACTCATTGCTAAGCCACTATGCCACAGAGCAGTCACTTGTCTGTTTCACATTTTTTGCTATTTACAAACATGGGACACGCGACGGAAGTATTAATAATGAAAGAGTAGCAATGAGTAGTGCTGCTATTTTCTATATTTCTCTTTTATCAATCAAGTGTTAAACTAATAAGCAGTATACGCTGATCTTGCATTAGTAGGCAGTCACTAGTCAGGTCATTGGCATTATATGCGAAAAATCGAAAACTGCAAAGCTGTGGTCGGGTCGCTAATCAAATAATAAATCTGTAACTATGATATCAATAACTAGGTACCTAAATATCTAGATCTACCTATAAATAGTAATATCTTTCGAAATACTTAAGCACAGAAAAGAATGAAAAGTCGACATTCCTATTGTTATTTAAGCACCCGCATGCTTTTTTTTTGGCTTTTTAGTGGCTATACTTGAATAAAAACTCAAAAATAAATATCAAAAGGGATAAAATTTCCAATATGGACCATCGATTTAAATGCCCAAATTTTTTTTGTAGATAGTACTCACTAAAAGAAAGCGTTTTGCAAAGTTTCAATATGCGGAAACGCGTACTTTTTGTGAAAAAAATTATTGAAAATCAGTTATTTTTGCAATATTTATGTCAATTCCTACGGTAAAACTGACGCTATTTTGTATTGTCATTGTCATCGTCAGTAGGGATGTCGATTCTTTCCGAAAAAGATCGATTTTATAAATCGATTCGAATTGTAAGCTGATGTATTGATTCACAAAAAAATCGATTTCTAAAATTTCGATATTTTTTCATGTTTGCATTTATAATGGAATTATAAATACACTTTATGAGAACAAAATTCCCTTCACCAGACATAAAATAGGGGGACTGATTAAAAGGGGTTTCTGTATCTATTTTGAGATTGTAACATCTCCGGCGCTGCGGGAAGAGCAGCCTATACGCCTTTGCGTAACAAATCGCAGGCATCCCTCCTCGCCTACGATTTGATACAGCAGGCGGAGGCTGCTCCCCCTACGCGCCTCCCCTACGCGCCTCCGGCTCTTTATAACCACTCTAGGGGTAGGACAGACTCGTAGCAGGTGGAGTCGGGGTCAATCAATTTGATTCTTTGACATAATTTGAACCTAACCTATTTTATTTGATATCTGGTCTAATAAAAATAAAAAAATAAAATAAAACAAATTTCAATAAGAGATTATTTACTATGGTATCTTTCTGGTTTTTCATAAAATGGATTTATATTTACATTATTAATGCAAACATGAAAAAATATTGATATTTTAGAAATAGATTTTTTTTGTGAATCGATACATCAGCTTACAGTTGGAATCAATTTAAAAATCGATATTTTTTGGAAAGAGTCGACATCCCTACCGATGATGACAATGACAATATAAAATAGCGTCAGTTTTACCGTACGAATAGACATAAATATTGCAAAAATAATTGATTTTCAATAATTTTTTTCTTAAAAAGTACGCGTTTCCACATATTGAAACTTTGCAAAACGCTTTCTTTTAGTGAGTACTATCTACGAAAAAAATATGGGCATTTAAATCGATGGTCCATATTGGAAATTTTATCCCCTCACTGAATTAGCCTCTTGTAGACCACCACACAGTCTACATATATTTTCATGCCTTAAGTGCGGAGTGAGACTGGCATGGTATAACCTTAAAAATAAACCACTCACCGATATAGGAAATATTTGCAGTTTGTCAATTGACAACACTGTGCCTTTAGGTTTACTTTTATCAGCTCCATCAGAATTAGTCTTCTGTACTGCTACTTGAGTCCAAGAACCAGGTGATGCACCAAGATCAACAACAGTCAAGCCGGGAGTAAGAATATTTGTCTTTTCATTCATTTCCAAAAGTTTGAAAGCGCTTCGACATCTATTGAAATAATATTAATCTGTAGTATTTGGTAAATGTAAACATTATTTGATTTTAAAGGCATTAATGAAAATATTAAAACAAAAAATACAGAAAATTTAATATCACACTTACAAAATATAAGTGACTCTGAGGCAACACAAGAGGTATGATTTGATTATAAGAAAAATCAAAGACAATACAAACCTGTAATTGTATATTTTGGCTTTTTCAACATACGGATCAGCTTTTTGACGATCTAGCCATTGTTGTGAACTTTTTAAGCGCTTGAGACAGTTAACTAGAAAGCACATTTTTGAAAGTTTCAAGTCATTGTAGGCCAATAAATGCATGGATAACATAATAAGTAGGTATCTATAAAATAAAATTATAACAGTAAATTCCAAAGAGAATATTATCACTGCGTTTTAGTTAATTCCATAACATTGTACACTCACTGCAAATAATTACAAACAGAACAAATATGTATTTATATCCTTAGTCTCCACTACAACTGGTAAATACTTATCAAGTGCACATCTACATTCTTTGTTTGTTTCACAATTCACAAACTAATAAAAAGTGGTTTGTTTATTTATAATTGTAATTTTTTTAACTGGCTTTACGACTTTGGGTTCTAGCCCTTCTGAACCTGAAGTTACAATGTATAATTATTCTTCATACTACACTGCTTCACAATATGTTGGTGCCTCACATTGTGCAGCCCTTGGGAGGTTTTGACGGCAACTTGAGCCAGTAGACAGCTGACAGTTGGCGATGGTATCTCAAGGCGCCTAAGCAGAAAGATACCTTATCTTTTTTAGGGTTCCGTACCTCAAAAGTAAAAAACGGAATCCTTATAGGATCACTTTGTTGTCCGTCTGTCTGTCTGTCTGTAAAGACCTTTTTTCTCAGGAACGCGTATACATATCACACACTCAAGTCTACTGTCCCTTAAAACTGTGAAAAAATCAAACTTCTAAGCCAACGCAATCAAAAGATACAGCTGTTTATGCCGTAAATTTTTGACATTCGCAAGGGAATTAAAATCTACAGGGTACTTCCCGTGAACTCAGAATCTTGAAATTTGGTACGAAGCAACGTTTTATAGCACAGATAAAGGAAAAATTCCGAAAAGCATAAATTTTTAGTTACATCATATAATAAAAATATTTTTAATAATTTTAAACTTATATACCTACAGATTTGTTCGGAACCCTCGGTGCGTGAGTCCGACTCGCACTTTGCCGGTTTTTTTTATTCTACAATAATTTAAGGGACATTTACCGCTTAGCGTATGTCAGTCCCATCATACCCTAACATACATCACTTACTCATATAACGTTAGTTAATACTTATTATATTACACTACGTGGGCCATGTATGCGAACAAAACTTTCGCATTGACGCCATTTGGTTGGGATAAAATATTATGAAATGTGCCTACGTCAGTTCTGTTCAAGTTCAAGACCCTTATTAAATTACCTCTAACAGACTCAAATCGAACAAATTCCATCAATATATGGTGTAGATCTTCTATGACTTTTTCTATAACTTTTTGACGGCTTCGTGGAGCAGTGGCTTAGCAATGAGTTGTTGCGCTGGCGGGCGCGGGTTCGAATCCCGCACGGGACAAGTATTTGTATGGCCTACAAATAATTATTCCGGGTCAGGATGTTTGCCTTTGTGCAATTTGTGTTTGTAAACTGCCTCCGCGATACAGGAGAAAATCCTAGTGTGGGGGTAACGTTTTTTGTTATTTTTTTTTAAAAAGAAAAAAAAAACTCCACAGTCTTCACAATTGGACGAAGTTGTTTTTCTCATAAGGAATACAAATTTCTTATATGGAACGTGTCCAGATCTAAGTCTATGAGCAGTAGTAGCTAATTTCCTACTTAAACTAGTATTCATGAACCAGGGCACATGAAGAGGCTGAACCTTTATGGTTTTGTACCATATTCCTTTTCCTAGTGACCGCTTGTTAAAGTCATCACCAGCAGAGCACTTGTTTCACCGTTCGCACTAATACATCATATGCACAGACATTTAATACACAAAATCGCACCACTTTTACATATCAAAATCCACTTTAAACCATTATTTAAAAAAAATACAGGAGCAGCAAACCGCCACCGGTCAAGTTCCGGCCAAAACTCTCTGTAGTGTGGACAGCTTAGAGTATTAAACTAACTAACTAAAAAGTTAGTTGAATACTCTAAGGTGGACAGAGATAATTAAACAAAGAGTAAAGCACGGGATTGACCTCTACACTTAGAGTATTAAACTAACAGGAGACGACATTGGAGAGCGTTCCCCGCTGTCAAAAGTACGAGAGCGCGGATCATTCCCGTTATATAAAACTAGTTGCGCCGCGTACGGCATCAGTTAACAAGTAGTCGTAAGCGTGAGTTGACCTCCAGAAAAATGCCGAGTTGCAGTGTGTTTTCTTGTAAAAAAAGATCACAGACCTCAAATTTACAAAAAGACGATGTTACCTTTCATCTTTAAGTATTTATTCTGATTTAAATAATTAATATAAGCATTAAATCACGAAAATTCTGATTAATATAGCTGAGCAGGGTGTGTTGCCAACTTAAAGTATTAATACTATAGTAAGGACTTTTGCACCACTAGAACATAATTAAATTTTGCTTAATTGTAGACAAATGTCGTTTCTCTTTGTTCTTATTACACAAGACAAAATCGTGTTATTGAATAGTCTTAAATTCATTAATATTATTGTGATATATTTGCAAAACTATATTATTACAAACAACATTTAATAATCTTTAATTGTTTTTAACGAAATGAAAACATCAATTTAAATAGTTTTATTGTATATAAAACATTTTAAATAGATATTTTCATTTCATTATGTTACGTTATGAAACGAAAAGAAGGGTAATTTCAAGTATATAAAACGGTATCATCAAAGCAATAATAGTGATGTTCACTGTAATCTTTAGTGTCGATGTTTTTATCTGACTATAATTAATACCTTGATATATAATACCAAGGTGTTATTTAAAATTCTTTTTTGTACAATGTTTAAAAAAGATCTTTGGTTTTACAGTTTTCCAAAAGATCTTTACAGGCGCCAAGTTTGGATAAAAGCATGTGGCAATCATATAACCTGGGTACCTAAACGAACAAGCACTATTTGCTCCTTGCATTTTGACCAATCGGTTTTCGTAATCCAATCAAATAATAAAAGGAAACTAAATGAAACTGTTGTACCGACTTTGAAATTATTGGAAGTAAGTTTATTATTTTGCTACAGGTTTATTTTACATTATGAAGGATAAAATTTAAAACATGTAACAAATCGAAATGGCAGGTTTAGTGAATGATATTTATTCATCTTAAAATGTTATTTACAAGTATATCGTCTTAGATGGTGTTGGTTGACACAATTGTTGTTTTCAGATGAGACCCGAATTATTAGCGCTTAAATAAATAAATGAGGGCAAACAAATAATCTCAGTGTCATATTTATAATCTATTAGAATAGAATAGAATAATTTTTTATTTAATATTGATTATTACATAATACTTATTGAAAGTCATTTTTTATTTACCCCTGGTTCGAAAAATACCTCATTCCTGGGAAGAACCAGCAAGAAACCCAGCGGGACTTTTTTTAAACATAATTTCACTTAACAATAATTTTGTTTATACAATTTTTAAATGATATTTTCATAGAACCAGCATGGTGGCGATCACCCTATTCCCAGGGGTTATTTTCATTCATGTATTCCTTGATGTTATAATAACCCTTCCTGTACACTTTTTCTTTAATAAAACGTTTAAACTTGTTTATTGACAAACTTTGAATATGTTCTGGGATTTTGTTGTAAAAGCGTATACATTGCCCCATAAATGAATTACTGATTCTGTGGAGTCTAGTAACTGGCATTACAAGCTTATGTTTGTTCCTAGTATTTAAAGTATGCACATCCTTATTCTTATTAAAGCTATTTATGTTTTTATGCACATACATTACATTCTCATAAATATATTGCGATGCAAAAGTTAATATGTTTATTTCTTTAAATTTTTCTCTGAGGGACTCTTTACAATTTAGGTTATAAATCGCCCGTACGGCTCTCTTTTGCAAAACAAATATAGCTTCAATATCAGTCGCATTACCCCATAGCAAAATTCCATAAGACATTACGCTATGAAAGTAACTAAAATACACTAATCTAGCTGTCTCAACATCTGTGAGACTTCTAATCTTTCTTACAGCATATGCTGCAGAACTAAGTCTGCTTGCTAATTTAGATATATGGGGGCCCCATTGAAGTTTCGCGTCAATAGTAATACCAAGAAAAACAGTGGTATCCACAAGACTTAACTCCTCCCTATTTAACAGCACATTGGTATTCGAATGTTTTACATTAGGTATTGTAAATTTAATACACTTTGTCTTATTGCCGTTTAAGAGCATATTGTTGGCGTTAAACCAATGTACCAATTTCGATAGAGCATTATTTACATCGTCATAACTAATTAACTGTCGTTTGAGTTTGAAAATCAAAGTCAAACGACTAAACGTGAAAATCAAATTATTATTAAATATATACAGAGTACTACACTTTTGTACAGTAGAACACAAAATATTACCGCTTTTTACGACGACATTAATTATTTTTCAATCCTAAGTAAAATGACGAAAAAAAGTATGTTTGTTTAAGCGTAAACTTCGGCCAAGAGATAGCAAATGTTTAATGTTTTTTTAATTGCTCCATTCCGTTGTTGCATAAAGGAAGGACAAAAACAAATAAACAAAAAATCACACTTTCACATTTATAATATTATATTATTATGGATTGTCAAGAATGATAGATAAACTTTTGAAACCGGTTTACAATCGGCTTTTTGAGGGTGAAACTATACACTCCCGCTCTCTTTCTTGCTCTAGTAAATAACGTTTCTGAGTGACCAAAAAGGATAGAAGCACAGGAAAGTGCGATTCCGTGCTGCCAGATGTAGTTCAACCCTAAGCCTTAAAACGGTTTAACTCTATAGATTGGATAAAATCTGTAAAATTAGACCGTTTAAAACCCCTATACAGATAACCTTTTCGGTTGATCATTACATTAAAAAATGGTAAAAATATTTCATAGACTAGGAATATTATATATTTTAAAGCATACACGAACATTATTTCGATAATGATTACGTTCCACATAACATTGAACTGGCTAACTTGGTGATGGAAAAATATGCAAGCACTAGAATTAGCTACCTCGCAAAAAAAGAGTGATCCCATAAAGTGTATTCGTCACATATATACCAAACTTATTCTCTTTTAAAACCAGTTAAAATATAATATAATACTTTTTCAATTTGTTTTAATTTTGGTAATTTTGTATTATTATTTTGTACCTTATGTATTTTTATTAAATTTACTTTGAATGTAATATTACACATTAAACATTTGTTCATTTTTATTTTATTTTATTTGCTTATGTAACTTGCATAAAATTTCATCGACATATCCATATCGACCAGACCCTCGCACTAGTTGTTTATGGCTTATGCACTGTAACGATGACACATTTATGAGAGATTTTCAAGGTTGTGTGCGTTTTCTTAATCGTGTGCTCATATTATGCTGTGTGCGTGCGTAACGACGTGGCCCAATGTTTACGATTTGCTTAGTGTGCGTTACCTCGCCTCCCGCTAGAAGTGACAGACTTTTTTGTTTGGAAATTTATGCGCATGGCGTCTCCTGTTAGTTGAATACTCTAAGCCTCTACAGAGTACATTGTTGACCTCTAAACTCTTTAAAAAGAGTACAAGTTTAAGGCCTGCCACATACATACGGAATTCCGTTTCGGATTTCAGTCATTCAATATCAGTAACAATGATACAGCAACAATGGAATCGTAATCAGAAAATCGTCTATGCTCAGGCCCGTGACAGCTTAATTACAATTTACGCGTTTTGGCGCTACCATCGCAAGTTTTTCTCTGTCTCCGGACGCCATTTTTAAACGCTATATTGTATGAATGTCAAATCAAATTGTCAAAATCTAAATTATCGATATTGATTAGGGATGTCGATTTTTTCAGAAAAAGATCGATTTTTAAATCGATTTGAATCGTAAGCTGATGTATCGATTCACAAAAAATAGAAGTCTAAAACATTTTTTTTTCATGTTTGCATTTATAATATAAATGTATATCCATATTATGAATAACAAGACATATACCATAATAAATAATATCTTATCAGTAAAATATTTTTTTTTGTTCAGGGAATTCGATAATAACAATTATTTTTATTACCATGTAAAAGTCAGATCAGGTATAATAGAAGACATTTGTTTTCAAAATATATTTATTACGTGAAAAAGTTAAAAAATTCAGAATAGGGCAACGGAACCCAAAGGGCAGGCAGCTGGTTGACTTCATTGAGAAAGAAAGACTCTTTCTTCCAGAAGCGGCCCCACAGGAAGTGAACTTGGTCGAATCCCGACGGTTCGACAAAAAATGAGATTGATTTCAGTATGACGACTAGACGACAACTGTTCAGTGATGTCTCAGTGATCGCGAAAACTGGTAGCGATCACCGAATGGTAGAAGGCACACTGAATCTAAACGTTAAGTTAGAGAGCTCTCGTCTAAGGAAGTCAACGCTACGTCCCCCTCGTGCTCTAGTCCAAAGTCTCAAAACTTTTCAGCTCGAGTTACAAAACCGCTTTAAGTGCCTAGAAGACTGCAATGAAGTGGACGATATTAATGACAAGCTCGTGGAAACTGTCCATGCGGTCGGAGCTAAGTTCTGCAAAACCCGCCGCAGAAGAACACAAAAACTCTCCGATCACACTCTTAATCTCATGGCTGTTAGACAGGAGATGAAGCTACATTCTTCAACAAACTTGACAGCATACAGGCAACTGAACAGACAGATCTCCAAATGCATGCGGCGGGACTTACGCAACTTCAATACAGCTCGTATTAAAGAAGCGATCGAGCGGAACCAAAGCTCCAAAGTCTTTGCTAGAGATCTGTCTGCCAGAAAGAACCAACTGTCAAAGCTGAAGACCGAGTGTGGCAGCATCGTTTCCGGGACACCTGAGATTTTGAGTGAGATTGAGAGGTTCTATGGGCAGCTGTACACGTCATCGTTGGAGCCACACGCAAGTGTGAGTAACGATCCAAGAGCGAGTCCCATCCGACACTATTCCGAAGATATCCCGGACGTCATTCTGAGCGAGATTAGAATGGCTCTTCAGCACCTTAAAAACGGTAAGGCCCCAGGCGAGGATGGAATTACAGCAGAGCTTCTGAAAGCGGGTAGAAAACCGGTACTTGAAGTTCTTTAATTCCGTCCTCCATGGTGGCATTACACCGGAGGCGTGGAGCAGAAGTGCAGTGGTCTTGTTCTTCACGAAAGGCGATAACGCTCTCTTGAAGAACTACAGACCGATTTCCCTTTTGAGCCGCGTCTACATGCTGTTTTCGAGAGTCATTACGAATCGTCTCGCACGTAGATTCGACAACTTCCAGTCTCCCAAACAAGCCAGTTTCCGAAAAGGCTTTAGTACCATAGACCACATACACACCCTTCGGCAAATTGTACAGAAGGCAGATGAGTACAATCTGCCACTTTGCCTTGCGTATGTGAACTATGAGAAAGCCTTTGATCCCGTCGAAATTTGGGCGGTGCTACAGTCCCTTCAGCGGTGCCAATTTGACTGTCGGTATGTCGAAGTGCTGAGCTGTTTGTACAGTAGGGCTACGATGGCTATCCCAGTACAGAATCAGAGTACGAAACCTATTCAACTGCAGAGAGGTGTAAGACAGGGTGACGTTATATCCCAAAAACTCTTCACCGCTGCATTGGAAGACGTTTTGAAGCTATAGGACTGGAAAGGATACGGTGTTAACGTCAATGGCGAGTACATCACACACCTTTGATTTGCTGACGATATAGCCCTTTTGGCAGAATCGCTGGAAGAACTAATCACTATGCTCAATGATCTCAATAGTGTCTCCCAACGGATAGGTCTTAAGATGAACATGGACAAAACAAAGATCATGTTTAATGTCCATGTCACACCTATGTCGGTAGTTGTTGGGAACACTAAGCTCGAAGTAGTTGACGAGTATGTTTATCTGGGACAAGTAGTCCGGCTAGGTAAGTCCAACTTCGACCGAGAGGTCAATCGACGGATTCAACTCGGTTGGGCAGCGTTCGGGAAATTAAGGCACATCTTCTCGTCAGGTATACCTCAAAACTTGAAAACGAGACTGTACACCCAGTGCGTGTTACCAGTGATGACATACGGAACTGAGACGTGATCCTTCACTGCTGGCCGTATGAGGAAGCTCAGGGTCGCTCAGTGAGCTATGGAGAGGGCTATGCTCGGAGTTTCTCCGCGGGATAAACTTAGAAATGAGGATATCCGCAGGAGAACCAGAGTGACCGACATAGCCCAATGGATTAGTAAGCTGAAGTGGCAATGGACCGGCCATATAGCTCGAAGAACTGACAACCGATGGGGAAAAAAGGTTCTCGAGTGGCGGCCTTGTACCGGCGGACAAAGTGTAGGGCGTCCCCCCACTAGATGGAGTGATGACCTGGTAAGACATGCAGGAAGTCGATGGATGCAGGTGGCTCAGGAACGTGTTTTGTGGCATTCCTTGGGGGAGGCCTTTGTTTAGCAGTGGACTTGTGAAGGGTTGTAATGATGATGAGATCTTGGACACAAATTTTCCTCCATTATTTGTGACAATATTCTTTTTTTTATAGGATAAGAGTGACAAACGAGCACACAGTCCACCTGATGTTAAGTGGAATGCCTCGTTTCCAGTAAAAAGGGTCTCTGGTTCTATACACTCACCATATGAAACACAGCAGCGTGAGGCTGCTATTTTACGCTCGCACGAATGGGTCGAGTCGACCCATTCGTGCTACAACCAAAATATAGCTGCAGCATGGCTCTACCACGTATAAAATTCTGTTTTTATGCCGGTCATGTGCAAACTGCATACTATCATAATGGTATATGAAAAGTGCTGTGTTGGTGGTTGCAATACAACGTGAATCGTGCCGGCTATTCAGATTCTCTAGGAACGAATATGTTGATGCGTCACATTGTATATATTTTGGGAGATTTCGACGGCAACTTGAGCAAGCAGACAGTTGGCAATAGCATCTCAAGGCGTCTAAGTAAGCAGATACCAGATCTTGAGATTCACGTCACTATTGGAGCACTTGTTTCACCATTTCCACTAATAGTTCACATGCGTAGACATTTCATTCAGAAAATCGTACCACTTTCACATATCAAAATTCATTTCAAACCAATAATTACACAATAATACAGGAGCAAAAATCCACCGCCGTTCCAAGTTCACAGAACAAACGTTAGTAGAAGTACGTCATCTTATTTGCAACCTTTTTATTCGTTTCTAAACAAGACGAAAGAGATGGCACTTTACGTCGTTATGTACGTTTACAGTCGGGATTTTCTTTACTTTGTTCATAAAAGTGGTACATAGTCGTATGTGCTTTTCAGTACGTACTTTGTTTCACACTAGTGAAAAAACGTTTTGTTTTATCTTATAGCCAATTGCCGTATTACGTGATACGGCAATGAGAGATACCGTATTTTCTGAAAAAAAATTATGGATTGCTGTAACAATAACAACGCTGATATGAAAGAATATTTTTAACCCATAGATCATTAAGTAACTTCAAATTAACTTTAACTTCCCTTCTAGTATTTTGTATAAGTCGGCAGTTATATTCTGATAAAACTAAGACATGAACGATTAACAGTCTGAAAAGACTAATGACAAGTCGATGAATGGTCAGGTTCATGAACATGCTTTGTAGTAATATTAAAGAGAGTCTTATATTTAGCTGTGGATTGCAGATATGGTGACAAAGATGCTACTTTGTGATGGAAGTTTGATCATCATAAAAGTAATAAATTTATATTGAAACTGTAAAAACATATTACTCAATAAGTTTTTTGAGAAATACACAAAACATTATCTACAAAAGTCCGTAGTCTCTGCCTATCCCTCTATGTGACAGGCGTGAGTGTTTATGCACGTATGTATGTATCATCTACAAATGAAGATTCTATTAGCCTTAGTAACCTGTTTCTAATTGATTGTTGCTCATGTATTGTCTTTTTAATAATTGTTCGAAGTGGATTTTGAAACATATCCACATGCATGCGGAATTCCGTTACGGGATTCCGTTTCGGATTTTCGAACGGGTCGGTCACATACATTCGAAATCCCGTTTTGCCCGCAAAATTTCGACCGGAAAATCTAATGTACGTGTGTGACGAGTACTTTATTTTACATGAACTTGCTGTGTTCAGAATTCCGAAACGGAATTCCGTATGTATGTTGCCGGCCTAAAAGTGGCACGATTTTGATGAAAGTGTTTGTGGAAACAATGGTACAAGTGCAATGGCAACGTGACACTGCTGTGTTTCGTATGCTAAGTGTAGAGAACCGGAGACCCATTTTACTGGAAAAGAGGCATTCCATCTTGGTCCTCACGGGTGACGACGTATCTGCATTTTGATTCTTTATTGAGGATAGATTTAGATGTCTATGGGTCACAGCAACCACTTACCATCAGGTGGACTGTGTGCTCGTTTGTCACCCTATCCTATATAAAAAAAGTGCATCATTCGTTATGTAATCATAGGTTTCTTTATTATGGCTATCGTCAAAATCTTCCATAAACATCGCAATGAGACGTATCAGCATATTTTGAAGAATTGTGTGAATAAGATACACAACAAACTGACACGGAATACATACATATCGATTAGGCTGCATGGTAAAATCAATTTTGTCTAAGAATCAAATAGCCTAATGTCATTGTCAAATGTAAATGTGTAGTTTTCATGTTTTGGTAGGAACTTGACTGGCGGCGGTTTGCTGCTCCTGTATTATAGTTAAAATAATAGTTTGAAGTGGATTTTGATATGTAAAAGTGGTGCAATATTATATATTAACTGTCTACGCATGTGAACTATTAGTGGAAACGGTGAAACAAGTGCTCTGATGGTGATGGATTCTCAAGTTAAGCTGTTTGTTGTTTGCATAAGCGCCTTTAGATACCATCGCCAACTGTTTGCTGTCTGCTGGCTCAAGTTGCCGTCAAAATATCCCAAGGGCTGCACAATGTGACGCATCAACATATTGTGAAGCAGTGAACTGTGAAGGATAATTATACATAAAGACAAGGCTGTATGGCATAGTTCCTTTGCCTGCTCTCTCGAGCGAATAATAAAAACAACAGCAAATGTAAATGTCAGTCTCAGTCAGTCAATGTTGTTTGTTTTGCTCAATGGCGGCAACTAAACTGTCTAAGCATTCGTATCTATTAAATATTAGTTCAATACATAGATAAATATATATGTAGCAAGCTAGTTCAATATTTTAAACCAGTTAGAGTTTTATAGATAAAATAAAGATGTTTCATTAATATTAAAAATATGAATATTTTGTCTCGCCTTATATTAAGTTTTAAAATAAAAATTAATTTGGGTTCGTGTAATGGTACAGTTTTGGTTCAGAGGTACAAGTCTGAAAGAATGAAATATTTAAATGTAGCAGAAAAAAATGATGCCGCGAAGAATATAGCATTACATTTATCAAGAGGAACTTCGATTAGGGTACATGTTATAACTTTTTATGCGTTATTATTAGAAACTTGTGTTAAGACATAATATTAGAGTAATTGTTTCAATATTTGCAGCGAGAAGGATTATCACAATACAATAAAATATATGAATTTGAAGCAGAGGTAATGGGCCAAAAATGCACAATGGTTATGACTTCAGTATCAGGACATCTTCTTGCTCTTGAATTTGCAAGTTCTTACAAAAATTGGCAGTCATGTAACCCTCTAACACTTTTTGATGCACCAGTTCTGAAATATTGCCCTGAAAATTATGAGAAAATTAAGGTATTTAAGATGTTTCAATATCTGATTACATTATTTATTAAGGATTCTTTTTGTATTATTTTTAACTTAACAGCAGGTGTACTGTCATTAGAAGCAGAAGGATACTAAAAATGTTTACCAGTATGTAATAAATAAAAAAATATATTTTAATAATAAAAGCTAAAGCAAGGAAGGCATTTGTTTTGGCTATTTGATACTTAAGTAATGGAGAAGTTTCATGATGTTGATATTATATTCAACATAATGTTATTAAAATATAGATCAAAACTAATCAATCAATGAAAAAATTTTTGAAAGCCATTAATAAATGACTTAGAAATAGATTATTGAAGTTTACATATTTTAGCACGGAACGTCTGTGGTTTGGTTTGTGGGTTCACTGCACCACGAATCATTCAAGTATTAGTTCTTGTGCTATTGTTTATTCTGTGGTATTAGTTTCAGAGTCATGCCAGGGCTCTTGCTTCGTTTGTGTTTATTTATGTACAGTCGTGTTTCTTTTTTATTTGTGATTCTGTATTTTTTATTTCACTATAATTGAAAAAGGCTTCATCTAAGGACAAAGTGATAATAGGACATGATAATTTGCCTAATATTGTTATTATACACAGTGATGGACGTTTTTTCTTTAAATCCGTCTTATGTTAGTGCTGAAATAAAAGGACTTAAACTTTTTAAGTAGCTATATACTTTTAAGTTTATTTCATCAGCCACATTTTTGTTTTAAATAAAAATGTAAATATTTTTAATCGCCGTAGAAAATTAGTATAATAAAATACCTTAATTTCTTCTTATAAAACTATTGATTTTAATTAAAATTGAAAGAAATATTATAAAATCTAATTATTAATTATCAGTGTTGTCACCTTTTGCATTAATTACACATCAACATCGAATCATACTTAAAATTAAATTGTCAATGTCTTGCGGTAAGAGGTCCCATGTTCTTTGCAAGTGTTCGTAAAGTTGTTGTTCCGTCGTCAAATTTGACACGAAATCTATCAATGCTTTACTTCGTAACATGTCCAGACATGCTCGATAGGATTTAAGTCTGGCGACTGTGCAGGCCAATCCAAAACTTGAATATCGTGGTCTCGGAAAGCGGCCGATACCAGTGCTGTATGGGAAGGAGCATTATTGTGCATGAAAAGAAATTCCTGGCCCATTTGGATTCTTTGTGGGACAATAACAGGCTCTACTACCTCCTCGTGGTATTTTTATGCAGTCACGCTGCCTTGCATCCAAACGAGCTGGGTTCACCTGCCAAGATAAATTCCTGCCCACATTTGCCCAGCCTTGGTATGAGTGGACCTCTCCTGAGCATGTCGTACACGGCTATTTCTCCCTGGAGTTCTCCAAATGCGTGTTCTTCGTGAATCCGGTGAAACCCAAACCGGGACTTATCGGTGAACAGCAACCAAAGACTATTGTTCATCACTCCATGGTAAATGCTCCCGAGCCCACGAAAGCCGCCGACCACCAACTATGATTTCTTTTTTTCATATGCTCCTTGTTCTTTTTAAGGTTTCACTGCCTTTTTACAGTCGTGCTTGTCTAAATTTTCTGTGTTATTTTCAACCTGTAAATAAATTTGATTTTTAAAGTAGGGTGTCTGCTGTCAGAGTGATTGGTGGTTACACGTTTTTTTTCTACTGAAATAAGTTTTTAATTCTTTTTCTATTTAAATTTGCGTAAACTTTCTCAATTTTCTTTGTGTTGTCTGTGTGTGTTCTGTTTGTTAGTTGGTGAGTATTATTTGTTTAGATAGTTGATGTAGATCTTTGTGACGACGATGGATGTTGACGGGGGACACGCTGAACCACTGGATTTATGCGGTGATTCTAGCTCTGTCAAAGGTAAACTTACGGATCCTTTACCCAGCTTCCCAAAGAAAAAAATAGGGCACGAAGATCATCCTTCGGCCTCGTATCAAAATACATTCGTCCACCCTGAATTACAAGAAAAAAAAAGTATGTAGATAGCGATAAAGGCCCCTTCGTTATTTACTTAAGTCGCTCAGAACCTGATCCATCAGCAGGTTATACAATTAGACCTGTGAAAATTGGCCATATCCTCTGACAAAATAAAGTATGCAATATTGCAAAAAAAAGGGCATCAAAATCTTAGGGCGTAATAGAGTTTCAATTGCTTTTAAAACAGCTACTGATGTTGTGTTCGTCATGAACAATACTTAGTGGACTCTTTGTTGTGCGGACACATAGCAGTGAAAGGGGCGCCGTGATTGGTTAACGTTGTGACGCGACTTCACTCGAGTTGAATGACAGATAAAAAATAATAACACGTGTTGTTTTCTTTCAGGTAAAAGACGTTACTGGTACTGTTATTATAGGGTACTTATGCATAAGTATTATTAAAATAATGTGGATTTGAAACTGTGATAGGTAGATTAACTGAATTGTTATTACAAATCTGGAAACTCCCAGATGAATAAAATCTTAAGGCCACTAGTAACTTTCAAAAGATCTGCATTTATAGGCAGAAGGCAGAGGCAGAAGTATATTTATTACGATATCTTTTGAAAACCTAAGTGACTTTAAAATTCATTGGCACTGTAATAATCAAAAGGATTTTGAAAGTCACATACCTATCACTTTTCTTGTGCTAATCGTTCTTTGCACGTTTATTCTCTCCAGGATATAATTATCAAAATCATCTTCGCTGCTGTAATCCATTGCAATTATTCAAACAAAACCAATCAGCGTATCACAAATCAACAAACAAGCTATATACCCCATACCAGTTTGACATTTACGCTGATTAGTCGCACTATGCGTAGCGTAAAGTAGCTAGCGAGCTACTTTATCTGTGCGTTCATTTTGATGAGCGCATAGTGTCGTCTAACACTCAAGTGACGTTTATGAAACAAAATTTCGTCCACTGTGCGTTAAAGCCTACTGTGCGCACGCATAGTATCGTTCTTGAATACGGGTGTTATTGACTCTCAGTTTCTTTCACAATATAAACTTTCTGCTGTCATTCCAACTTTTAATGTTTACTCGTATGGGTGTGATTAGAGGTATCCCAACTGACATCTCTATGGACGAATTAGTTTGTGAATCTGAGCTCCCTCCTGGCAGAGAGGAAATCATTAAAGCCAGAAGACTTAATAGAAAGGTCAAGAAGGGCGATGAAGTAGAGTGGGTCCCTACTCAAACGGTTGTCCTAACCTTCTCTGGACAAGTGCTCCCCTCCCATATATACTGCTTTTATGCATCAATACCTGTAGAGACTTGCCTTCTCCCTACCATCCAGTGTCTAAAATGCTGCCGTTTCGGTCATGTCAAAGCTCAATGTCGATCCAAACCACGCTGCTTTAAATGCAGCAAAGAGCATACTGGAGAAAATTGTCCCACAGATTCCCCAACCTGTCTTTTCTGCTCTGCAAATCATTCGGCCATTGAAGAAAGTTGCCCTGAACACTCAAGGCAAAAAGCTATCAAGATAGTAATGTCACAAGAGAATGTGTCATACCTTGAGGCTTCTGCTCGTTTCCCAGCTGTCAGAAGACCTTATTCTGATGTTGCATCCTCACAAGTTCCTGCAAGCCATCTCCCTTCTATTCAGGCTCCTATAAACCATCCTACTTTTCCATCTCCTTCCCAATCCTATAGGAAAACCATCTATAAAGCCAAATATATTCCAGCGCAATCTTCAGTAAGTTATGATAAAGTTTCACATTATAACATTGCAAGTACTCCTTCCTCATCTCTCACCAATGGACATGTTCTACAAAACAATGTAATATCCTCTAATGACAATCTTCTAGAAAATCTTGTGGCCTCCCTTACAGATATTGTTGGCAAATTTGATGATTCCCATTTACCGTTCAACGTGAAAAACAAACTAGATGTCCTTTTCTCCAGAATATATAAAGTTCGAGTCCCTAACCCTCCTCCAGTGGAATTGTCGGAGCATCAGGAATAAGAAATCTGACATAATTCACTTAATTAACTGCTATAATCCTTCAATATAGCAATATCGGAAACCTGGCTTAAGCCAGGGTCCTCATTTAGAATCCCAGGCTTCTCCTGTTATCGTAGTGATAGGAGTGACGGCTATGGCGGTGCTCTGATTCTACTAAACAGGACCATTCCCTTATCACCTATCCAGCTTCCTCCTATACTAGGCAATATTAATGCAGTAGCTGTTAAGGCTCTGGATATCACAATTCTATCCATTTACATTCCAGCACCCACTCCTTCTTATATTCCAGAACTCAGTTTAATCCTATCAAGCATCTCCCCACCTTACATTGTTCTAGGAGACTTCAACAGCCATCATGTTATGTGGGGTTCCCATAAATCTGACTCTTTTTTCTTATTTGCTACTTGATGTCTTCAATGAATTTAATCTTTGTCTTCTAAATGATGGTTCTCCCACCAGAATGTCCTACCCTTCGCAGAATACTAGATCCGCAGTAGACTTGTCATTGTGCTCTCCAATCTTGGCTGCTAGCATATCATGGAAAACTCTTCCGTCCTCTTTTGGTAGTGATCACTTTTCCATCCTTAAATCTAAGTAATAGATGTGTCCCTACTCGAAGTATACCTCCCCTTTTCAAATTCAACCTGTCTGAAGCTGATTGGGATGTATTTTCCTCAGAATCAGAACTTCATATCAATAACCTTCCCTCAGTTTCTTTAGATAACCTTCAGAGTGTCTACTCACAATTTATAACCCTTCTTAATAATATAGCCTGCAAAATTTTCCCTTTGAAGAATTCCTCCACAAAAAAATTTCTTCACCTCCATGGTGGTATGCAGACTGTTCCTCAATTATTAGAAAACGAAAGGCTGCAGAAAGGCTATATTCCTCTAATATGACCATGGAAAATTTTCTAGATTATCAAAAAATAGCCGCTCAGACCAAAAAACTTCTTTCCGAAAAGAAAAAAAAAGGATGGCTTTCATTCTGTGAGAGCCTATCTCCCCGATCACCTTCTTCTCTTGTTTGGAAAAGTATCAGGCGCTTCCGTGGTGCTTTAAATTATAGTAGTCCCGCTTGGGCAGACCCTTCCCGCTGGCTAGACGACTTCAGTAACAGGCTGGCTCCCCCCTGGCTTCCATTGGAAGAAGAGATATTTCCTAACTCTAAATCATTCCCTCCTCATTCATCTAACTCTCTTAATAACCTTAATGAACCATTTTCAATAGCTGGACTGCAGATAGTACTTAGGCACCTAAAGGATTCCACTCCTGGCATTGATGGTATCCCCTATTCATTTCTTGTTAATATGGGTACTAAGTGTTAGCAGTTCTTTTTAAACATCATTAACTTTGCTTTTACAACCGGTTCCATTCCTGATGATTGGAAAACTCATATTATTATATCCATTCTAAAATCTGGTAAAGACCCTTCTTCAGCATTAAGTTATCGCCCTATTGCTATTTCATCAACCTTGTCTAAAATCATGGAGCACCTCGTAAAAAATCGACTTGAGTGGATTCTTGAAAATAGAGGCATTATACTAAAGAGCCAATTTGGTTTTAGAAAAGGTTTTAGCACAATGGATAGCCTTAGCATCTTAGTATTTTGATGATTCTAGTAGTGTTGTCAGTAGAAAAATTGTAATTACTACCAAAATTCTAAATTATACCAAAATAAATATGGATTAAAGTATGGAATTGCTGCTAGCTAAACTGGACGAGAAGCTGAACCAACAAACTTTGACAATAACCTCTTTGACAATAAACTCGACGAAAAAATGAAAACACTCTTGGAAGAAAACAGAACCTTAAAAACGAAAATAATAAACCTTGTGAACCTTGAAAATAAAAAACAATCTATTATTTTTCGGCATAGAAGAGAAACAGAAAACAGAATGTGAATTAGTAGACAATTTGAAAGAAATCATAGTGGAGATGGGCGTACACCTGGACAGTCAAGAGATATCCAGTCTATAGAATTGGGCAACGTTCAAATAAAAATCGACCGGTAGTGGTCTCATTAACAATTTTTTTTTATAGGATATGGGTGACAAATGAGCACACAGTCCACCTGATGGTAAGCGCTTGCTGCGGCCCATAGACATCTACATCTATCCTCGTTTGCGAATCAAAATGCAGATGCGTTGCCACCCGTGACAACCAAGATGGAATGCCTCATTTCCAGTAAAATGGGCCTCCGGCCACCTGCACTCACCAAGCGAAACGCAGAGGTAAACCTCTACTTCACGCTGGTATTCTGCGAGGTCGTGGTACCACCTCGGTTCGAGCCGGCCCATCCGTGCGACAGCAAAAGCTGCCGCGTGGCTCTACCACTGTTAAAACAACAACATGGAAAAAACATCTTATTCAGAAGAACAAATGTAACCTACCTAAAGGCATCTATATTAAAGAAGACTTTCCTTAAGAGATTCTAGAAACTCCAACCAATGCTGGAAGAAGAAAGAAAGAAGGGAAATTTAGCATTTCTGAAATACGATAAGTTAGTAGTAAAAAAACCTAAAAGATTCTAACCGTGAGAAAAGGAAAAGAGAAAAGGTAGAATCACCAGAAACAATGGCACAAAACACCAAGAAGAAACAGATTACTGACAAACGTACTAATGAGCCATCTACAAATAATACTCAAGGAATAGTAAAACCAAGCATACTAAATTATACGGCACGAGGTAGAGCATCATCTGAGCCTAAAACTTCAAAAACCTAATAACTGCCTCCCTCAACTGGAATCCGGATAAGAGAAATCAAACAATGCAACAAAATAAAATAAAAACAATCAGCACCCCAAGCCGGCTTGTCACCGTGGGGGAAGAAGGCCACAACCCTCCATTGAATAAAACCAATACCAATAATTATAAGAGCAGAAAATCTGAAAATCTAAAATGTGAATCGGAAGAACTACACAACTTGAAAATATGCACCTATAACGTAAGATCACTATCATCAATGACAAGATTATTAGAATTAGAAAATGCAATAGTCAAAATTAATTGGGACATCATAGGACTTACCGAAGTTAAACGATTAGGGTACAGTATAGAAGAACATAACAATTATCCGTGGGTTATTACAATGGGCCGGCTCGAACCGGGGTGGTATCACGACCTCACAGAATACCAGCGTGAAGTGGAGGTTTACCTCTGCGTTTCGCTTGGTGAGTGCAGGTGGCCGGAGGCCCTTTTTACTGGAAATAAGGCATTCCATTTTAGCCCTCACGGGTGACAACGCATCTGCATTTTCATTTGTAATAGAGGATAGATGTAGATGTCTATGGGCCGCAGCAACCACTTACCATCAGGTGGACTGTGTGCTCGTTTGTCATCCTTATTCTATAAAAAAAAATCTGTTATATTGGCGAGACATTGGGACTCCATGGCGTAGGTTTCTTAATAAAGAAAACATTGAAACAAAATATCGTGAGCTTCGTAGGCATATTAGAAAGAGTAGCTTTATTAAAAATGAGCTTCAACAAGGTATCACTGTCTATTATTCAAGTTTACGCCCCCACTGAGAGCTCCAGTGAGGAAGAAATTGAAAGTTTCTACATAGATTTACAAAAAACGCAAGAACAAGCAGATAAGATCCTACTAGTCATTGGAGACTTAAATCCAAAAATCGGGTACCCGACTCATGAAGAACATAATATGATAATGGGACGGTGCGGCCGACGAAATCCACGAGGGGAACTATTAATTCAATACGCATATGAGAACAAACTATCAGTGATGAACACATATTTCAAAAAGAGGAACTCTTGCAAATGGACCTGGATGTCTCCAGACAACAAGACAAAAAACGAAATAGATTTTATACTAAGTTACAACCCCAAAGTAATCACAAATTTAGAGATTTTTTATTTAGAAAAAAGCCCAGGACCAGATAAAATCACAAATGAAGCTCTAAAACTTGGATCACCTATTCTAGTAAACTACCTGACGAACCTATTCAACTTAATCATACAACAAGAACAAATTCCAAAACAATGGTGCAGCTCAAACATAATACTGCTCTATAAAAAAGGAAATCCACTTGATATCAACAATTATAGACCAATTAGTCTACTATCTTCAATCTATAAACTGTTCTCTTCGATAATCCTAAGTAGAATAGCCCCAGACAGACAGAAACCAACCAATAGAACAAGCAGGTTTCCGACCACACTACTCAACAATGGATCACATACACGCTATGGAACAAATAATAGAAAAATACAAAGAATATAACATGCCGTTATACATAGCATTTGTAGATTATGCTAAAGCGTTTGACAGCATATCACATTCATCTATATGGAAGGCTTTGAGAAAAAACAAAATAAATGAAAAATACATTAGTGTGCTAAAGAACATATATGCTAAGAGTACAAGCAAAATAAAACTAGAAAGACACGGAGAAGAGTTCGAAATTGGGAAAGGAGTGAGGCAAGGTGACCCCCTTTCACCCACACTATTTATAGCCGTCCTTGAAGACATATTTCAAAACGTAGAATGGAAAAACAAAGGTATATGGATACTAAATCAAAGAATAACACACCTACGATTTGCTGATGACATAGCTCTCTTCAGTGAATCTGCAACTGAATTAGAAATTATGCTTCAGAGCCTGAACACCCAAAGCCAAAAAGTGGGACTTGAAAATTAATTTATCAAAAACAAAAATTATTACAAACAGCTCCAAAAAACCAATCAAAATAGAAGGAAAGTCCATTGAATATGTTGATGACTACGTATATTTAGGCAAACTGATATGTTTCGAACTAAACAGCAATAAAAAATAAGTAGACAGAAGAATAAACATAGAGTGGAAAAAATATTGGCTCAAAAAGAAATCCTTAAAGGAAATTACACCCTAAGAATGAAAAAGGTCATAATGGACTCATGTATCCTCCCAAGTCTAACATATGCAAGCCAAACAGGGGTGTATACTGAAAGAGTGAAAAACAAAGTTTTGTCCTGCCAACATGCTATGGAGAAAAGCATCCTTAAATTAAGAAGAATACAAAAAACAAGAAATATAGCAAGAAAACTAAATTAACGGATGCACTTCAGCATAGCCAAATACAAAAAATGGAAATGGGCAGGACCCATAGCTAGATATCAGGACAAAAGCTGGACCTACAAAACAACAAAATGGAAGGCCCCATTTGGCAAGAGGACTGTAGGACGGCAAAGGAAAAGATGGGTGGATGACATTATTAACACAGCAGGAGAAGAATGGATGCAAATTGCCAAAAACCGTAAAGAATGGTTCAAGTTGGAGGAGGCTTTTACCCAAGAGGGACTACATAAACCAACAAATAATTTCTAATAGTTCTATGTAGTTTTTTTTTGTTAACTCTGTAAATGTGTAGAGAAATAAAGCTTTATTATTATTATAACTTTGCTTTTACAACCGGTTCCATTTTTATTCAAGTTTACGCCCCCACTGAGAGCTCCAGTGAGGAAGAAATTACTGGAAATGAGGCATTCCATTTTAGCCCTCACGGGTGACAACGCATCTGCATTTTGATTTGTAATAGAGGATAGATGTAGATGTCTATGGGCCGCAGCAACCACTTACCATCAGGTGGACTGTTTGCTCGTTTTGTCATCCTTATTCTATAAAAAAAAAATCTGTTATCTAGGCGAGACATTGGGACTCCATGGCGTAGGTTTCTTAATAAAGAAAACATTGAAACAAAATATCGTGAGCTTCGTAGGCATATTAGAAAGAGTAGCTTTATTAAAAATGAGCTTCAACAAGGTATCACTGTCTATTATTCAAGTTTACGCCCCCACTGAGAGCTCCAGTGAGGAAGAAATTGAAAGTTTCTACATAGATTTACAAAAAACGCAAGAACAAGCAGATAAGATCCTACTAGTCATTGGAGACTTAAATCCAAAAATCGGGTACCCGACTTATGAAGAACATAATATGATAATGGGACGGTGCGGCCGACGAAATCCACGAGGGGAACTATTAATTCAATACGCATATGAAAACAAACTATCAGTGATGAACACATATTTCAAAAAGAGGAACTCTTGCAAATGGACCTGGATGTCTCCAGACAACAAGACAAAAAACGAAATAGATTTTATACTAAGTTACAACCCCAAAGTAATCACAAATTTAGAGATTTTTTATTTAGAAAAAAGCCCAGGACCAGATAAAATCACAAATGAAGCTCTAAAACTTGGATCACCTATTCTAGTAAACTACCTGACGAACCTATTCAACTTAATCATACAACAAGAACAAATTCCAAAACAATGGTGCAGCTCAAACATAATACTGCTCTATAAAAAAGGAAATCCACTTGATATCAACAATTATAGACCAATTAGTCTACTATCTTCAATCTATAAACTGTTCTCTTCGATAATCCTAAGTAGAATAGCCCCAGACAGACAGAAACCAACCAATAGAACAAGCAGGTTTCCGACCACACTACTCAACAATGGATCACATACACGCTATGGAACAAATAATAGAAAAATACAAAGAATATAACATGCCGTTATACATAGCATTTGTAGATTATGCTAAAGCGTTTGACAGCATATCACATTCATCTATATGGAAGGCTTTGAGAAAAAACAAAATAAATGAAAAATACATTAGTGTGCTAAAGAACATATATGCTAAGAGTACAAGCAAAATAAAACTAGAAAGACACGGAGAAGAGTTCGAAATTGGGAAAGGAGTGAGGCAAGGTGACCCCCTTTCACCCACACTATTTATAGCCGTCCTTGAAGACATATTTCAAAACGTAGAATGGAAAAACAAAGGTATATGGATACTAAATCAAAGAATAACACACCTACGATTTGCTGATGACATAGCTCTCTTCAGTGAATCTGCAACTGAATTAGAAATTATGCTTCAGAGCCTGAACACCCAAAGCCAAAAAGTGGGACTTGAAAATTAATTTATCAAAAACAAAAATTATTACAAACAGCTCCAAAAAACCAATCAAAATAGAAGGAAAGTCCATTGAATATGTTGATGACTACGTATATTTAGGCAAACTGATATGTTTCGAACTAAACAGCAATGAAAAATAAGTAGACAGAAGAATAAACATAGAGTGGAAAAAATATTGGCTCAAAAAGAAATCCTTTAAGGAAATTACACCCTAAGAATGAAAAAGGTCATAATGGACTCATGTATCCTCCCAAGTCTAACATATGCAAGCCAAACAGGGGTGTATACTGAAAGAGTGAAAAACAAAGTTTTGTCCTGCCAACATGCTATGGAGAAAAGCATCCTTAAATTAAGAAGAATACAAAAAACAAGAAATATAGCAAGAAAACTAAATTAACGGATGCACTTCAGCATAGCCAAATACAAAAAATGGAAATGGGCAGGACCCATAGCTAGATATCAGGACAAAAGCTGGACCTACAAAACAACAAAATGGAAGGCCCCATTTGGCAAGAGGAGTGTAGGACGGCAAAGGAAAAGATGGGTGGATGACATTATTAACACAGCAGGAGAAGAATGGATGCAAATTGCCAAAAACCGTAAAGAATGGTTCAAGTTGGAGGAGGCTTTTACCCAAGAGGGACTACATAAACCAACAAATAATTTCTAATAGGTCTATGTAGTTTTTTTTTGTTAACTCTGTAAATGTGTAGAGATATAAAGCTTTATTATTATTATAACTTTGCTTTTACAACCGGTTCCATTCCTGATGATTGGAAAACTCATTTTATTATACCCATTCTGAAATCTGGTAAAGACCCTTCTTCAGCATTAAGTTATCGCCCTATTGCTATTTCATCAACCTTGTCTAAAATCATGGAGCACCTCGTAAAAAATCGACTTGAGTGGATTCTTGAAAATAGAGGCATTATACCAAAGAGCCAATTTGGTTTTAGAAAAGGTTTTAGCACAATGGATAGCCTTAGCATCTTAGTATCCGATATAAGACTTGCCTTCTCCAATAACAATTTTCTGGTAGGCGTTTTTATTGATGTTTGTGCGGCATATGATAATGTTGTTCTCCCACTGCTCAGGCAAAAAATGCATCAGCTGAACATTCCTGAGAGAATAACAAATTTCGTACCAAATTTACTTTCACATATTACGCATAATTACGACGCATATTAGTCCGTTCTGAAGGGAGATTCCTACCAGCTAGATTTACCTGGAAGGGACTACCACAAGGCTCTGTCTTGAGCCCTTTGTTATACAGTCTCTACACTCATGATCTAGACAGATCTGTGAATTACTTAGGTAATGTCCTGCAACATGCAGATGACCTAGCCTTGTTTGTAACTGATGCCTCTATTGCCAAAGCTACTTCCCGTTTATCCCAAGCTGTCAAATTTCTTAATAACTGGCTGTTTGAGCATGGCCTATCAATATCTCCTTTGAAATGCAGTACTGTGGTTTTCTCTATGCGAAGGCAAATACCATAAGTGTCAATATATATTGAAAATACCCTAATCCCCACTGAAAATCAGGTTAAATTTCTGGAGTTATTCTGGATAACAAAATGACAGGAATTCCTCATCTATCATATATTGCTTCCAAATGTGAAAAAAACCTCAATGTAATCCGATCCCTGTCAGTTGCCTGGTGGGCTTCCCACCCCTACTCCCAAAAGCTTTTATACAATGCTCTTATTAGAAGTCATTTTGACTATGGCTACTTTTTACTAGAGCCATGTAGCAAAATGGCCCTTAATATCTTGGACAAAATTCAGTCAAAATGTCTGCGTATAATAACAGGTGGCATGAAATCTACTCCCATTTCTGCTCTACAAGTTGAATGTGTTGAGCCCCCCTTATTTCTACATAGACAATATCTCTCAGATAGGTTTTTGTTCAAAGCTGCTTGTTATTTACACCATCCTCTCCTCTCCAAACTTCGTTCCTTGTATGAGTCGGTCAGGGACTCTTCATATTGGTCCCACAAGGGTTTGCCATGTATTGTAAAAAGTTATATTAAATTAGTTAATGTTCACCCTCCTGTTTATCAATCCCGTAGTAACCCACTTTTCAATATCCCATACGAGGCCCTAATTTTCAACCCAGACATTATTCTAAATTTCGGAATAAATAAGAATGTCATTGAAGTAAGTAACAAATTAAATATGCTCCTCCTCCAAAATTGACATGATTGGTTAATTATGTACACTGATGCTTCAAAGCTAAATGACGAGGGATTAGTTGGGTCCGCAGTCTTGATCCTCAAATACAAGATTATTTTAAATTTTAACTCTCCACCTGACTCGTCTGTATTCACAGGTGAGTCTTTAGCTATTTTAGAGGCAGTCTTATATGCGGAATCTCACAATCTGGAAAGGACTCTCATTTTCTCAGACTCCCTCAGTTGCCTTCAAAGCATTGCATCCAGTCCTTTTCACTCTAAGATAAGATACCCCCTAATTTTAAATATTAGAAAGTCTCTGTACAACTGCCATAAAAAAGGGCTGAAAATTGTCTTGGCTTGGATCCCTAGCCACTGCGGGATTCAGGGTAATGAATTTGCGGATCATTTAGCTAAAGAAGCCACCAAATCTGGCTCCCTCCCTAAACAATGCCTCTATGCATATGACCTCTTACCAAAGGCTGGATCCAGCCTTCTGTCTACATGGCAAAGTATCTGGCATCAGTCTAAACTTTTAAAATGTAAACACTATTCCAAAGTCCAAATTAATATCCCATCAAAACCCTGGTTCTTTCAATATCGCCACTTTAATAAAACAATCGCCTCCACTGTTTGTCGCCTTCGCTTTGGACATGCTTGTACTCCGGTACACTTGGCTAAACTAAGGATTAGGTATAGCTCAATATGTGAATGTGGGCTAGACGAAGGATCCGTAAACCATCTGTTCTTTGAGTGTCCTAATCTTTCTCACTCTCTCTATGATATCCTGCCCCATTACGTCCCGCGTCCTGTAAATTTCCAGTATTTGTTGTCCCTAGTGTATACTCCTTTTGTAAACATTTTGTGATTTTATTCGTACTAATAATATTAAACTGTAAAATTACTAATCAATTTTGGTGATGGTACTTAAAAATGTGACGTCTTTTGTTGTAGATTGTGAACGCACTCGTAAAATTGAGAACTCTTTAATGTAATAAATATTTACTTGTCACTCCCATGACTGACTTGACACTGGCAGAATTCTATCAAGAGAAGCCATAATTTAAAAGAAGAAGAAGATTTTTAAAGTACTTTCATATATATAAAATAAATAACAAATATATTTACATAAGATATATAGTTATTTTTACTGAATAAGTTATTCCGAAATAAAGACACTTAATAGCATACCTATATATTTAAATCACTTTGTTCCGTACCTACTTAATAATAATAATAATCATAAAAGGCAGCTATTATTAATAGTTACTTACATAGAAATGATATTCACTCACAATTTAGTGCTTTTAGGTTCAATTAAATCACGGTTTAATAGTTTGCACCACTTTTTCCTTGTTGTTATATTATTTGGTACATGAAAAAAAAATTATTGAGATTTTTAACTGTTGTGCTTTGACACATAGGAACAATACAGTATTTGTAGGCATTTTTTTAACTTCTGCCATCGGGTAATGAACAAAATACGAATCGAACGGCGCAAACGACTACATAATGTTTCGACGAATATGTGTTGTGTCGTCTATTTCAAATGAAGTCACACGATGGAGCGCCGCATGTAACAAAATTATTCTTACAAGAGCAACTTCAAAGTCCTATAACTTTTTAGTTTCTAGAGATATTTTATTGATTTTTTCACGTTAGTTTTGTTTTACTCAAATTTTTACAATTTATCCATAAAAAATATGGAAACTTCTCCATTGTCAACAGAGTTTGGAAACTGCTTGAAAAGTTAATATGTATAACACAAACTTAGTTTTCAGTAAAGACGAAATCAGGGGAATTTGAATAAATACAATTCAGATTGAATAAAATTATGAAAATGGATAAATCACCAGCAAATATGGGTGCATAGTAATAAATTGAATGCTGTAAAATTTGCAAATATAAGAATTCATTAAGCCAGTCCAAGGTCTTCTTGTTTGATAGTTTGATTGAAAGCTACTACTACCTACATGGAGCTCTCGACTTGTCTCGGTTTGTCTCTCTACCTCTTGGTCAAGTGTCAGTTTTTTGCGCTTGAGTCAAAGGGTTTTGTTAGCTCTAGCAAGAAAAACAAGAATGAACATGTACACACTCGTTTACCTAGTTTTTTTTATAGGATAAGGGTGACAAACGAGCACACAGTCCACCTGATGGTAAGTGGTTGCTGCGGCCCATAGACATCTACATCTATCCTCGTTTGCGAATCAAAATGCAGATGCGTTGCCACCCGTGAGGACTAAGATGGGATGTCCCATTTCCAGTAAAAACGGCCTCCGGCCACCTGCACTCACCAAGCGAAACGCAGAGGTAAACCTCTACTTCACGCTGGTATTCTGTGAGGTCGTGGTACCACCCCGGTTCGAGCCGGCCCATCCGTGCGACAGCAAAAGCTGCCGCGTGGCTCTACCACTGTTATTTAGTTAGTTGCCTGTTAACTGTATTTAGGTTGTGTTTTGGCTATGTGGTGTAATAGTATATTTTTAAATAATTATAATAGTTAACAGCAAACAAAACAAAAAGTCCATCATGGCAGGTAAGGTGAACGGTGTCCGCAATTCAATGGATACCATGACTGTGTACATGGTAGGCCTAACCGAGGACTTAGAAAGCACTAAAAGCTCGAGGCAAGGGGCGAGGGGCTGTCGACGAGTCTATAAAGACAGCATTACATAGATAATCAGAAGACTAGTAAAAACCATCCCAAACTTTTTTTTGGGTTAGGATCAAGTTCAAGAGCTTTTTTAGAATATGCTTAATGTGGAGTTGAAGGATTTTTAGGATAAGGATTAGTTTGAAGTTGCTGTTTTAATGGAGTGGCCACTTTGAAATAAAATTAAACCTGCCTATAATACAAACAACTAAAAATTTATTCTTAGGAAGTGGTACAAAATACCTTCATAGACATAGTCTAGAGAACCAGTATTCTATTGTGAAGACAAAAATGATATTTTCCTGAGATGGCAGACATGTATAGATAATAAGGGTAAATAATTCAAATAAATATATTTTTTCTTAAAAAAGGTGATTAAATTATTCAAATTAAAATAGCAATTTCAAACTAACCCCTAATAGGTTAAAATAAAAATACAATACAAAAGACTATTATGTAAAAACATAAAATAAGTACAGAATTTTTATGTCTGAGATCAATGCTTAATTTATTTACACATCTTTGTACATTCCAGAAAACTTTAGAGAGAGAAGTACGCAGCTGTCAAGGCCTCATAATTTGGACAGATTGTGACAGAGAGGGTGAGAACATAGGCTTCGAAATAATAGAGGTGTGTAGTGCAATTAAGAGCAACCTGAAAATATACCGTGCCAAATTCTCTGAGATAACAGCTGTGTCAGTTCGTCGGGCGTTACAGAACCTGGAGCAACCAAACAAGAACATCAGCAATGCTGTTGATGTGAGGCAAGAACTTGATTTGAGGATAGGTAAATTTTGTGTATGCATGATGCTACATCCTAGCATGTTATTTTATGCAATGTCTCCATATAATATATGGATATTATATATTCTACAACATTTATTTCTAAGTTTTTTGCTTTTGCAATAACAGCCCCTGAGTATCAAAGCCTTGCCTGGTCTGGCCTGGATATTGGAGAAATATATTGTGGCTTTTGTACTGTGACTCCAATCCGGGTTCTAAATGTTTGTTATGCCAGATAAGACAATCTGCCTGCCAAAATACAATTATAGTAAAACCTCCCTTTAATGGGAGAAGCTTATACATATATAAGCCAGCAATGGGCTGTTATGGATTGATAATGAAGAAGATGATTGAAAAATTGAGGGTATAATTTGGACATGTAGATTAGAAGAATGAATCTTCTCAATCTGACAGAGTAATAATTCGCTTCCATTTTTTTTAAACATGATCAAGAAAAATCTCTAAAAAGGTTTTATAGCCTTCTCTCAGGCGAGTATGATGGATATTTTTGAGATAATTTGTTGCACAGTGTATGGATAAGATAGATGCTGTCCTTTTTGGACATGGATAGATGTTGTGCTTCTTTTTGTGTGATATATCTTGCTATTCCATTTATTCCATAATTTTTTCAAGAATTGCATTCTTGAAAAAATTCTGTCACAAGTCGACGTGGTATGATACGAGTTCCTTTATTTTTCATGACGCAAATTAATCTATATTTTTTTATCACTTACCTCGAAAACTGCCGGTAACTCTGGCGTGGCTTGAGATGAATCTGTATCCTCTATGACTTGTAATTTACAATGGTCGTAGCTTTACTAATAGCTACACATAGCTGTTAATTTAAATTTAGAATTTCAAGCCCAGTACAACATATACAACATATAAAATAAAACTTCAAACATAGTTAATAGAATCAGGCGTTACTTTGCGGAAATCCATTATATTAAAGTTGGTAAAAATCAACTCGCGTATATCCGCTCGATAAAATAAAATGTGTCTTACCTACTTTGAAGAGCACCTCCAGCCCTTCCTCAATTGCGTGCACTATCTCCGTCACCACTAATCTCAGCACCACTACTCCCAACACTACTACACTAGGAATGACGCACCACTGACGACAATACGACACGTGTTTCACCTCTACACGAGACATCTTCAGGTGTTACCTAGTTTGAAGAGAACCTCCCGCCCTATCACCTTCAGGTGAAGAGAGTTAATGTCCAGCAGTGGAGTTTCATGGACTGATTATTTTTTTAACTACTCGTGGTAGGCCCCTTACATTTCCTTTATTACTTTCAGGGGCTGCGTTTACAAGGTTTCAAACACTACGATTACAAAAGGTGTTTCCTTCCAAACTATCAGACAGTCTTATAAGTTACGGTTCATGTCAGTTCCCAACTCTTGGCTTTGTTGTAGAAAGATACAGAGCGGTAAACAATTTTGTTGCAGAAACATTTTGGAAAATAAAAGGTATCTTTTTACATTACTGAAATAATACCTACATTTAATTTAATTTTGTACTTTTCGAAAATCGTCATTTAAAAATTAAAATAAAACCTTAATGTCACAGTTAACCACACCATGAACAATCTAAGTGTAGACTTCGCCTGGGACAGAGTTCGCTTATTTGATCAAGAGGCGTGCCAGGTCCTTCACGACATATGTTTAGAAAACCCGCTGGCTAAAGTAGTCGGCGTGAAAACAAAACCTAAGTCAAAGTGGAGACCATTGCCGTTGGACACAGTGGTAACTTTTTGTGACTAATAAAAATCATATTAGTATTGTTTAATAAATTATAGCAAAGAAAAGTAAAGAAATAACCTATAAATGTCGCACTACATGGTACAGACTCATTTTCTAAGAGGGTATAAGAGTAGGAAAGTGTTAAACGTGGTGCTCCACTACATTTGCATACTTTGTTATTAAATTTTGTTAATTTCTCTGATATGCAGGATTCCTTACGATGTTTTACCTCTTCAGACTGAGCTGGTGAACAGTTCTCTAAGTAAAATAATGTTAATATAATAATAAATTATATTTATTGCCATTAACCTTGTAGTGGCGATGAAATAGAATAGAATAGCATATTTTTTTATTCAATATATTGAATAAAAAAATTATATCTAGATTACGATCTATAGATTTCAAGTAATTCTTATTGAAAGATTTCTTTTTTACTTTACCACACAATAATATCCACTACCCCATATTGTCCCATGGGTGTCGATCGATCGATCGTAAGAGGCAACAAAGGAAACAAACCATGAGATGGGCAGTAGCCTCTCTTAACAACATCTAGTAAATTAAAAAACTACAGTTGCCAAACCATCTGCCAAGCGTGGTCACTATATATGGAGATACTACGAGCAAATCTATGGGAGAGACCTATGTTCAGGTATGTACTTTTGATAGGCTGTAAGGATGATGATAATGATGAAAAATGGATGTAGTTATACAAAAATGTTCCAACCCACAAGTCATTCAAAAATGAGTTAAATATACAGATCTACTTATTTTGATATCTTTGCGAAGATGTCAAAATAAGGAGATCTGTATATTTAACTCATTTTTTATTGTCACGATTGTCACTCCCATGACTGACTTGACATTGGCAGAATTCTTTTAAGAGAAGTTAAAAAGTAAAGAAAAAGAAGAACTCATTTTTGAATAACTTGTGGGTTGGAACGTTTTTGTATAACAACATCTAAATAATATTGCTAAATGTAATTTCATTGCTATGTTTAATGTTTTGCACATTTATTTGATGACATTAATTTCTTAAAAAGATCTTTTACTGACTAAGTAAGCCATATTATGAAAATTTCAGGAATTAGAAAAATCGGCTTCAAGAAAGTTAAAAATCAATGCCAAAGAAACAATGCGACTAGCTGAAAAACTATATACCCAAGGTTTCATCAGCTATCCCCGAACAGAAACCAATGAATTCCCCAAGGAAATGAACCTGGCGCAACTCGTTGGATTGCAAACCGGTGACCCCAATTGGGGACCATTTGCTCAAGGGATTTTAGATAGTGGGGGCCCAACGCCGAGGCAAGGGAATAAGAGCGATAAAGCTCACCCTCCTATACATCCAACGAAATATACCAATAGTAAGATTTTTTTAATAATTTCAGCGAAGTCGGGAATCGAATCTGTTTAGTACAATACCATAGTATCAATACTGAAAGGTTATTGTAGATATTGTTGTAAATATGTCTATGTACGTTTTTTAATTTACAATCTAGGAACGTCAATGACCCCGAATGACCGCAATCTGTCAACTGTCACTTGAAAAGTACGGTTTGCAAAGAAAATTAATTTGCGTATTAATACAGTTTTTATTTTCGATTTATTTCACTGAGTCTTAGTATTACCAAATCTATTGAACGCATAATTATTTTTATAAATTAATTTAAAATATTTTTACTAGTCGGTGGAATATATTAAATACCCATAAATCCATGTTCTATTTTTATAAGGCAAAGCAGCAGTAATGATAATGATGACAATAATGACTACTCATACATTCATGCAGAGATTAGTGAAATTGAAATGCTAGATTCAGATTAATACTTTTTCGTTCATGGTTCTTTTGTAAATAAATATAATTTCAAAAATATCTGTTTTGCTCACCCTACCTAACTGGTTTGAATTGACAGCTATGATGTCACAATATGGAGCTAGGTCAGTCCTATTCTTATTTGAATAGGATTATAGTAACTTAAAGCACGCGCAAAACATTTTTATACGTGGTAGAGCCATTCTGCAGTTATATTAATTGTAGAGTTGTAGCACGAATGTGTCGACTCGACCACGGAATGACCACGCTCTCACATAATACCAGCATAAAATAGCAGCTTAATTCTGCTGTGTTTCGTATGGTGAGTGTAGAGAACCGGAGACCCTTTTTACTGGCAAAGAGGCATTCCATCTTAGTCTTCACGGCTAGCAACACATTTGTCACACAGGCCACCTGATGGTAAGTGGTTGCTGTGGCCCATAGACATCTACATCTATCTTCGTTTGCGAAATAAAATGCAGATGCGTTGTCAGCCGTGAGGACTAAGATAGAATGCCTCTTTTCCAGTAAAAAGAGTCTCTGGTTCTCTACACTCACCATGCGACGCACAGCAGTGTTAAGCTGCTATTTTACGCTGGTATTCTGTGAGAGCGTGGTCCTTCCCCGGTCGAGCTGACCCATTCGTGCTACAACTATACTACTAATATAGCTGCTGCATAGCTCTACCACGTAAGAAAAAGATTGCCAACCCGCAAATACAATCTGGGCGCCTTCAAGGCAAGAGTGAATAGGCTTTTGTTACGCTAAGACAGTGCGATTTACCATCTAGGGCTACATCACCACTTACCAGCAGGTGGGATTGTGGTCTAGCACTGGCTTATAATAAGTAAAAAAAGAAATATTTCCAAATTATTTATTGAAAGTAAGTGTAATTATTAATTTACCTTTTTAAGGTTTGTCGGGCAATGAACAGCGGCTCTATGAGTTCATAGTACGCTCATTCCTCGCCTGTTGCTCAAAAGACGCCCAAGGGCAGGAGACAAGTGTCGCCATCGAAGTGGCCAAGGAAACTTTCTCAGCCAGTGGACTTATGATCACAGCACGTAACTATTTAGAAGTGTACCCGTATGACAAATGGTCTTCCAAAGAGATTCATGTGTATGAAGTGAGTGACTGCAATGTTAATACTTTTTGCTTTAATTATTTATTAGAGAAAGATTTAATTACATGCCAATAAATTATTAGAACTAATTTAATTCTAAATACCGTTTTAGCATAACAAAACATTCCACTGCTAGACCTATTCCATTGTAGGATGATTTTGCGATAATCACCAATCTCGCAGTACTAGATGTCTAGCACCTTTGACCCTGCTCACTGTCCACACTCTGGGTTATTTACATTTTCTACCGACTTCGTAAAGGAAGAGGTGCTCAATTCAACTGTTTTTTTTATGTGTGTTACCTCATAACGTTTTTCTCGATGATTCTCTTTTTATTTCTCATGTGGTTCCATATAAATGTGACCAAAGTCTGGCCAATAGTTTTTCAGTTATTCTTAATAATTTATATTGAAGTCGGTTGTACAATTTTTTTTTTATTTTAAATTATTCATATACGACGGTATATTGTCGTCTATATAGGAGATCCCAAGCTATTTCTGGTATTCCTCATAGTCGCCTCTTATTACCCACATGGGACGAAATGGGGCGCAGTGTGCCTTAGTCCGCCACCACACGGAAATTTTTGATTATATTTCACTATCTATTGTTAGCAACGTAATACTATTCATCACCTTATCCCAATTTGTGGATGTCAGAAATAGGAGGAAGATCACATGTCCTCGGAAAGATGGCGGTATATCTGGAGCGTTCTGGGCCGCGATCGTACGACTCAATGCTTTCTCGGCCAGTTTCCACCTTTCACCATTCTGATAACTTCCATAAGCTGAAAATTGTCCACTGCGTAGGACGTATACCGTGCTACAAACAACGCGCAAACACAGGCATTCACTAATTTTATAATCCATCCATGTCCGATCTTAACAAAAAATATTAAATTCAGGACATAATATAATCTGCGATAAATCACACTGCAGCGGCACTGCGAACTCATTACTGCATAAAATTTGAAATAAAAAATTATGTTTTATTTTTTTATATTTTCACGTCGATTCTGAGCTATTTTCAAAATTTCAAATCTGTATCTTATCGGGATGTTAGTTTAAAATCCATTACTAAATTCGACCCAAATACACGAAAGCGAGTCAATAAAATCATTGTAAAATAGTAGGAGCTCTGTGACCCGCCGTGAAAGTAGTAGGTTGTTATTTTACTTACTTTAAGCAATATTATCATCGTCATAATTACATCCCTTCACAAATCCACTGTCGAACCTAGGCCTCCCGCCTAACAAAACACAAAACATGGTCCTGAGCAACATGTATCCAAAGACTTCCCACATGTGTCACTGGGTCGTCACGCAATCTAGATCATTCTAGCAGATCTACTGCATAGTTGATCTAGTGGTCGTATACGTGATTGTTGATTATTAGGTCCTAAGTCCCGGATCCCGAGTCGGGCCAAAATCTGTTATTGAGTTTTTACTGTTAAGAAACTCAAAAGCAGCCCGGAGTGAGAAAGTTGGCGGTGTTTCACACCCGTGCCTCGAGCACGTAAAGCCGTTGTTGGTCCTGATCACCCCTCCGGTCGTGTCGGATAATCCACTCATCGGACTATGAGAGTATGGTGAATAGAGAGTACACCTGTGCTCGTGCATACACTCGGGCACTAAAATTCTGTCCTGCGCAAATGGCTAGTTTCCGTTGAGACTGTAGCCCCGTGTTCGAAACTCGGTATGAGGGACATTATCATTATGTACCTAATTTAGCGAGGCCACGACTCAAGATCTTTCTTTTAAGTTACAACTGTTTATTCATATAATTTATTACAGAAATGTACTATTGCATATACGTATGTATTTTTGCAGAATGGTCAGACATTCAATCCGACCAGCATCGACATGGTAGATGGAAGTACATCCCCTCCAAATTTGTTAACTGAAGCCGATCTTATTGCTCTTATGGAAAAACATGGCATTGGTAAGAAAATGAAGTTAAATCTGACATATTTGTCCTTTAAATCCATATGACTGTTCCATGTTTTCATTAACTTTACTGTTTTAGTTCCTTTAACTATAGATTAAAAAATTGTTTTTATAATTTAAATTGATGTTGGAGCTATACCAACCACCCAGTTAGCCATTACTCGCAGGACTGTTTCCAAATTCATTGTAAAGATGCCGTACCTCAGAGACAATTTTTAAAATATAAAAGTGAAAATTACTTTGTAAGGAAAAAGAGAGATCTCCCGCCGGGCAAGACAAGGGGTTCAGCCCGGGGAGCGGCCAACGCCTCGTGTGTTATTACAGAGCTGTTCCATATATAGCGCTGTACTTCGGAACTTTGATAGCGTGATTTAGATAAAGCTACAGTTTTGCCTCCCCTGATGACTGTATGATCTCTTACCGTTCAAATTGAAACACAAGGGAAGCACTACTGCTCGATGGCACAAATAAATAAGAGTAGTACCTACCCAAAGGGACCCAGTAGTGAGACCGATAAATCCATTTTGTAATCATTTACAGGGACGGATGCAACTCATGCAGAACATATAGAGACGATAAAAAACCGTTCATACGTCGCCCTCGCGGACGCGATACATTTCGTGCCGGGACTATTGGGGATGGGGCTCGTTGAGGGCTACGACGCCATGGGCTTGAACATATCCAAACCTCACCTAAGAGCTCAGCTTGAAGCCGATTTGAAAGCCATCAGTGAAGGAAGGAAGCAACCTGAAGTTGTTTTGGCTGAACAGGTATTTTTTATTAAATAACTAGTCTTGTGACTTGTAACAGGGAAACAAGTGTAACTTACAAATTCGAATGGATCAATCAAATAACTGACAAATTCGAATGGATCAATCAAATGAAATGGCAAGGATGGCCATTTATATTGAAGAATTGACAACCGATGGAGGAGAAAGGTTTTCGTGTATGGTCTCATACTGGCAAGTGCAGAGTATTGCAATAGCTCACTAGATGAAATGTGCAGGTGATGAAGGCACGTAGCCCAGGACCGTACTGTGAATCAGTTTTTGGGTGAGGCTTATGTTAGTAGAAGTTCTAAAGGGATGTAAAGTAATGAGTTTAGTAAAATAAGTAAAGTTACAAATTTTTTAATACAGTTGCTCAAAAAGTGGCGTATTGCAGGGACGTATAGCGTTCGGGATGTGGGCTATTACATACTCGAACTTTTTCTTTGCCTTTACCGAACTCTTGTATTCTCTTTCCCAACTGTCAAAATAATGTATATTAAAAAGAAAAAACCAACCACGAAGTTTTTACTAAAAAAATTCATAGAAGTTTTTATGATTCATGCAAATATTTCTAAAAAGAAGCTACTAATTTGTTTTAATATCAGATTTAATGATTTGATTCAATGAGTTAAGGTTTCATTTCATTTCATCTCATTAAATTTCATTTTAATTTCATATCAATAAAAAAAATTCTACTGAAGACTTGGCTGTATGGGCATAGTTCCCTTTGCCTACCCAGAATAGGTGAAGAAAACAAAAAAATCTCTGCTCATGTTCTTTTACCGTTGGCGCCATTTTCCAAAAATGTTTTTTGCGAGTTTAGTTGTTTTTTTTGTTGCACAAAATGAGTAATTTCGACGATATTTTATTTGAATTAACACCACCGGAACGTTCGTCCATCTACCTTCGTTGATAATGATAATTCATCAGATCCAATTCCATCAACTAGCAAACGCCATTTATAACACCTTTGACGAATATACATGAACAATCATACGAAATTAATAATAGTTTGTCTGAAACAGTAAATATTGTTACGAGCTTGGGGTTCGAGACAATTACAAACTGCCGATTGAATTACCAAAATTGACTATTTAATTACACAACACTAATTACAACTTAAAATCACACTAATAATAAAACACAGTTCGCCGATATTTCGCTTCGAAGTATTCTCTTGTATCGCCAATTCAATCTGCCTCGGTCGTGGTCTATACCGGCCTTATATAGGGCCTCAAATAGTTTCCAGAACCTTCTACTGTAGCGACATCTAGAATGTTCGAGTACATATCGGTCCCGACATTTCTGGAAGGATCTCGACTCTCCTAGTTCTGCTACTCGACACTAGAGGGCGCTAGTGTAACTAGTGTTGCCATGTACAAGGCGCACAACACTTTCTTTTACTCGACACTAAGAGGGCGCTAGTGTAACTAGTGTTGCCATGTACAAGACATTAATAGTGGCGCGTAACACTGCCCCCTCTTAAGACATGCTCGTCCCGAGCATTATTGGCCCCATAATAACGCGCCAGTCGATCCACATGGACGATCTTAGGAGTACCTCTGGCACCTTTCTGTATCCGGTAGGTTACGTCATTGATTCTTGTCACAATCCGGTACGGTCCGTCCCATTTAGCTTGAAGCTTAGGAGATTTCCCTTTGCTGCGAGCTGGATTGTGTAACCACACTAGTGAACCTTCGTCAAACCCTTTGTTGTTCATTTTGCGGTCATACCGTGTTTTCATCTTCTCAGACGTTTGCTGGCCCGACTGTCTGACGTGCTCATAAATGTCATTCATTTTGTTCCGCAAGTCATTTGCATAATCGGTTATACTGCGTGGGGCATCAGGTGGTGTTCCGGTGATCAGGTCTGCAGGCAGCCGTAATTCTCTCCCAAAGTTTGCGAAAGCTGGCGTCACTGATGTACTTTCGTGAACAGCGCTTCGATATGACAACAAAAACGGTTGTATGTGCCTGTCCCAGTCTCGTTGCTGTTTTTCCACAACTTTTGCCAGGTACCTTTCCAATGTCTGATTAAATCGTTCTACCATTCCATCAGATTGTGGGTGGTAAGAAGTTGTTCGTGTTTTATGAGTACTCATAACTCTGCAAGTTTCCTGGAATATTTGAGACTCAAAATTCCTTCCTTGATCGCTGTGAATCTCTAAGGGTACTCCAAAACGACAGAAGACTTCATGAACTAGTTTATCTGCAACTGTTGAAGCTTCTTGATTTGGAATGGCGAAGACTTCTGGCCACTTAGTGAAGTAATCCATCACAACCATGAAATACTTGTTACCACTTTCACTTTCCGGAAACGGCCCCGCAACGTCAATGGCTATCCTCTCCCATGGTGCACCAACATTGTACAATTTCAATGCGCCTCTACTACGAGTTTGAGGTCCCTTTACAGCCGCACAACATGTACATTTGCGGCACCAGTCCTCGACATCGTCACGACAGTGGACCCAGTAAAACCGTTCTCGGATCTTCAGTAGAGTTCGTTCAACTCCCAGGTGGCCTCCTGAACAACCATTATGGTACAGCTGTAGAACATCCGGTACTTTAGCCTTAGGGACAACCATTTGCAAATGACATCTGTCTCCCCGACCATTTTCCCATTTACGGCACAGGACTCCATCCTGAATCAGCAAGCTGTCCCATTGGGCCCAATAGCTTTTCGTGGTCGAACTCAGTGCTGAGATGTCGCTCCACTTGGGCTTAGGAGCACTGGCCTTCATCCACTCCAAAATCGGCTTAATGTCCGAATCTTCCTGCTGTGCATATTGTAGGCTGTCCTTCCACTCATTGCTGAGCTGGTCTGTCTTGAGCATCCTCACAGATACCACTTCCTTACCCTCTTGCCTAGTACAATGCTTGCAATCTTCAGGGCAAGGTCTTCTTGACAATGCATCTGCATTCCCATGAGATTTCCCGCTGCGATGTTCGATCACAAAGTCGTATTCCTGCAGTAGTTCAATCCATCTGGCAACTTGTCCTTCCGGATTTTTGAACTGCAATAGCTATTTCAGTGCAGCATGGTCGGTTCGTAAGTGGAATTTCCGCCCCAGAAGATATTTGCTAAAATGCTGCAAGGACTTTACCACAGCAAGCAATTCCCGTCTTGTGACACAATAGTTCCTTTCCGGCTTTGACAATGACTTGCTGAAGTACGCTATCACAATCTCTTGATCACCATTCCGTTGAGACAACACACCGCCAAGTCCTATATCACTTGCGTCTGTGTCAACTATGAATTCCTTGCCCGCATCAGGGTACCCCAAAATAGGTGTTTTGCACAGACGGTTCTTGAGCTCCTGGAATGCAATATTGCAACTTTCATCCCAGCAGAAATGTCGCTTCTCCTCGGTTAGCCTGTGCAGAGGTTTGGCTATATCTGCAAAGTTCTTCACAAATCGCCGATAATAAAAGCACAAACCCAAAAATGCTCTAACCTGTGTCTTGTCTTTTGGAACCGGCCAATCTTTGACAGCGGCAATTTTCTCTGGATCCGTGCGGATACCTTCTTCCGACACTACATACCCCAAAAAGCTAACTTGCCGTTTGAATAGTGAGCACTTCTTCGGACTCAACTTGAGGTTGGCACTCTGGATCTTCATGAGCACGCGTTCCAGGTTTTGAAGGTGTTCCTCAAACGTACGGCCTACGATGATGATGTCATCCAAATAGACCAGACAGGCATCTCCAATTAGCCCGGTAAGTACAAGCTCCATCAACCTATCAAACGTTGCTGGAGCATTGCACAATCCAAACGGCATGACTTTAAATTGCCACAGACCCTTTCCTGTGGAGAATGCAGTTTTCTCCTTGTCCTTAGGGTCAATTTCAACCTGCCAGTAGCCACTTTTCAGGTCCAGCGTACTAAACCACTTTACGCCTGTAAGCATGTCCAGCGTGTCATCAATTCTTGGCAAGGGATAGCTGTCCTTCTTCGTAACGTCGTTCAGACGGCGGTAGTCAACACAAAACCGCATGCTGCCGTCCTTCTTCTTTACCAGCACCACAGGTGAACACCATGGACTAGATGAAGGTTCAATAACACCATCCTTCACCATTCCCTCAATCATGGTTTCCACTTCCTTTTCACGTGCTACAGGCAATCTTCTTGGCCGCTGACGAATAGGCAATTCTTGTCCTGTGTTTATTTTGTGTTGAACTAAGCCAGTCTTTCCTATGTCAGCTTCGTTTGACGAGAAAACATTGGCGTACTGGAGTAACAACTTCTTCGCCTTGACCATTTCATTCGGGGAGAGAACGCTGCGACAGTCTTCTAAAAGTGTGGTCACTCTCGTTTGTCCATCCTTGCTGGGGGTCCCAGTTGATAGATATTGGCACCGACGCAACCAATCCACTTCCTCACTAGTACCAACCAATGTGCCCTTTTCTATAAGTTGTTCCTGATCACAAGGGTTCAACACACGTACTCCTGAGATGTCGGTGGTTCTGACCAAGGTTCGAGCCACTCTCCATGGAAGGTCATTGTCTACCCTTTCCACGAGTACACAACGATAAGCTTGCCCAGGATTCCGAGGAAGACTAACCGGCACAATCGTTTCCGATCTCGGCGGAAGAACAATCTTCTTAAGGCTGTACACATTCCCTGGTAACGCCCCTTCCACAAAAAGTTCCGCTTGTCCACATTTCAAAACACCTTGCCTTACGTCGATCTCACAAAAATTCTTCCTCATAAAGTCTAGGCTCAGGATGCAGTCGTCCATTATATCAGCCACGATGACATTATGCCGGTAGATCATGTTGCCTAGCTTCAACTCCATCTCCTTCTCTCCACGGACGGGTATGCGCTGACCGGTGGCTGTCACCAAATTAATGCGTTCGCGGTTGTATGCGGAGTCCCCAAGGAACCGACTTATAAGTTGGGAACTGACAACCGTGCGAGAGGCTCCAGTGTCTATGGTCAGTTTACACGGCGTTCCGTTGACCTCGCCCTTGATGATCAGGCTGTTCCCATCATGGGTTTGTGAGATCGAAATCCTTGGGGCTTTTTTAACATCAGCCAGCACCCGCCCCGCAGTCCTGGCTTTTACTCGTTTCCCTGCTGCTGCTGGGCGGTGCTATTAGCCACACTACCCTCTCGGGATCGATCACCTTCCCTTTCTACAGTTCGCTTAGGGCAGCTGGATCGAAGATGACCCCTTTCCCCACAGCCGTAGCACCTAGGGCTGTAGCCGTTATTGCGGTCCCGAACTGTAGCTGCTGCAACCTCCCTGACGCGATGGGAACGATGATCCTGCCGCACGGCTTCCACCTCCAGTGCATGAGTCAAGGCGTCCTTAAGCGTCTCGTGGTGCCCGAGCCTCACAGCAGCTCTGACTTCAAGGTCGCGGATGCCGTCGATGAATGTCTGCACCAGGTTCCCTACAATGAGCGCAGGTACAGACTGGTATGCTTTTCGAACCAGCTTCTCTACCTCAAGGGCCCATTGCTGCAGGTTTTCGTTACTGCGTTGCACGCGATCTTTGAGCTGCGCACGAAAGACGTGTTCCAGGTGAGCATCGCCGTATCTCGCCTCCAATGCCTCAAGGAGCTGCTCGTAAGTCACTTCCTTACCGAGAGCTTTCAGAACAGTTAAGGCCTGGTCGCGCAGGCCTAGGGTGAGAGCAGTCATGGCCTGACTTTTATTCCAGCTGTTCGCTTTCATGACAGCCTCGAATTGGATTTTGTAGGCCGACCAGAAAGAAGTCCCGTCGAACGGCGGCACTTTGAATCCACGTAGCGAAGGTGTTGTAGCTACCACGGGAGCTGTAACGCCATCCCCAAGTTTGAGGTCATCCAGCGTTTTCTTCACGTCAGCCATCACGTTGTCAACCCGATTGTACACTTGGTCGATTCGGGTTTCAGCTTCCGACAGGCGGTTGTCATATTGAGCAACCTTATCCTTCACCTCCCTTATCTCTTTCCCGAAGATAGCGTGAAGGTCCTTCATGAGAAGTATCTGTTCTTCTTTATTGCGTTTGAGCTGCTCTTCCAACCGACGGCCCTGTTCCTCCTGTTGGCGGGCCTGTTCCTCCTGTTGGCGGGCCTGTTCCTTCTGTTGGCGGGCCTGTTCCTCCTGTCCGCGCTGCAGCTGCTCTTCCAACCGACGGGCCTGTTCCTCCTGTCGGCGAGCCTGTTCCTCCTGTCGGCGAGCCTGATCCTGCAGCATCATCATCAGAGCACCTAAGTCAGGTGCTGTAGATGCAGGAGCTGATGACGGACCGGCCTCCATGGTCAGCAGCTGGCCCTCCGATGGTTGCGGCGTTGTATTACCAAATCGTCTCTGGTCCGTCTCCAGCTGGCGTTGACTTCGGGTACGGATACCCTCCATGTCGTCCTTTGGTAAAATCGGCATGATTTGATCCCACTTCTGACACCAATTGTTACGAGCTTGGGGTTCGAGACAATTACAAACTGCCGATTGAATTACCAAAATTGACTATTTAATTACACAACACTAATTACAACTTAAAATCACACTAATAATAAAACACAGTTCGCCGATATTTCGCTTCGAAGTATTCTCTTGTATCGCCAATTCAATCTGCCTCGGTCGTGGTCTATACCGGCCTTATATAGGGCCTCAAATAGTTTCCAGAACCTTCTACTGTAGCGACATCTAGAATGTTCGAGTACATATCGGTCCCGACATTTCTGGAAGGATCTCGACTCTCCTAGTTCTGCTACTCGACACTAGAGGGCGCTAGTGTAACTAGTGTTGCCATGTACAAGGCGCGCAACACTTTCTTTTACTCGACACTAAGAGGGCGCTAGTGTAACTAGTGTTGCCATGTACAAGACATTAATAGTGGCGCGTAACAATATGCAACCTAAAACTTCCCTAGTTAGTATGAAAAACTGTACCAATTTCAATGTATATGTGAATTATAACTTTTATAAGAAATAAATGATTAGTTAGTTGAGTTTATTGTGTTTTTATTATTTTATTAAATTGCTTCATTTTTACGCAACTGTATTAAAGATAGTTGTTTAGTACACGTGCGGAACCGTCATTGCAACTTGTTCCGACTGTCAACCCGCACCTTCGGTTGCGCCTCGGCTCTGGTAGACATTTGTCGGAACTCTTTGCAATGACAGGCTTTCTGTACTCGTAATGAAATATACAATTTTTATAGGATATTGGTGACAAGCGAGCACCCAGTCCACCTGATGGTAAGTGGTTGCTGTGGCCCATAGACATCTACATCTATCCTCGTTTGAGAATAAAATACAGATGCGTTGTCAGCCGTGAAGATTAAGGTGGAATGCTGCTTTTCCAGTAAAAAGGATCTCCGGTTCTCTACACTCATCAAACGAAACACAGCAGCATTAAGCTGCTATTTTACGCTGGTATTCTGTGAGAGCGTGGTCCTTCCCCGGTGTAGCCGACCCAGCAGCATGGCTCTACCACGTATAAAGTATGCGTCCAACCATGCGGAAAGGTACAGGCTTCTCAATTTTTCATAGGGTAGTGGAGGAATAATCCCACCGTTTCACCAGCCATTAATCCTGCTTTTGGCAGGCAGTACGTTGATTTCGGAAAAAAAGTTTTACACGTATATTAATTTCCCCATTTCACGTGTATTTTACCTCTCAAAACTAACCCTTATAAGAAACTTGATAGTTCTAATTGAGAATTACGTATTTTGGATAGTCGCATTTTATACCTAAGTTAATTCAATTTTACCTGCGATGTCTGGAAAATCTTTTGTGAATGACATACACAGATGATTACATAAATGCATACTTTATGTCAATTTTAGCGCGGAACAAAAAAAGACCACAAATTTTCTTTGCCGGTTCTTTTCTCAGAAAGTTCTATTTTTCGAACTCATGGTAAAGTTTTATATTCATAAGGATTTTGAAAAGCCGTAAAAGAAACACTTAAAGAAAGTTTTTTTTCTATTGATGAACGATGGGCCGGAGCAATTGCCAAAAGTCTGCCTTGTCAACCTACGGTGAGTCGAGATGAAGATAAGTTGGACTGGCTTGCAGGAGCTGAAGACTGCAGAAGACGATTCTTGGGATGCTCGGAAAGAGTTCTTGAGGATAATAACAAAGACTTCGTAAACTATAACTTGAAAGTTGTAGTTTATGAAGATTGTTGGTTGCGTGTTCACATCACGTCGGGGTCACTACTTTGGCTGTGGATAGGAAAAGGGCAGATCTCCCGCGGGTCAAGCTGTTCTGCCTGGGCAGCGGCCAACGTTCCTAGGTGGAGCTATTATTTATATACTGCTTTATTTTGGAACTTTGATAGCGCGATTTAGCTTCGATGGGTTTAGCGGTTGTGGCGCGACGACAGCACAGCCACAATCTCACACAAAAACAATTTTATTTTGTGCGCGATCAAAGCAAACTTTGTTGTTACAAATTTTCTTAAACTCCAGAATCTATTAACAATTTTTAGATAGCGAAATACAAGGAGGCGTACATCACAGTAACTGCGGAAGCTAACAAAATCGATAACGCGTTAGCAGAGAGGTTCAGCGAACGACCTAACGAATATGTTCCTACCACCGAGACCCTACCAGTCGATATGCCTACAGGTAATTAAAACTACGTATAATAATAATATAACAACAGACCACAATAGGTGACTAACACTAACACTGGTTACACGCTTTACCATCAAGTAATCTCGGCACATTACTTGATGCGGAAAGCTTACGCATTGCCGTAGGAATCCGACTAGGGGCGGCGATTTGTCAACCCCATCAGTGTCCCTGTGGTAGCAGCGTCGACAAGTTTGGGCTCCACGGACTTTCATGTAAGAAAAGCGCTGGTAGATTTTCACGACACAGTTCTTTGAACGATGTCATCCGAAGGGCTCTTGTCTCTATAAATGTTCCCTCGGTTTTAGAGCCTTGTGGAATATTTAGAGACGATGGCAGGAGACCTGACGGTATGACATTGGTCCCTTGGGAGAGAGGTAAAGCCCTAGTGTGGGATGCTACTTGCGTAGACTGGCGGTCTCTCATCTCAGGGGTACCTCGTTTAGAGCCGGGGCGGCATCAGAAACAGCTGAACTGAGTAAGTGGCGCAAATATGAGTCTCTGAGAGATGACTACATATTTGTGCCATTTGCTGTAGAGATTATCGGTCCGTGGGGTCCACGTGCGGTGAAGTTCCTAAAGGAACTCCATCCGCGGCTGGTCGTTGCTGCTGGTGATAAGAGGGCTGGTTCTTTCCTTGCTCAAAGGCTAAGTATAGCCATTCAGCGGGGAAACGCAGCCAGCGTTCTTGGCACGATACCGTGGGGAGTAGGACTATATGATATTTAAGTTTCTAGTTTTAGTTTTTTTTTTATTATTATTATAGTTTTTAATATTGTATATAAAGAAAAAAAAAATAGGTGACATGTCTCAATCATTTTAAGAAGGTACTGCTGCGGGAGGAGTCAGCACATCGTTCTATTGTGTATTTTTGTCTTCATTTATCAGAAGTAAAAGTTTTCTCACGATTTATTTTTTTGTCGCCAAGCATGTGGTAAATTAAAGTGGAAATTTATATAGTGTTGTTATCGGGGATCAAACTCTGATAACCAACATAACATAGAATATGAGTATTATATGAGAATTTATCGGTAGACCCCCGCCTTAATACGTTGAGCTGATAGGTAGCTCTAAATATGAACATATTTAGAACTTTAAACCGAACTGTTTATAAAATAGTATACACCTATTTATATTAACAACATCACAAAGATATATAATGTTATGTGTGCTGTGTCATAGGGATCATAATGTAGTAAACAAACACCTAACCTACTACCCAAATATTATGACAACGCCATTACAACCAATGGATAACATGTTGATTGACGGCTAAGGATTTTCAACCGACTAATGGTGAAAAATCCAGCCGAAGATGCTGAACCTAAACTTCACAGGCTGGTGATGAGTAAGAACATTAACAGTACGAGGTTATCGACTATCGTCTCTACGCTAACTAATAAACGTAGTAAGTAATGGGAAATTCAAAAAAATGCATATGAAATGCCAGCCGACACAAGTTGGAGAGGTCTAACCATTGTTCAGCTATGAACCTAAAATGAGTTGGTGATGATGATGGAATTAACAAATAATAGTTTAAATTTTACAAGCAGCTGGTCCATTCCCGCGTGAAATAAGAAATATTGCATACAGATAATTGTTCCGGGACTGGTTGTTTGTCCATGTGCAGTTCATGCATGTTAAACTCCTCCACAATATATGTTTGCATGTGGATTTCTTTTAATTTATTCACCTATATCTTAGCCACTATATTTTTACTAGCATTAATTTATTTCAAAATCTTTCGCAGTACTGAAGTGTCCAAAATGCGGAACAGGTATGGTGATAAGGCAAAAGAAGAACAACCCAGAATTGTTGTTTATAAGCTGCCAGTCATATCCGAATTGTAAAAATGCAGTCTGGCTGCCGAGCATCGTCAAATCACTGCAAGTGTTACCAGAAACTTGTCCAAGAGTATGTATTGTATTGAAATAAATTTTAGTTTTAATTAAAAAAAAAATAGTTTGGCTGCATTACATTTATAAATAACTGATAAGTAATTCGCGTTGCCAAAAGGGCGGCAGCAAAGTGTTCAGACATTAAAACATTATTTTGCGAAAATAAAATTTGCAAATCATACATGTTAATAATAATAATTTCTTAATATAATTCATATTTACATTTCAGTGTGGTCCGAACTACAGTAAATTGAAATTCGATTGGCGTAATAATTCGATAAGTCACTTATATCCACCACCCTATATCGGATGTATCGGGGGCTGTGACCCTACATTTCTTGAGTTTCTGCAAATAAACCCATCTAGTGTAAAAGCTTCGACAAACACAAACCAAAATATACCCAACAACATCAGACCGAACAATGAAAATCGCTCAAACAATTTAGGGCCCAATGCGAACAATATTAGACCAAACGTACAGAGAAATACTTCAATAGGAAATATGCCGTCGAGACCAAATAATACGCGTAATGTGCAACCAAAGCAATTCGCACCTACTAACAATAGTGCTAGAGTACAAAATACAGCAGCACCAACAAGAATTCCAGCACCAAGGATTGTCGGAGACTCGGAGGACAATAATGTTATATGTGGTTGTAACAAACCAGCGATTCAGTTGACTGTGAGGAAACAGAATGCGAATTTTGGTAAGTAAATTTTTCATTCTCCCTTAAGCTTTTTTATTTCTTCAAAAAAATTCTGTCGACACTTTTTTGTTTTGTGTATTTCGTTGTACAACTATATATATATATATATATATATATATATAAATTTGCTTTGTCACTCTTTCCTCATTCATTCTTTCTACATGACCAAACCACCGAAGCATTCCTTTCTTAATCCTAGTCACAACATCATCTTGCAAACCACACATTTCTCTTATATATATATATATATATATATATATATATATATATATATATATATATATATATATATATATATAACTATATATAACTATAGATAGAAACATTAGAGTTCTAATGTATCTATATCAGTATTACAACTTAATAAAAGTATTTTTTTTATCGCAAGCAAGGCTTATTGGACGAGTCTTGAAGGCCACCAAACTTATTTTGAGAAAACATACACTGTTGTTTCAAATTATATATTAATTATGTATTGTTATTGCATTTAAAGGTATCAGAATTTAAACGGTCGTAATTTTAAAAAGGTGTTTACAACGAAAGTTTTGGGAGTCACCACATTTCGTGAAATTTCCCTAGGGTGACTTTTACGGCATTCATATTCAAGAAAAAGGAGGGGGAGAATTTCCGTTCAAACTTCAAAAAATACTATTAATAATGAAATATAACCAGATTATAATATGATAAGTGAGGCATTCCATCTAAGTCCTCAGGTCGACGCGTCTAAATTTTAATTCTTAATCGAGGATAAATGTAGATATCTATAGCCCACAGACTTACCATCAGGTGAACTTTGTGCTCGTTTGTAACATTTATTCTATAAAAAAAACTCTCTTCACCTAGACCGTCGCTTGTTTACGACCGCACATTATATTCACCACTTTATACTTTAACCAACTATATCGTGGATTTTTTTTACACCAGTGTTTATCCCAAAAGCATTAAAATCAGATAACAAAAATATTTTGTACTTATTTCTTTTTACCCGATTGCCCCAGAAGGAGGGTATTGTTTTTCGAGTATGTGTATGTATGTATGTATGTCTATTTCCTTAAAGAAATATATAATTGGGCTATAACCTAAACAGCTTGATAGATTTTAACATATTGGGGGTCATCAGAGTCGTCTTAGTTGTGTTTAGTAAATTTTTGTACGTAGTCGGGTTTTTTAAATTATTATTTTAACCATGGGCCATTTCCTACAGGTAAAAAATTCTACAAATGTGAAAGCGGCGGCTGTGATTTTTTCCTTTGGGCACCAGAGTCGGAAGGGAATGTTCTGAATCCTTATGAAACTCCACCTGAATCGACGACATCTCGCGGCCACGGCTCGTCGCCTAGCAACAGCAGCGGCGGTACGACCAGGGGCTGGGGCATAGCGCCCAGCTTTCCCAGGGAAGACTACCAACAGAACGAGGATAACGTTATGTGCAATTGCGGTCTACCGTGTAAAAAGTAATATATGCTTCATATTTTCTTTCATTCCATCCATCCATTACAGCCTATAAAAGTCCACTGCTGAACATAGGTCTCCCCCGTAGATTGCCTCATAAGGGTATTGATATTTACACGGTAGAGCTATCCTGCATCTATATTGGTTTGTATTATGGTTGTAGCACGAATGGGTCGGCTCGACCGGGGTAGCACCACGCTCTCAAAGAATACCAGCGCAATATAGCAGCTCAATTCTGCTGTGTTACCTGTGGTGATTGCAGAGAACCGGAAATCCTTTTTACTGGAAATGAGGCATTCCATCTCAGTCCTCAGGATCAAGGATGTTTACACCACCACTACTCGGTATTTTCTTGTCTATGATATTATTTAGGTAGAGTGTATAACGAGTGCATGTTGCCAATGATGACATGGATCTGAGAATCTTTTTTCATAAGGCAAGTAATGATGATGACGATGATGAATGATACATATATTGAATGTCTCACATCCTCAAGGGGAATATTCCCATTATATAACATTTAATAAATGACAAATGAATTGTTATTAGATCGATAAAGATTTTAAAATAGTTATGTCGAAATTAAGAATGGTAAGTGATTGTTTTTTTTTGTAAGCATAGAGTATTTTATTGACCCTAACGAAATGTTTCTAGTGGAAAGGCAAATATTATAAACATTGTGTGAAAATCACTAAAACAAAATAAAATTCCCATAGCAAAACTACTGGAATATATTTGATTTTCCCATAGCAAAACTACTTAAATATATATTTGATTTGTTTATATGATACATAAAGGATATATACAGGTTGTCCCAGTAATGGTGGATAATCTAGTACGTACATCTTTGGGCAGGGGGAGGTGGTCTCGGTTCCCTAAAAAAAATTCTGTCCCGAACGGTTCGCGCTCTACGCCATGTTTTATAAAGTTCCGAAAATTCGTATTTCTGCTCACATTTGTGGACATCACGTCCACAGTTTAATGCCTAGATCGGATTTTTTTCTTTTAATGTGTTAAAGGTAAGTTTTAAAAAAATTACAAGATAGTTTATTTGTATTTAAATGTAAAAAAATAATTTTTAAAAATTTTACTTTACTACTTGCTCGCCTTGTTTGGTCAAATTCTAAGCTGTGTGAACGACAAAAAGTGAAACTTGACATGTTCTATTATGTAAAGCTGTGAAATATGGTTTGTACTGTTTTCCATTTGTTAAGGATGCGTAAATTAATGAAAGGAGTATGAGTTATATCCATTTTTTTTATTTTAAAATTATTTACAGAAATGATCGAACTGGCCTCACTTTGCCCTTATGCAGGCTCTACAACTTTTTACAAACGATTTTTCTAAAAGTTTTTCATAATTTTTGGTTGAAATAACTCTTGCTGCATCTGTGACGCGAAGTCTTAAGTTCATCGATTATTTCTATTTATTTTTTATAAACTTGCTCCTTCAGGCAGCCCCAATAAAAAAAAAATCTAATGGGTTAAGATGAGGTGATCTTGGTGGCCACAATAACTAAACAAAAAAAAACTATCTTGTAATTTTTTTATTTTGTAATTTTGTAATGAATTACCTACTTTTACACATTAACAGTTATAGCTCAGTAAGTAATGACATAAAGTACATGGTATGCTACTGTTTTAGAATCCTCATGATGTAGGCAAACTTTTTAAATGGCTGGCCACACAGATCCCATACGTTTTCTTTTTCACAGGTGCTCAAACTTAGCAGTTAAATAAAGTAAAAAAATAAAACTTATGTTTAGTGCCGTCTTGGAAAATACTACCCATAATAGGTGGAAACTTTTAAGGGTAATTTAGAAACATCATTATTAGAGAACACATTAAAAGAAAAAAATCCGATCTAGGCATTAAACTGTGGACTTGATGTCCACAAATGTGAGCAGAAGTACGAATTTTCGGAATTTTATAAAACAGCGTAGAGCGCGAACCGTTCGGGATAGAATTTTTTTTAGGGAACCGAAGCCACGTCCCCCCCGCCCGAACACGTACGTACTAGATTATCCACCATTACTGGGACAGCCTGTATAGAGTTAATAGTGTCATTTACTGTAAGGGAACTGACACCATACTATAGTTATGTAGGTCTTTAAGGGCCCTAGTATCCACTCTCCTTTACTTCATATTCAATACTTTGTCACCTGTGTGTATGTGACACAGAAATATCACGTCAGTAATAACAATTATAATAAAACTCCTTTGCATGAATTATAAGAACAGAAATTTAGGAATTAATATAGCTTTAAGTGGTTTTAAAAAAGGAGAAAAAAATATGAACTTGTATACAGCTAGAATAGAACCAACGCGAAAGACGCGAGTTTGTTAATATTTTTGATATTAAAAATTTCTTTCAGGATAACGGTCCATAAAGAGGGTCCGAATAAAGGCCGCCCGTTCTACGGATGTCCAAAAGATTTCAACTCGCGATGCAATTTCTTTCAATGGGCTGATTCTGGAAGCACAGGTAAGAGGTGAAAGAAAAACAAGCCATTCTCATAAGTGATAATATTTCCAGATCTTAATGTAATTTGATAAATGGTAATCTTCATGTAATATCTATGATTATTCTCAAAATTTGTCATTAAAAGTTAAAACAGGATATAGTTCCAGTTATGGGTATTTTCAACCGGCTTCAAAAAGGAGGAGGTACTCAATTCGACTGTATGTTTTTTTATGTGTTAGCTTATAACTTTTTTCTGGGTAAACCGATTTCGATAATTCTTTTTTTTTATTTGAAAGCTGGTGCTTCTCATGTGGTCCCATATAAATTTGATCAAGTTCTGACCAGTAATTTTAAGTTATTCTTAATAATTTATATTGAGTTGGTTGAAAAAAAAATTACCACTTGTGTTACTGTAATGTTAGAAAGTAATATCAACAGATATCCTAATTTTTAAAGGCAGGGTTGCTATGTAAATGTAGCTTCATGGCGTTGTAGTTTTCACTTTATTTTAAATCACTTTCGTTTATTACGACACTCTTATATTACTTTGGAAGACCTCTATCTTAACAGAGAAATGTATCTGCACGATGCCATTGCACGGATACCAATTGTTAACTGTCACTAATTGATTTAAAAAATAAAATAGATCTTTTTTGTTTTTCAAACATATTCATGACGCATTTTCTTAATTAGAAGAAGTAACCGTCCATTAGAACTACTTCTGACTATGATGTGATCGATATGTTCTGTCTAAACGACGTTCTTGTGAAGAGCGTAACTGAGGCTTTAAAGAAAGTTTTCTTTGCAGACCGCGCGATTAATTCACTTTGGTATAAAGAAGTCATTATAATGCGAGATTATGACTTATGCAGTAATATAAGTCAAACACTCAAGATCAAGACACAAAAAAAAAAACGAGCGAGCCTTACATTACAGTAGTCGCATATGATCATCATCTGACGTGTCATCTTAGTAATAAGATTAACATTAACATTATATCCTGACAAAAGCTATTAATTTTTTTAATCAAAAATTAAAAAAAAAATTGAGCTGCGACAGAAATTAACACCAAAAATTAAAAGTGCTAAATACTGAAACATTTATTCGAATTTATTCATTATTACTCACTTGCATTATTTATCAATGATCTGCACTTATTCAGACACTTATTATCAACAGTTAATACATTTATTGATATAGTTTACACTGTTACACACTTATGTCCCTTTTCACGAAAACACTCCCATAGATTACGGGAAAGCGAGAGAAAAGATGTTACACATCAAAAAGTTTAATGCTGTATTTTCTTGTAACTTACAGTGGAATGGGGCGGTAGTAATGCGACTCGAGGCAGAGGTCGTGGTCGAGCCAGTGGCAGTGGCAGTGGCAACGTTGATGCTGGAGGACCGAGAACGAGGAAATGCGGTCTCTGTCGACAAGAAGGACACACGAGATCTCGTTGCCCTAATAATGTGTCATAAAATGACTGAAAATTAACACTAAAGTAATCAATCCGTGTAGCTAGACACATTTAGAAATGTTTTTTTATAATATCGGAGACAAATAACTTGCAAACTATCTCTTCTGCATCTGCATTCTGAATCTCTATTGCAGTCCACATATATACCCATGCAAATATCTACAAATAAAAAATCTTCGAGTACGTTGCCGCCCAAACCAAAAGTACTAAAATGGCATGTGTTATATGATTTATTCTATAGTTGTTTTATAATTAGTCTATGATTCCCTATATTTCCCTTCCTATATTTCCCTCCCTATATCCCTTAATAAAACTTCGCATCTAAATACAAAAATGAGCGAACTGCTGCTCAGTTATTCATTTATTAATTCATTATAGGCTTATCTATAGCAAGCTTTTTTAATTGGTAGAGCCATGCTGCAACTATATTAATAGTATAGTTGTAGCACGAATGGATCGGCTCGACCGGGGAAAGACCACGCTGTCACAGAATACCAGCGTAAAATAGCAGCTTAAGGTGAAACATACGGTCTGCTCCCGGCCATATTCCCGCGAGATGGCGCTGAAGTCATAATTTTTTAGTTTATTTGGGTTTTTGTGTAATTGGAACATTATTAAGTCGTAGAAGTAGCAAGCGCGATACTCGGACATTATACTTTATTTTACTAGGTCATATCATTGCCTCAAAATCCACACAATTCAACACAAAATTCGAAAATAACATCTGTCATTGAATATAGTGTCATTTACACACACACAGACGTGGGTGAATTCTTAGTCCCTAAATTTACGAAAATGGAACACTAGATGGCGTGAATGAAAAAAATGTTTTCCTTTCTTCTGTATGGGTAGGCAGAACTACAGAACGCCACTTGCTAGGATATATTATATTATGTACGATTCATCATCTGCCTAGCCTTTTCCCTACTATATTGGAGTCGGCTCCCAGTCAAACCGGATTCAGCTGAATACCAGTATTTTACGACTGTTATAAAAATAAAAGTTATATTTGTAGGCGTAAATAAACTATTTAATTCAATAATAATTTTGGGAAATAATATATTTCAACACTAAGAACAATAAAAAGATAACAACAAATCTAAAACACGATTTAGTATGCGATAAGAACCAGGAAGGTGAAAAAAATATTCCGGCAGGGATAGAACCCGCCTTGCTCGCATACTGTGAAATTTACAGCGAGCGCTAACCACCTGAGCTATTACGGTTCGTAGATTTGTTTACCAATTTTTGAACATTATGCTTACATTTATTTCTATGCTATATTTTATATAGCTTTAAATATTTATTACTAGCTGTTCCCAGCGACTTCGCCCGCGTGTTATTTGGGGTTTCAATTTTTTTGCGCGGTACCCTAATTCTTTTTCTAATTTTAACGTTACAAACAGACACCTCAATTTTATTTATTTGTATAGATTATAATATTTATAAATATTTTAATAATAAATAAGTAATTATTAATGTAATAAACATAATAAAACAAAATTAATAATAAATACATAACCATTATTTTCATCTGTTATCCAAGGACCAATCAACTAAAGAAATCCAGGTCCGCAAACGATACGATACGACCTTGAGCTTGGTACTACAACAAAATAAAACAAACTAATAATAATGTGTGTCTGTCTGAAACTGTTTGCAAAATGCGTAATAGATATTTTATCTATATTTTGCAAATGTTTGCAAAATTAATTTTGTGACTACTTTGGTGGCTTACCAATTACGAAACAATGCCTTTGTAGTTTTGTACTCAACACCGACTCATATGACGTAGGTAATTAATTAGTATTGAGACGAGATTTGAAATCAAAGGCAAACTTACTGTTTTTAATACCACCGAAAATAAAATTGCGTATTTTGAATAATTAATTACTACACCTACAATAAATTAAAATATATTCCATTATATTGGAATCAAATACGTAAAATAAATAATGCAAATTTAATTAATGAAAGTCAAACAAAAATATATAACGCAAGAAATTCCGGGCGCAAATCCTATCGCGTGACAATCTCGAATTCAAAATGTATTTGTATTTTATACAGTCAAACGAGCGAAAGAAGTTTGGCAACGCCGCTCTTCTTTCAACGTAGGGCGTGTACATAGGTCCAGGTTAGGAAGGACGGCATCGTCGCACGAATAATGCTTGTTAAGCAACAGAAATAAAATTATATACATTGCCGTCAAAGGTCGTCAGTTTTATGTTATTTTATTGTTTTTTTTTAATGAACGGTAGGGAAGGAAATAAATAAATTTTGTATATAAGATATTGATTTATTATAATTATAATATCTTCTGCACGTCATCTAGCGTACCAATGTTTAAACTATGTTTTGGCGCTTTTGCTTGTTAAGTTGTCAAAATTCACTCACACTACTAAAGAAGTGTCAAAATTTTCCTAGATTTCACTATTGTTTTTCTTAATAATTACTGTAAATTATTTCCTAATAAGGTCAATCGCGAGTACATTTCAGCGTAGAAAAGTGATGAAATGATTAGTTTTAAACAAAATAGTGTATGTGTTTAACGTATATTTCAAAACAAAAATGTATGGCGCGACTATCGGAGGATCCCCCTTTACACTGCAGTGTTTCGTATGGTGAGTGTAGAGAACCGGAGACCCATTTTACTGGAAAAGAGGCATTCCCTCTTAGTCCTCACGGCTGACAACGCATCTGCATTTTAATTCGCAAACGAAGATAGATATAGATGTCTATGGGCCACAGCAACCGCTTACCTGTGCGCTGTCACATATGAGAATTACGATCGAATGCCTCACAGTCTGTAATTATGCTGGCTCTCTATTCCGCAGATAGGAAGACTGCAGCTCCGCGATGTTAGCACCTCATGTGCGAAATTTCGATTTACCAATTATACCATCTGAAAGGTCAGAAATTGGTCATAAAAGGTCAGTTGATCTTATTTATTGGTCAGCGTTAGAAACATTTTTATTAAGGGTTAAAGTTTTCAAGGTCATTGAGAAATTTTAGCACCTCATTCGCGAAAAAAATGAAAAATTCCACCTATGCGCGATCGAGAAGCATGCGTTCCTGAGAAAAAGGTTCTTGACAGACAGACAGAGGAACAACAAAGTGAAAGGGTTCCGTTTTTTCTTTTTGAGGTACGGAACCCTAAAAATCATGTTTTATAAAATTATTATAAAATAAGCTAGTTAACTATCATCCCCTAAATCTCATGCATGCACTTTCACCTTCATGTAGTTTAAAAAAATATCCTATTTCTTTCTCCACTATTATATATTTAATAGTAGAAAATGCCTAAGTTCTTTTTCTCAAAAAAAAATATATAAAAAATATCCCCCCCCCCCCCCCCCCCCCCCGTCTCGTTCACAATAAAGAGCTGTACGTAAGTGCTCACTGCCCTGATACAATTAACCGTTCTAAAGCATGCGCGTTACGACAATGCCAACTTATTTAATATTAAATTAAACTGACCAAATATTTATATAAGCTGACCAATTATCGGCGAATGCTTCTCCATCGCGCATAGGTGGAATATTTTATTTTTTTCGCGAACGAGGTGCTAAAGTTTCTCAATGACTTGTAAAACTTTAACCCTTAATAAAAATGTTTCTAACGCTGAACAATTAATAAGATCAACTGACCTTTTGTGACCAAATTCTGACCTTTCAGATGGTATAATTGGTAAATTGAAATTCCACACATGAGGTGCTAACATCGCGGAGCTGAAGACTGCAGTGTACGCAATATATGGCGGCAAAAATAGGCAAGAGTATGGAAGCAGAACAGGAGTCCTATATAACAATAATTAGTTTTTTTATTTTAACATAAATTAGCCGGCATTTTTGTGAATTTAGTATGGTTTGACTTCCTTAAGAGCCTCGAATAATTTTCTCAAAAAGTATATCCTTACATACAAAATACAATATTTATTTTTTAAATAGTTAACATAGCAAACTCACACAAAGTTACAGAACATATTACATGTTATAACACAAGTATTACTGTGCTATAATTACGTACAATGCGATATGCGCGAATATGGTTACAACATTTAAAACAATCTAATATTTTACGTATCTTTAATGTTATTTATGTTGGATTTTTATGAAGTAATTATTAAATTGCTATAGTTAATTCTCCATAAGACTCTCCTAAATAAATCGTACAATTTAATGCCACAGCTGAATTTTATTTTTCTGCTCATAAGCAAGACCAAGTTTACGTGTTGTAAGTAGATAAATAAGAAATTAATTTCGTGAATATCTACAATATACCGATGGTTTTATTTATCCTGGTGAGTCCGTAAATACATTTTCCATTGTATAATTCAAATTGCCGTCAATTCATTTATTGACATTACATGTTAGAGGCTGCAAGTGAAAAATGTGATGAAAGGGATGGAGTATGAGAAAATGATAAAGAAACATTTATATACTTTCCAAAATTGCAAACACAATTTTCTGAAAGTTTAATAATTAATTATAGTGATAAATAAGATGCCATACGTACCCATTTTTTAAGCTACGCATGTTGCATCATATAATACTAAGACGATGTTATATAAATATGTAAATAATAATTACATTTCAACTAAGTGTAGTTAGCAAAAAAATAACTGTAGAATATATTATGTAAATATAATACTTTGTTATTTTGTATTTGTTTTATTAAAAGTTTTTCGGTATATTCCTTGTGTTTAATTTTTTTTTAATTAATAATGTACTCGACTACTCAAACCCACTGGCTTAGAATAGCGTTTTGAATACTGTTTCTTTTATTAAATTTTTACTAATTTCTTGTAGGTACACATATAGTGCGTAAATAGAAAATTGTTTAATACAAAGGCGAACGGTATGTGCGAGATAATCTTTGGTAGTGTGGTGAGAGCTATCGATACAACCGCAACAAAAAAAAAAACAACATTTATTTATTCTAAAACATTAATATTAATTTACTTATTTTTTAATATAAAATATTAGGTTAATGTAATACTTTATACATATTCAATTTATATACTTACATATTATTTTTTTTAATTATATCGATGTTTATAACATAATTTAAAAATTAAAATCTTTTTAGCATTCCTTTTACTAGCTATTATAAATTCACCATTTTTGTTTTTTACTCTTCTGCTTCAGGGAGCCAAGGCTTTGTGCTCGCTGCATTTCAGCTTGTTGCTCTGCTTCCACGGTCTTGTCAGTCATCATATCGAGTAGTATCTCAAATTTAAGCCGGAGCATATTATTTTCCTCTTCAAGTTGTTCTAGTTCCTTCTTGAGACGGTGATTCTCTTTGTGGGCAACACCTGCACGTCCAGATGCTGCACCAAAAAGGAAGATATTTAAGACACATTGTGTAACGGTAACATATTATATTATCTAAGACACATAAGGATAACCTAGCTGATTAAATGATTATCACATCACATATCAAATGTATCTATTATTGCACTAGGCACTGCATTTCATGTGTGATGTGCACTAGGCAGTAGATAGACAGGTCTAATGCCTAGTGGACCTAGCATAAGATGGGCCTAGTGAGCGCAGAGTCGATACCTTCTCATCGATAAATCTGTTTCACATCACCAGTCTACGAAATCCGAAGATTTACCGTTATCAGTTCGCCGCCATAGCTTCATACGTCAATGGGGAGTAGTAATCTACCGCTCAGATGTCAGATGTGAACTTATTTGTCACAGTCAGACGGTCACACAGTATCATCATCATTGAATTGAATTTTTGCGGTTTCTAGTGCACAGCAGACACTAGAAACCGCAAAAATTATATGTTTAACACACTCACTATTTTTTTTTATAGGATAAGGGTGACAAACGAGCATGCAGTCCACCTGATGGTAATTACTAACATAGCCATGCTGCAGCTATATTAGTAGTATATTTGTAGCACAAATGGATCGGCTCGACCGGGGAAGGACCACACTGTCACAGACTACCACCGTAATATAGTAGCTTAAACGCTGCTGTGTTTCGTTGGGTGAGTGTAGAGAACCGGAGACCTTTTTTACTGGATACGAGACATTCCATCATAGATGTAGATGTCTATGGGCCACAGCAACCACTTACCATCAGGTGGACTATGTGCTCGTTTGTCACCCTTATTCTATATAAATAAAAAAAAAACTTATTATGATTCCGTGATATTTTTTGCGAAGAGGTACGACATACTAACTACTAAAATACTGTCCATAATGAATTCAATGCACATATTGCACAATACCTGGAATCCACTGGCCTTCTTCGAACGACACTTCGAAATCTCCCAACTTCAACTTGAGGGGGCATAAGTCTATAGATAATTCCTTCGAGGCATAGTCACTGCCGAACTCATTTCTTATTACTGAAGTGTCTTGTCGTCGCACAGGAATTGTTTTTGGCGTAAATTTGTTGCTAAATAATGGCATTTCAGGTTATTTATAAAAGCAATTTCTTTAAAGCGTATGAAATCAAAACAAACGGTTTCCATGGTAACAAGTAACAACCCAAACTCCACAGACTACTAAGAGGATAGACAAACTCTGTAGGAAATGTCAAATGTCACTGCTATACCCCTAGATAGTTTAAGCTTCTAGATTAAACTATGTTTAATAAAGTTTGACTGGTACTCATCATGTTATCACCATGAAAAGTAGTAGGTAATTATTATGTTTTATCATAATTACAGCCTTTTACAATTCCATTGTTGAACATAGGCCTTCCCAAGGAATGCCACAAACGTTGTAGACGAGTCTATATTAATACTAAGGAAACCTAGAATCTAAAAATTCAATTATTTTAATGCATTTCATTGCATTACTGACTAGGTGCAATGGGGTTAAGCGTTCGCTATAAATATCACAGTATGCGAGGAATCTGGGTTCGAACCCCGCTGGCCAATGAAATTGTTAATTACAATTTTAAGTGCTGATTATCACGTGGTTTACGGTGAAAGAAAACATCGTGAGGGAGCCTGCATGTCTTAGAAATTAAAAAAAAAACGTGTGCAGTTCACACGCGGTAGAAGTGAAGCCTACAAATGAAATGAAATATAAAACAAAAACATTTTTCACAACAAATGATTTATTTAATCTGATAATTTTCAACGAAAAGTGCGGCATAAAAATACGATAATAGTTTACTTTTACAGCAAATAAATGTTACAATCTTTATTTTTGGACATGTAGAGCCTAAATTTTAGTGTTAGTACACTAAAAGACGTAGACTAAAGAAGATACGTGAAAAGAAGAAAAAAGAATATTTGCTTTCAACTAAAATTGCTTTGTAATAGTGACGTCTACTGAAGCCAATCAATTTTTGTTCAATAACATTATTTTACCTATACAATGAATTCTAGTAAAATCATTTTATCGAACAACGAAACAAAAATTGATTGACTCTCAAGGTGGTCCGTAAAATAATATATAAAATATATAACATATTAAATAAATGATATAAATCAGTAAGATATGAAATCGTGGATTGTTATGAATGGTTTTGATATTTTATTTGATAAAAAAAAATTTAATTAATTATTTTAACATTTAAAAGTTATATTTTTTTGGAGTTTGACGGCTTCGTGGCTTAGCAATTGAGTTGCAGCACTAAGGGCCGCGGGTTCGAATCCTGCACGGGACAAGTATTTCTTTGGGCTTGGTTTTTATCCTTGTGCAAATTATGTTTGTACCTAAACTGCTCCCACGATACCTACAGGAGGAAATCCTATTGTATAGGTAACGTTTAAAAAAATAACCATTTTTAAAGCACCGCACACAGACACGAGATAATGGGAAACACTTTATACTGAACTAGCTATTCGCCGCGTATATCACTCTGAGCCGCGTGATATGACACTTCCATATTCTCTTTCGGTTATCATCGGATGGCTAGGCGCCGAGTAGTGTTGCATTATTTCAATTTATCATTAGCTCTTAATATATGGGTCCAAATAACATGCTATAAAAAGCAAAGTTTATCTTCATAAAATTGTCTAGATGATGAAGTAACTTTCGTTCGTAAGGATTAATATGCTATGCATGATAATAACGTTCATAAATCACTTTTCAATGTTCAATATTTTTGGTCAAAAAATACCAGAGATTAGCGTGTTGAAAATGAAAAAATCTTTACACAAACAAAAACCTATTCCTCCCCCCCCCCCCCCCCCCCTTAACCTTCTCGGAAATCACAGAAAGCCTGTGGCTAGGAGTGGGAAGTAGTAAGTCAAGGCTCAGAAGCATTCTAATGGAAAAAGTCAAGAAGGTTTATTATAAATTTGATAATTTATAAAAATTAAGAATTCTTGGATAGACTAATTAGCAATAATTTAACTAGTTAGCTAAATAAGCTTCCTAGATCTGACTTGCGTTTTGAATATTAAAGTTTAAATTGTAACTGTTGGAAGAAAAATTGTCTTTCTACTTGTGAGTTGCCGCTTCTTCTCACGGGATCTACCGCAATGTAGCGATGGTGTAGATTTTTGACTTACAATTCAAAAGCATGACAGGCATCCATCGAATACCCTGTATGTCTTAAGAGTTCGTTACTCCAAGCTAGCAGCAAAAGTCAGCAGAATCATTGCAATTTGTAGCGAAATAGTTGCTAAAAAACTGATCTTGTTGTGGCTGGTGAATTACGATATCCTGTGATAGAAATTGAGAGATAATGGTATGCCCGAGGAAATCAACAAGATCTTCAAATTTTGGTACTTATCAGAACCAGGTCAATGTCAATCGAAAAGTTTTCGAAGCCGTACTAGTTGGAGTGTGGTTAAGCAGGGCAGGGGGGGCTTACGGTCGCCCAAGGTCTTCAACCTCTTCGTCATTGCGCTCATAGTGGTGCTTAGTACTACGCATGTCTGATGTCATATTGACGGAGTATAGCTCAATAACGTCAGTTACGCTGACGACATCGTGCTGTTGCTGAGTACATCTGTCTATGGTTTAGTTGACTCTGACCTGAAAGACGACGCAGATATAGAAAGAGAACGCAGGGCGTTCTCTGTTAGGCTGAACATGATCGTAGGCAGGTTCACTCGTTGTTCCGTGCCAGTGAAAGGCACCCTTTTCAGAGCATACTGCACCTCCTTCCACACGAGCAGCCTGCGAATCGATTACATACATACATACATACATACATATAATCACGCCTCTTTCCCGTAGGGGTAGGCAGAGACCGCTTCTTTCCACTTGCTACGTACCTTACATACTTGTTTCGCTTCGTCCACTTTCATTATTCTCTTCATACATGCTCTACGGTTTAGGGTACTCTTGACCTGGCCTTTTTTCAAGACGTCCCTGATTTGGTCTTGAAATGTCCGCCTAGGTCTACCCCTTCCAACACTTTCATTCACACTCGCCTTATACACTTTTTTCGTCAATCGTTCTTCATTCATTCTCTCGATTACACGCAGAAAAAGTATAACGGCCTGCATGTACTGTATGATAATGCATTCAGGATTTTTTTTTTATTATAGAATAAGAGTAACAAACGAGCACACAGTCCACCTGATGGTAAATGGATGCTGTAGCCCATAGACATCTACATTTATACTCGATTAAGCATCAAAATGCAGATGCGTTGTCAAACTACGATGCCTCTTTTCCAGTAAAAACGGTCTCCGGTTCTCTACACTCACCATACAAAACACAGCAGCATTAAGCTGCTATTTTACCAGATTTATGAGATTTTATTATAGGAAACGAGATGCTGATGCGGCTGCCCCGATTTTGCAGCGCATAAGGGATGTTTGCCAATGCGCGTGTAGACTGCTTTTACACTACTGTACGAAAGCGGTGCACTATTACTTATGAATACTCTAAGGGTGTACATCCTTATTGCGCAGAGTCCGGGCCATCTATATCATTCCCCCAATTAGTACTCGAGTTGGCATTGCCAACTGCAGTAATATGTATAGGAGTCAAAATTCATAACCGATCAAAACCACTTTTGACTGTGAAAATCAGGCAAAAATAGTTTTGACCGATGCTCTTAGTCAAAAACAGTTTTGACTGGTTAAGAGTTTGGACTGTACATATTATGTACTCAAGATTTTATAGATGCTCATTCTTTGTTTCAATTCTTACTTGTAGCCAGTGTACGCAAAAAATGTTTTTAAGCGCTCACTGTGTTTAGCATCTTTAACGTGGATGAGATGTCGCTCATAAAACATTTTTTTTAATTTATTAATTTAACATAATATAAATTTATACTATTACGGTTTTACAGCCTATGAAACTGCTCAGCTGTTTGTTGGCAGAAAAAATGCTCTTTTTACTTCCTACCATGCAAAAAAATTGCTTAAATTATTTAAGTGATTGAAATAAAACACGAGTAACTGAAAAAAATATTTCTTTTAATACTGATTGATATTCGAACGGTAATATCTCAATACAGATGTAAAGTAAAAGCGTTAACTTAAACGGTAAAATTCAAAAATATAAATATAATGAATAAGTTTACTCGTAACTAATAAAATATGTTATTGCATAAATACTGTATAAAGTGTTAATATAAATAATTGTTCATGTTTTCAGTCTAAATAACATCACAGCAGGGACGATTAGAATTATTGATCCAAAAGAGTAGGTTGTTGCTGCCCCAGAGTACCAATATGCTGAAACAATAATAAAAGGATATATTATGTAGTAACTGGTTAGTAAATGTACAAAAAAAGGTTAGAATTATTAATAATGATTTAGAATTAAAAAATAAATATTAAAAAAAAATATTTTTGTCCCCATATTAAAAAAAAAACTTATTACGTATTTTTGGCAGAAATCGCAAATCGTGCCAGTGATTTACATTAACGTACTGATACACAAAGATTCAAACCATACATTAATGTTACTTGTTTCGTAATATTTATTTTGATGCTCTAACTAAAAGTTGAAAGGAATCACATAATTCCGAATCCCATTTGGACTGGCAATCAAAAAATGATACCCATACTCATACATTCATTTATTCAATATAGCCTGTTAAAAGTCCACTGCTGATTATAGGCCTCTCCCATTGATAGCGTCATGGGGAGGATTTTGTTATAGTTGCAAAGCTTGCCAGGCGGGCCGGCAACCGCCACTTTTTTTGTTATTTTGAGATGTTTATCAGGAAGACGCTGCTGCCAATCTTCTGTTTTAATTTCCCTCTGTCGCCTCTTATGAAACCTACGGGACGATATGGGGTAGTGGATATTTACACCGACACTACACAGTAGGTACACATTCTTAAAGTTAAGTAAACGAATAACCTTGATCGCACCCAGTTAGCACAGAGTAGTTAGTCTCTGAGCTACTCACCACTACTCTTACAATTGATTGACTTGACGATAAAAATGTCACAATCAAAGACTTCTATGTATACTACAAGACGAGATCTGCGGCATTAGTACACTGCGCATTGTATTTTAATGCGGCAAGCATAGAGCAATACGGGCCACCGGCTGACCGGAGGGGAGTAGCCATAGCGTTCTTTTCCAATGCAGAACTGTCTGTCATTTTTTGCGGGAGGAAATCTACGCATGCAAAACAATTGTCTGTCACTAACACTCACACATAACAATGAAAACAGCAAACTAAGAATTTCACACACACATATTGATACATTATAACACTATCGCTCAATGACAGCGACAAGTCGGATATAGACTGATCAGTCGCTCGACCGCTTTGCATATTGTATGATGGTATGGTCATTTTTTGCGGGAAGAAATCTACGCATACAAAACAATTGTCTGTCACTACGAAACTCACACATAACAATTAAAACAGTAAATTAGGAATTTCACACACACACACAAACACATAGATACATTATAACATTATCGCTCGATGACGGTGATAAGTCGGATATAGACTGATCAGTCGCTCGACCGCTTTGCATATTATATGATGGCAAGCGGTCTATAGTAAACAAACCCGGAAGAAAAAATAAATAAATAGCAATAATGTGATTAAAAAAATACTATATACGTATTTTTATATATGACAGGTAACGGGCATATTTTTGTAAATTTGAAGTGGCAGATCTCTTTTTGCAGCTAAAATCTGAACAATTCTGTATTTTTGTAGGACGTCGATTCAGCCGCGCAACTAAATTTAGTCTAGTGAGCAGTCGCAGCTGTAACTGGTTTTATTGTACGCATAAGACCGCTTGGCTTCGGACTTGTACTTCGAGGAGTCCTAGAAGGGAACGCCTGAGTATGGCTTACTCCCCTCTGATCCACCCGTGTTGGTTTGTGGCGGCAAGCTTGCAGGTGTGCATAGAGCGAGTACTCACCGGCGGAGGCCAGCAGCGGGCCGGCGGCGCGCGCCAGGGCGCCCAGCGAGCGCAGCGCGCCCAGCACGGCGCCGCGCGCCGCCGCCGGCGCCTGTGCCGCAGCCATCGACGTCATACACGACACCGCGAACGCTGTCGCTGCGAGCCAAATTTTTACAAATAAACAAACACTTTATGTTGACACAGACCAATAACGTACACAAACATATAGGTACTAATATGTACCAAAAATACGAAATTTTTATAAATTTTGCTTTATTCAATTAAAACTAAACTAACCGAATTGTAATGTTTTTTTTTTAAATATAGGTATGACTTTTTGAAGTGAAAACTTTTTTTGGCATCGTTGTGATTTGAAACTCAATGAATAATCCTTACGAACGAAAGTTACTTCCTCATCAAGACAATTTTATGAAGATAAACTTTGCTCTTTATACCATGTTATTTGTACACATAGTTCATCAAATCATTTGGTGTGAAATGTTTTCGTTTTATATTTCATTTCATTTGAAGGTTTCACTTCTACCGCGTGTGAACTGCACACATGTTTTTTTCTTAATATTCTTACATTGTCATCAGATTGTGAGCTATATTCAAACTTCAAATCTCTAACTCATCGGGAAGTTATTTTGAAATCAATTACTAAATTCTACCCGAAGAAACATACACCAAAGCGAGTTAACAAAAACGTGGTAAAAATTATCACTTATTTTTACAAAAACATGTCACAAGTTAATTTATGCAAACCAAACTACATAAAGATAAGACAACATGGTACATTACATTATAATATTTACCTTTCTGTCAGTATCCTTTAGTTGAATAAAGTAAATTATTTAAAAAGTAAATTATTAATAAATTGAGACCCTTCTAATTCGAAATGTTTTACATATTTGATGCCTTGTTTACCAGTTAAAAAATAGGTCGCATTTTCCTCTCAATATGCTCCTTTATCGCTGCCTTCTAGTCGTCTAAAAATTTTCATCCCTGCAAGTCCTTATTTAAATCAACCTAGACATCGCTGGAAGCCAGGTTTGGACTTTTAGACGGAGGACAGTTTCTTTCTTCAAAGCTAGCATCGTAAGTCATGCATATGGACAGGTACATTTTCTTGCAAAATCAATTTGTGTCACCTTTATCGTCTTAATTTTTATAAAGGGCAGTGACCATTATACATCATATTTATTATAGTACTAGCTGTGCCCCGCGGTTACACCTGACATAACATGACAGCTAGTTCAAGCATTTTATATAGCAATGTATGGAAAAATTGGTAAATTGCTATCAACCTCTAATACATATAAAAGCGATATCACTTATAGTTTCCGCGGAACCTGCCAAGGATGTACATTATTTATCATTTATCGATTTTTTTTGCTCAAAGTTTAGCTATCTCAAAAATTTCCTACTTTACCTCCAAGATATATATATGTATATATATATATATGTATATATATATATATAACCGTGATTCGGGAGATTTGGGGTGCAGGGGGTGACGCTTACCCGGGAAGGGAAGGGTGAGTGGATAAAATATAACTTTGTTCTATAATGTATATTAAGCGATAGATAAAAGTACTCCATTAATTTTGCGAATTTTTAACCGAAATTGATTAAACTAACCTCGCCCATAAAGGCGTTCGCTTTTCGTTTCTCTGGGTTCTCTCATCGGGCGACTAGGGTCTATATGCGTCATTCACACGTGGATCCAAGTGTTGAATTATTTTAATTTTTCATTATCTCTTAAACTATGCGCCCAAAGAACATGCTATAATAAGAAAAGATTATCTTCATAAAATTGTCTTGATGATGAAGTACCTTCCGTTCATAAGGATTAATATGCCATGCCTAATATAATGACTCTCATAAATTACTTTTTATTTTTCAATAATTTTTTGGCATTAAATATGTTATTGTGGCTTATGTATAAAGAAATATACATATTATTGTATCGCGGAATTGTTTTTAGATGGAGTAAAGATCTATATTTTCGTAGAACATTGTATTTATGTATCACTAACCATTACGTCAGCGCACGCGATAAATCATTTCGGGAGCGCTTTGTCTTCAAAATCAATATTTAAGGCTAGCTGAGAGGTGTAGCCTAATGCCAGATAGCGTATACTATTCCTCATATATACAAAAAGATTTTTTCTATTCAGACTGGTAGTTCCAGAGATAAACAAAGGAAAAAAACGCTTCCGCTTCATTATATTATAGTATGTGCCAAATCGATTGAGAAAAACGGACAATGACCTTTCGGTCGTTTAACCAGGGGTTACAAACCTTCAATATATAGGCACATTTTATATGTAGTACTTTCTTTATTTATAATGATTTTTTTATAATGATTGATATAATATATATTTATTAACTATTATTAAAAAGTTATGTGAAAGATCGCTGTAGAAGAAAAATCATCTATTGTTATAAAGTACTTTATTCATTTAACAACAAAAAACATTAATTTATAACACATATAAAGATTCGAGTGATAACGACACCGAATAAGTACGTACTTATGCAAAAGATAAAACTTTATTTTTAATATTATATAAGAACTTTATTTTTATTCGGTGCAATCATCACTCGTATCTTCACTTGATGAACTATCTGTAACATTAATTATAAAGCGATCTGCAGTTTGGTCAATTCTATCATCCATGCCACGCATTTTTTGTTCAACCTTAAGGACATGCTGAACACAGTTTTTCCATTTATCTGGCGTGATTTGAGTTAAACCATCTTTAAGTAAATTTTTAACATCTTTTAACTTGAAAGTTGTATTTTTTCGTGCAACGTACCCTTTCACATCTGCCCACACAAGTTCAATGGGGTTAAGCTCACAGTGATAAGGAGGTAACCTTACCACTGTGATGCTTTTTTCTTTTGCCATCTCGTCGGTGACGTAACTTCGATAGTTATCTTTAACTGCCTTTATTTTTTCCATTAAGTGGGTCTTTGTGTCCGAGGGCACGTATGCGATCTGTTTAGATTCTAGCCATTCCTGCATATTTTGTTTCCGCCAAGACATTGTTGGGGTTTTTTCTAAACGTCTGGAGTGGTAACTAGCGTTATCCATAACTATGACATCGCCGCTTTGCAGTTTTTCTATTACTTTTCTAAACCAGTCCTCGAAATGGAGAGCGTCCATACTCTCATGGTAGTCACCAGTAGATGATGATTCAAATACCCAATCACATCCCTCCAAAAAGCCATTTTCATTGCCAACGTGTACAACTATTAATCGCTTTCCTTTACCCGAAGGGGCTTTCGCGCCAGTAGAGTAGCCTTCTAACCGTGATTGACGAGAAGATTCAATTGTGGTGTCTTCCCATACCTTTCCCATAGTATGACCTGCGTTAATCCATGTTTCGTCAAGGTAAAAAATGTTACGTCCCTCGTTTCTTAATATTTGTATTTCTCTCAAATATCTGGTACGCCACAGAACTATCTCTGGGCGATCTATTAGACCACTTTTTCTGTTTCTCTTTATATATTTGAATTTTAAATGGCGCAACACACGTCGCAGGGAAGTTTTGCTCAAGTTTGGCAACTGGTCATCTTGATTTATACTGAGCAAAATTTTGTCTAAAGTCGGTAATTCTCCTGCAAGAAAGAACTGATGCACTTTCGCTCTTATAGCCGATTTATCAAAATCGTCCAACTTGTCAATTACAGACTTTTTTCTTTTATTAATTATTCCCTTTTCTGGTATTTTATGGGAATCTCTATACACGCTTAATACGCGATATATAGTGCTCTTGCTGACTCCTGAGATCTCCGAAACCTTTTCTACCATATTAACGTTTGAAGGATACACGTCTTCGGGCCAGGTGTTTTTGACATATTTGTATACATTAATGATAATCTCTTGTTCCCCGACCGACAAAGTGGTAGGTTTTCTCTTTTTTACTGGTGACGTTAAAGGTGCTCCAGAAGATGGGCCTGTAAATAAATGACAAAAATATACTACCATAGTACTACATCACATAAATACATATTGTTTTAGAAAATAAATACCACATGGTCACATAAAAAGAGCGCTTTAAGAAATAGAAAGGCTACGTCGTCGCATTTGTACCTATTTGTACGTACCTGCTACGTTTATTATGGGTCGGCGACGTCTCTTTCCACTTGATGTTGAAGGACCGGGTCCTTCACCAAATTCTCCTGAACTCATGTCGATTTAGTAACGACCGTCACAGTAAAACTAATATAACAGATTCAAAAAACAAAAACTTAACGATATAACAAATTTAACAGTAAAAACTCAACTAAAACAATGCAATGAATGCTATGAATTACCCGAGACGTACACACGCAAGCGCTATCCGAACACGAATGAAAACAAAATGGCGGACCGGCCCAAAAAAGGTGACGCATCTCTGGCTGCCATTGTCACGTTTCTTTTAGAACGAACTGACGTAACGCGCGTTTTGTTTATTTTAAAGGGATGAATTTGCAAAAGCTCAATATGGTGATTATATTGCTTCAAATATTTTTTTAATATGAAACTGTTATTAAATGAATTGCTGCGTTACTTACCATAAATTGAAATATAAAATATAACACATTTTTCGCGATGTACCGTAAGATTTTACTATGTTTATAGGAACCACAGACAATATTATTTAAGAAACAAAAAAACAAAACATATGTGCTGACCTAGAAGTGGGAATAATATCAATATTTAAATATTGTTATCACATCTAAATTGAGATTTTGTAAGTTACGCCTTTTGACACTCGGCTCATATCTGAGGTCATTGTCCGTTTTTCTCAATCGATATGGCACATACTATAGTATAGATATTTAGGGAGGTAATCAGTCTATTGAGAAAATTCTTTCAGTATCCCAAAAATGCAATAATAACGAATTAAATAACGCTAAAAAATCTTATTGATAAATTGATAAATGCTTACATAATGCGAAGAGTACGAGACCAGCCCACAGCCAAGCAATAGCTGATAGGAGAGGTGGCTTGTTACACGCAGCTAGTGCCACGCACAGGAAAGAGAGTGGCGTAAGTATCAAAGCCCATCGTGCTGCCCGTTCGGCTCCTTTTGGACTTAATCTTCTAGCAGCCCCTCCTTGTAGCACCGCCATTATCAACCCTAACAACAAAATTTCCTTTTTCACGACTGTTTACCAGATATTAAATAACATTGCAGTCAGCGTCAAATGGATAATAGTACATTACGATACAAAGGACTTAAGTAGTCGATTATTGAACTGTGTGAAGTTGAACGCTTCGCTCGTGCACTAACTTCACAGTAATCGGCTACTTAAGTCGCTACATTACTTTATAGTACAAGTGACTTAAATCCACTTTTTTAATTGAAAAATTGTAGAATACTAAATGATTATAAAGACAAAAAATCATGTCAGAGCGATCTAAAATATCAAGTCAAAGTTTTGTTAGTAAATACAGAGAATCAAAAAGTTTCTGTACAAGAATTACAACTTCAATTTAAAGATTTAATTAAACGGGACCAAAGGTGTGCAACGAGACTAGATTTACAGAAGTTTTGTATGATCCCGATGTTGGCTTAAATGTAAATGATTTATCAAACCTGAATTCACAACGGTCTTATTTTTTTAGCAATTGTAATGTGATGGTAAATGCACTAGTCGTGGGATACTCATCCCAATTTACCTGTCCGGTGGTTGTGGTATGGTATATGGGTATGCGACTCCGGCTTCCCTAGCTATTACTGTCCTATCCCTTGCCCCCCTAGGTGGTAATATCCTACATTTCCTATTTCCCACCTTATCAATCTTCCTTTTCACACCACTTTGGATAAAGGCATTCCATCTTAGTCCTCACGAGTGACAACGCATCTGCATATTGATTCGCAAACGAGCATAGATGTAAATGTCTATGGGCTACAGCAACCACTTACCATCAGGTGGACTGTGTGCTCGTTTGTCACTCGATCCTATAAAAAAAACCTATCCTTCCCCTTTTCCTATTTCTACCCTCTCCGCCAATTCAACGTCTGCCGCGCGGATGGGTTCATGATTAGGGGCAAGCCTAGCCGTTAGCGTGCCACACTGCCCTGGGACCGGGCGACCCCAGAATTACGCCAGCCTTACCCTGGTATGCGGGGTTCTGCTGGGCAGGGACAAACTTTTCCCTCGCTATTCGTGAGAACGCAATGGATAATCGTAAAAATAATTTAATTAACCAAAATGGCGGCGATGTGGTTCGCCACCCATCACGTCTCGTTTCTCGCGGGGCCGAAAAGCGGCCCACGGAGAGTCGCTTCGCTACGTTGAATGTAAGAGAAGGAATGGATGGTAAGGTAGATGAAGTATGTTAAATGATGGATGAACGATGCATAGATATTCTGTGCGTGAACGAAACCAAGAGGAAAGAATGTGACACCACGGTTCATGGCCCCTACACGGCATACTGGTCGGGAGTCCCCCAAACCAGCCGAGGTTGTCAGGGAGTTGGTGTGATTTTTTCATCACGAATAGTTGAATGTGTGATGGAGCATGAATGTGTAAGCCCAAGACTCCTCTGGATTAGGTTAAAAGTCGGGCTCACTCGCTTGTTTATCCTTGGGATCTATGCACCGACGGATCTGCATGATGGTGGGTCATTAAAATCCCAACAAGAGAGAGAGGAATTTTGGGATAGCATGAGAGAGGTCTTGAATAAATGCGGAGAAAATGAACGGATCTTGATGTTAGGGGACTTTAATGGGTGGGTTGGAGTAAAGCGTGATGGATATGAAGGAGTTCTAGGTACGTTTGGGGACGAGAGTGTGAATGAAAATGGGAGAAGCCTGCTTGAAGTATGCTTGGAATGGAATCTGTGCGTGGCCAACACAATGTTTGACCACGAAAAGATCCATTTGTATACAAGAGATGAGGGTGAGTCTAGAAGTATGAATTATTTTGTAATTGTGGATGAAAGACTGAAGAAGAAAGTGCTAGACACTCGGGTTGTTTTGCAGTTGTGCAAGAAAAGAAGAAAGCGTGGTTGGATTGGTTAGCAAAAAAAGCTAATCAAAAAGTTCAAAAGGCAAAGGATGATGAGATAAAGGAAGCAAGAACGAAGTATAAAAGATTGAAAACGGCAGCGAAAGATGTTGTGTCTAGAAAGAAAGAAGAACGAAAGAATGATTTCGATAGGAGGCTCACTGAAGATTTCCAGTCAAACATAAGAAGAAAAACTTCTACCTCGGAGCTGAGTACAATCAGGAGTCAAGATGGGAGCATTATAAAAGGAAAAGAATATGTGTTAAAGAGATGGAAAGAGTATTTTGAAAGTTTGTTTGAAAGAGAGGAAGTGCAGGTACAGCATCCGGCAGCTTCCATGGAAATTAATATAAATGTTGATGAAAGTGAGATAAGCATGGATGAAATAGTGAAAGCGTTGAAAAGTATGAGATCAGGTAAGGCTGCAGGGTATGACAGGATTACCGTCGAGATCAGTACTGTCCGTGAACGGTGTGAGCAGTATCCTCATACGAGCATTGCAATCTCTTTATAGGGATTATATTGCTTGTGTAAGGATAAACGGGGCATACACTGAATGGTTTAATATCGAAAAAGGTGTTAGACAGGGATGTGTAGCGTCACCGTGGCTGTTTAATCTGTCCATGGACAATTGCTTGACAGATTTAAAGGAGAATGAAAGTGGGTTGAGAATGAATGAGTTACTCGTCAAATGTTTTCTCTATGCTGATGACCAAGTATTACTTGCGTCTTCAGCCGAAGAGTTGCAGGAGATGGTAACTGCTATGAGTGGCGCTTTTATTAGAAAGGGAATGAAGATGAATGTAAGCAAGACGAAAGTGATGGTGTTTGAAAGAGATCAGGCAGTGACAGACTGCAATATCGTGATTGGAGATGAACAAATTGAACAGGTGAAGGAGTGTATCTGGGTTCAAAGTTTACAAGAGATGGAAAGTGTGAGAGTGATATCGAAAGAAGAGTGAATGCAGGAAACATGGTGAATGGAGCTTTGCACTCCTTTAGGAGCAGTTGGAAGGTGTCTAAGTAGGCTCGTTTGGCTGTGCATGAGGGGTGTTGGTTCTGACACTCATGTACAGAAGTGAAAGTTGTGTATGGCAGAAGAAACATGAAAGCAGAATGAATTCAGTTAAGATGAGAGCTTTAAGGAGTATGATAGGAGTTAAACTGAGTGACAGGATAAGAAATAGTGAGATAACGAAACGTTGTGGTCTGAAAGAAGATGTAGTGACAAAAATTGAGAAAGGTATGCTGAGATGGTTTGGCTATGTCGAGGGAATGAATGAAGAACGATTGACGAAAAAAGTGTATAAGGCGAGTGTGAATGAAAGTGTTGGAAGGGGTAGACCTAGGCGGACGTTTCAAGACCAAATCAGAGACGTCTTGAAAAAAGGCCAGGTCAAGAGTACCCTAAACCGTAGAACATGTATGAAGGGAATAATGAAAGTGGACGAAGCGAAATAAGTATGTAAGGATCGTAGCAAGTGGAAAGAAGTAGTCTCTGCCTACCCCTACGGGAAATAGGCGTGATTATATGTATGTATGTAAATGGTAGTAATGGCAGTCCTGTCTCACTCCGCGCGTAAGACATGAAAATATACTTACGCTGTGTGCCCCATACAAGGGGCTAATTCCGAGAGGTTGTAATGCGCGCGCTCGAGCTGATGCGCGCCTTACGTTAATAAAAAAGTATTTTTCTCTTGTAAGCATTTAGGCACTTTTGATGTTTATTTTTGAGTTTTTATTCAAGTATAGCCTCTCAAAAAGCCAAAAGGTACTGCACAGCATGCGGGTGCTTAAATAACAAGAGCGAAAGGTAAGATATTATTATTTATAGGTAGATCTATATAATTAGGTACCTAGGTACTAGCGCCATAGTTACAGATTTATTTTTTGAATAGCGACCTGACCATAGCTTCCCAGTTTTCGATTTTTTCGCGTATATTGCCAATGACCTAAAAAAGTTCAGTGTAAGTAGACCTGCCAGTACTAGTGACCGCCTACTAATGCAAGATCTGCATATGTAACGTACTTTAGCACTTGGTCGATAAAAGAAAGAGATTAAAAATAACAGCACTTCTCATTAGTGAAAGAATGGCAATGGCCACTCTTTCATTAATAATGAAGTCGCGTGTCGCATGTTTCTAAATAGCAAAAAATGTGAAACCCATAAATAGTAAAACTACTCATATCGTTCCATATCGATGTTGCAATGTAGTTTAGCTACCTTGACGATAGATGGCGGCCTGTTCACAAAATGATTATAAGCACTATAAAAATAATATTTTGGCGATTAAAAATTCTTTAGGACTGAATGCAAAACATATTTCAGCGCCGTATGATTATTTTACCGATACTGAGGTACTACGTACTTTTATATTTTTAGTTCCTATGACACAAAATGTCACCATCTAGTGTCGAATATATTTAATTATATTTGAAAGCCGACGCAAAAATTTTACTAGAACTATTTTAATAAATTAGGTATAAAATTACATAAAATTGAAATATGATGCCATCCATAACATCAGAGCGTCTATCTGAGTACTTTTTGCAGGATAAAATACAACACTTCATCCTTTTCTTCTTAATACTAAGAAAATACACCGATTTGCAATTTTCGACACATAAGCGCACAGAACGAACGCTGACAGCAACGCCAAGCCAGTAACTAAAGCCAAGCCCACTGTGATGACGTCAGGACCTAGATAGAATCAAAGTGCACAGTTGCTTAGGCCGTCTCCTCTTTGTATTTGCTCTGTGGTTCTATGTATGTAAACTGTCCGTGCGATACAGGAGAAAATCCTAGTGTGGAGGTAACGTTTTTAAAAAGAGAGGAAGAGAGGCAACTAATGAAATTAAAAATTTTGTACAAGCGACTTCAATATTAATACACATTATTAAGGATAATTCCAAAACTACCGGTCAGATCTTGATCAAATTTATATGAGATGTATAAATTATAAGCACCAGCTTTCAAATAAAAATAGGATCATCAAAATCGATTTACCTACAAAAAAGTTCTGACGTATCACACATAAAAAATACAGTCGAATTGAGTACCTCTTCCTTTTTTTTGGATTCGGTTTAAAATGGTAAGTAGGTAATTATCTGAATTTCAAAGACGTTCACGTTATTATAATTTTAATTTTCCTCGATGTTGCATAAATTGAGCTTACTCACATTGAACAATAATGTTTTTATTATCAGCAAATTGATGGCTCCGTAGCGCAGTGGCTTAGCAAAGAGTTGCAACGCTGGGGCCACGGGTTCGAATCCCACACGGAAAAAGTATTTGAAGCCCTACAAACAATTGGTCCGGGATGTAGGTCTAGATGTTTGTTCTTGTGCAATTTATGTTCCACGATACAGGAGAAAATCCTAGTGAGGAGGTATCGTTTTTTTTTAACTAAATTTAAAACTACTAATAAATTGCATAACACCTCGGTGCATTCTACTATATACCAACTAATATCAAAGGATTCAATTTGTTTTCTCACAACACCTAACCCTACAGTAGAAGCGGCCTTAACAAAGGCGCGTAACGGGCTAAGTGATACAGACACACGCACGCGGACGTAAGATGCATTTTGATTTAATACGCGCACCGTATAAATTTTTGTTTCGACGTAGGTTAATCTCACGAAGGTCGCTTCCGAGAGGTGCAAGTATTATGAACATTAGCGACAGTGTAACTGGGTTTAAACTTGCAAGTTTGCTATCAAAGAGTGATCGTTCTGTTCTTGTACTATTATATATTCTGTGATAATAGTAATTGTGTTTTTAATCATTGTACTTCAGTTCAAGCTAAAAATGCACAAAAAATGTATATGACTTTATGTCAAGTAATTTTTTATATTTTCTTCATCAAATGATTTAATGTTTGTTTGTAATTTAAAGTATTCTAATAGATGTTAGATACTAATTAAAGTTCTATTGTACTGTATTTATTATTATGTTTCAATAAATGTTAATTTTTTTTGAAAATTATAAAATATTATAAATTTTATGCGTGTCTTAAGTAAAACATACCGTAAAATAATCAGCTAGTTAAGTCCCGCCTGAGCGTGACTTAAACGTGGTTTTAAGTCACTGTGTACTATAAATAATAGCAAATGCTCAGGTCATAATGTTATTATGCCAACGTCTATCCTAATACTCAGAGGCATCTTTATGATGATCAGAATCACGGAAACTGCAGTATCAGAGTACAATAACAATATATCCAAAGCCGAATATCAACAATTTGTGTTTTTGCACTAATGTTGTTGCCGGTCAGAATCGAAATATCTACGACCCTAGTATTAGGCACTCAAGTATAGTCTAGGCAATTTGAATACTAAAACCGTGTGTACGGTTTAACGTCTGTAAAACGAAAATATAATAATTAAAAATTAAAAATTTTGTACAGCCGACTTCAATATAAGTTATTTAAGAATAACTCAAAAACTATTGGTCTGACCTTGATCAAATTCATATGGGAGCACACGAGAACTATCAGCTTTCATATAAAAAAGGAATCATCGAAATCGGTTCACACAGTACAAAGTTATGAGGTAGCACACATAAAAAAAACATATAGTCGAATTGAGTACCGTCTCCTTTTTGGAAGTCGGCAGAAAAAAGAAAGTTCGTAGTTGTCGCGGCAAAATACCATTACCACCTTAATACAGGTTTTAATCGTGATAAACAAATTTACATACTAATGTTATATAATGGGTTCCATCCGTTCAACCACATCTAACGATATATAATAAATTATTTGAACTTTTTAGTTCTTTCTACAAGTGGTCAGACTTAAACCATGAGAAACGACTATTTTTTAAATTGTTGAGGTACTAAATGTTTTCTCAATAATTGATTCTAATACAATTAAACCCATTAAAAGTTTTTATTATTATTATTATTTAAAAAAGTTATATTAGTTAATTTTTAATTATCTTTTATAAGTGGCAGAGCAACGCTGCAGCGATATTATGGTTGTAGAACGAATGGGTCGACTTCACCGGCGAAGTACCAGGTTCTTAAAGAATATCATAATGATGATGTGTTTCATATAGTAAGTATGCAACCGGTGACCCCTTTATACTGGTAAAGAGACATCCCATCGTAGTCTTCAGAGGTGAGAATGGGTGTAGATGTCTCTGAGCTACAGCATTCAGGTGGAAAATGTGTTTCACTGATAAGAATATACGTTAATTTAACCGGTTCGCTGAATTGGCATTTGAGGTGTGCAATAATTGGATTCGATGTACTCACTTTTAATATTTTACCGCTTTCTTTTTAAATGTAACTCTGTATTTATGGAAAACAATACAGTGTGAGTTCGCTAGCAAATTATATATTGATGTGCATAGTAGACCGTTCTGGAAAATTTTCCATAACATAATATCGAAAAAAGACAATGGATACACATACAAAACCTAACATAAAAATAATCTTTGGAAAATATATATGTAACACTTCGATTTCTCATAAAAATTGTTTAATTTGAATAATCAGGCAACTCATTCGTTGATCACGGCTATTTTTAGATGCTTATACTTTTGGAACGAAGTTCCTTATCGCACGGTACCAATTTGACGGATGGGGGCTATGTTAGAAAAACTGTAAGATATTTTCGTCACGACCCCCTTTCTATAGTGCGAGCGAAATGGAATAATATCCATCTCCCTCGCACTTTTTCTCATCTTGCCATGAAAAAATATTATTTTAAATGACGCTAGTAATACATTTATTTGTATTTGTTAATCAATAATATAATATGTTTATCAATAATAATATACTACGAAAGGAACTTCGTTCTAACCGAGTGTTCCACGACACTCACGCATGTTTTTAAATATAACATGTATGACTATAAGCAATCCATTTAGTACAGACAGGTAGGGTGTGTGCTCGTTTGTCTACCTCATAACTTTTTTCTAAGTGAACAGGTTTCGATGATTCTTTTTTTATTTGGAAGCTGGTGCTTCTCATATGGTCCCATATAAATTTGATCAAGGTCTGACCAATAGTTTTTGAGTTATTCTTAATAATTTTTATTGAAGTCGATTGTACAAAATTTTTAATTTTAATTTATTCAATATGAGTAACAGTAATGGTTTACTAGATGGGCTTTTTCTGTACAGGACTCTGTCGATGCAGATAAAAGTGAATACCCTGTTATGTTCTAGTTTGATAAGTAAAAGAACCGGTATTATTAGACTATGAGGAAAAATAATCTCACTCCTCAGATGACAACGAGGTTATTAAAGCCTTCGGATGAAAATGAAGTGGCCGTCAGTTCATATGTCATTATGACACTGACACTGTTATAAATAAAAGACAACTAAGCCAAAACGCACCTAATGGTAAGCAGGCATCGTAACCTATCAAAGCTCCATCCTCTATCGGTGATAGATAGAAACATGCTCTTTCGCCGCTCATGGCGATCAATTTTTAACCGACTTCAAAAAGGAGGAGGTTCACAATTCAAGTGTATGTTTTTTTTTGTATCTAGGTATGTTACGCGATATCTTCGCAGATTGTGAACCAATTTTGAAGACTCTTTTTTATTAAATTGGTTATACGTCAAGGGTGGTCCCATATAAATTTGGAGAAAAAGTTTCACCCCTAAGGGTAGAAAATAAATAACTTCTATTTTGCATATTTGAAGTCAGTTTTTACTTTTTTTTTTAAAGTTATAATTATTTATGAAAGAGGAGGCAAACAGGCATACGGCATAAGGCATTAAAAACCCGCAACATCAGAGGAATTGCAGGTGCGTGTCCGGCCTTTTAGTTAGACTCTTTTATTGAAGGTTCCTCAGTTATATGTATATCGGTTCGGAAAAACGGTAGCGTCAGTAAATTCCGTAGTGTGGAATGTTGGACCACAAACCATCAATTAGGATTGGGGATGGAAATTCAGTTGCTGCAATTATTCCTAAACAATTCCTCGAGCACTCCCCGTGGTATATTGATAGAAGATGTACAAAGATGAACCTAACGTCTCTTCACAAGGCTAGTAGATCAAGCCGATCGAAACAACTAAAAAACTAAAAAGAACGAAAAGTTTGATCGTCAACGATACGGGCTCTATTCACGTGGCATAACCAAAATCTCCTATGCAGCCGAGCTTCCACCCGATCTTATCGCATAATACGAGTATGTATTACATCGTGCACGAGTATGTTAGGAATTAGGATGAGTGCTGTGTTGTCGTAGCCGTATGTCGATCAGAAACACATCATCATCTTCATCATCATCATCATAGTCATGTAAGCATGGCACTACATAAGTAACAAAAATATTGTAGAAAAAATGGTATGAGTTTAAGATTTAAGTATTAATGAATACGTATGGTATCAAAGTAATTTAATTCACTAGACTAGGTATATTGGTATGCTACGAAAAGGTAGGTGATAAAAGTTGAATAAATAAACCAGTTCAATGTCATTTACATAATTTTAAATTCAATATAATATTCAAATTTATAGATGTAAGCCGTTGTAGTTGTAGCACAGGGGGCGTCGGCTAAATTTTCAACCGACTTCAAAACAAGTAGGAGGATTTCAATTCGACTGTATTTTTTATGTGTTTGTTACTTTAGAACCCATTTTGATGATTTATTGGTGCTTCTCATGTGGTCCCATATAAATGTGATTAAGATCTGACAAGTAGGTACTTAGTTTTTGAGTTATCCTTAATAATGCGTATTTAATTGACTTCGACTACATTGATGATGTTCTCATTTTATTTATGTTGAAGTCGTTGGTACAATTTTTTTTATTTTCTTTTACCACTTGTTCATTATACGTGAAAAATCGAGTTAAATTATCGCAAGCACCATGACAACTAAAATTCCGACTACTGAGTGTGTTGTGTACTTGTGTAAAGAAGAAACAATGTGAGGGGACCCGCACGTGTGCCACTATCCGATTCTTTCCTACTCAGCAGCTCTTACAAAATTATAGGTTTGTGACAGGTATATTCTTAGCAGTTGGAAGATACATAATATAATTGATTTTATTTAACGTTACACTAGAATTTTCTCCTGTAACAATTACTTGTAGGCCATACAAATACTTGTTCCGTGTGGGATTCGAACTCGTGGCCTGCAGCGCTGTAACTCATTGCTAAGCCACTGCACCACGGAACCGTCAATAATGCAGGCTATTATAAGTCGCGGCACGTAAGTCTAGCGCTGCACGAAACGTGAAGGGGATAGCTGCGCATGGGTACTGTCGCGCACGAATTGAATTGCACGAATGCGGCCGGAGAGCCAATCAGTGCGTACAAACGATACGCACGAGCCAATCAGCGCGTGCCAACAACGCACGCCCGCCCCTCGACCCACTTACTACCCCATGATACCTTATTGTCGACTTATGCACAATAACGGTCACCGCTAGAGTTTCGTGCCGCCACTTATACTTAATTTTAAGTTCTAATTATCCTTTTCAATGAAATCAATTTATTCAAAGACTTGCATCTCACTCTATCGCACAACACGGCGATACGGAGCGAGCGGTATGAGTATGACACAGATAGTATTTTTGAAAATACCTATTCGAGGCGCGTATCGGCACTTCACAATCCTCTTATAGCATTTATATGACAGCAGGGCTTATAATAAATAACGCACTTTGCTCGTGGAACCGTGTTTTTGAATTCCAAACAATACGAGTATTTAGGTATACTGTGGCGGCGCTGTCTTCGGGCCATAAGCGAAACGCACCGAAGCCTAAATCACGCTATCAAATTTCGTAAGTTATATTTGCATGGTATATGAGTTGGAGTTTTATTTACATGGTAGCGGTGCAAGACAATCCATCATCCTATTTCGTCTGAGTGTTGCAAGAGGCGACTGACATATGTACGAAAAAGATCTTGTAACTTCCGATAGATGGCAATATTACCAACTCGTTTGCCAGGCGTAAAATACCTGGACTGACGACGGGAAACATCGCCAAAGGTGCGAAACTTCTGGAACTGCGATCGTCAAATCGCTTGCCAAACGTGACGATCAATGCAAATCGTCTCCACAATGGCCAATATCCAGCAGTCAACTCTTGTAGACTGATGAAAGATAAGAAGATGAAAAATGACTAGTATTCAACTTTTTGGAACCGATATTCTGTCTCTAACATGCATTAGAAATTTCCTGCATGTATCGGATAGAGGCAAGATATAATATTTATGTTACCGCGCTATCTTGTCCTTCATCGCTCAGAAAATTTGTAATTTACAAAACAATTTTATTTATACCCACACCATTATCTAAAATTGGTAATCTTTTCCCATATTGTCTTTGCAGTTAATTTTTTTTTGTTATAAAAGAATCTCAGAATAAAAATTGTAAATCTTACCTATGACTAAAAACATTTTCCCTTGCTGCATCGCAGTGTAGGAGAAGGTATGATGCGTAAGAAATGTTATAGTAAATTCGAGTCCAGAATATATGAATAAATATATGAAGTAAATCAGTCCTAATTTAGATAATACTTTGTTCTGATGCAGTGACAGGTTTTCGACAGCAGTAAATTTTAAAAGATGCAAGGGAGAAACAAATTCGACCGCTTTAGAAAGAGACATCGAAAGGGGTGCTCTTTTATCCTGAAAGAGAAAGAATTTATGAATGGTCTAATGTAAAACAGGTTGATATTTGAAGATATATTAATGCAAAAAAAAATAATGCAAACCTTAGAAAGTGTTTCTGGTATAAAAAAAATAACCAGAACAATGTTGGCGAGAGAAAGAGATAGTGCGTATAATGCCGGCCTCTGGCCCCACATTCCAAAGTAAACGTCGTTTGTTTTCGCGAACCATGCACCAGCCATTGGACCCACTATGAATCCAATTGAAAATGCTAATCCTATAAGTGCCTGAAAGTTATCACTTAATGTAATGTGTAAGTACTTTTATTGCGAGTAGCTAAACAGTTTTACTATGCAGAAGGGACTCCTTTTCTACCTAGAAATTATAGTCTGGGTGAGTACCATCCTTTCCTCTCAGTGCCAATATGATTGCAGGCTGAGGGCATTCCATCTCAATCCTCAGAGGTGACAACGCATCTGTACTATTTTTTGAAGTTGGTTGCAGGTGTCCATGGGCTGCAGTAGCATCTTACCATAAGGTGGGAATAGAGTTAGAAATCCCAGATAGGAAGACCAAAATATCTGGACAAAATCTGAAAATGTCGGGATTTTAAGGTTGGTGTAAAAATGTAAAATAGAAATTTTATTTATTAAATTAATAGGCTACAAAAAGACATAACATTTTTGACACGTAACTTATTTAAGCACACTTAATTTTTAGATTGTCACATGTATTTGGCATTGGACTTTACTGAGTCCATCAATTTGGATCTGTAGTAGTATTCGAAAAAGATTTAAAATTCAAACAAGTTACTTCAAACTTAATTAGTAAGCTTTTATTAAATCAAAGGCAGCTCTGGTGTGAAGAGAAGCTGTTTGTCTGGAGATTTTGAGTTTTGTCGGAAGTCTGGAGATAATTTAGAATGTCGGAAGAATCCAGAGGAATCCAGACCATCTGGCAACCCTAGGTGGACTGTAAGTTCGTTTGTCATTTCAGTTATAAAAATGATGTCCTAATGGACACAATCTTACCATTCCCCTCGCTCTAGTCTTTTCGTCAGATGCATCCGTCACAATCGCCATACTTAAACTGACGTTTGCTTTGCTCAGTCCGCCAATGAAGCGAGCCAAAACAAAGATACTGAACGTGCTCGCGCAGCTCCATAAGGCGTGTGAAATTGCAATTCCGATCTAAAAAAAATACTATTAGTTTAGTGTTGCAATGTAAAAACCCAAATCTGGAATTGAACCTAAATTTATATAGCCAACGCCATAAATATCTTACACTTCACAAGTCACAAAAGCATTTACAAAGAAAATTAGGTTGGTACTTAAAAAGATGGGATAATATAATTCGAAGTTTTATTTATCACTCATTCAATAGTCTATCAAGAGTCCGACGCTGAACGCAGGCTTCGCATAGATTTCCCATACATTGGGGAGATATTTCAGTAGGTTGCACGCTTGGTAGGCGAATTGGCAACCGAAGTTTTTTGTATTATTATTATTTTGTTATCAGCAAAATGCTGCCGTCCACCTCGAGTTATATTTCCCTCTGTCGCCTTTTAGGACACCCACAGAATGATATGGTGTAGATTCTTAAGCCTATATATTACAAAGCACCTATGTCTGTTACAAATTAAAGTTACTAATAATGTATAGTAATCCTTTTTTATACATATTTTATTATATAAAAATTCAGTAAGTTGTTTCTTAAACTACTTTCGCCAAACTGCAGGTTTGTTGGCGAATACATCACCCACTTATATCTATATAATTTAATTTTAAGAGTTATACTTAAAATAGAAACATTAAGTTGTGTTATTTACATACTTCATTATCTTTAAAAATAATACCTACAATTACAATGTAGGTATTATTTTTAATTTAGATATTAACTATAATTACACGTATAATTATCCAGCAACCGCGCTTTCAACTTTCTTTTAATTTTAAATTTTAATTTCTTTATTACCACAGTCATCTTCAGATAATATCTCATTAAAAATACGTGGTACTAGATATTTTTTTGTTTCGGTCGGTCACTATTTATTATATATAATAAAAAATTTTGAACAGCCGACTTCAATATAAATTATTAAGAATAACTCAAAAACTATTGGCCTGACCTTGATGAAATTCATACGGGACCACAAGTGAAGTACCAGCTTCCAAATAAAAAAAGAATCATCGAAATCGGTTCACCCAGTAAAAAGGTTGTGAGGCAACACACATAAAAAAACAAACAGTCGAATTGAGTACCGTCTCCTTCTTGAAGTCGGCAGAAAAATTCTCACAAAAGGGCAGACAGTTTCTCCGGGGGATAATAATTTTAAAATCTATACAAATAAATAAAATTGACGTGTCTGTTTTTAATGTCAAAATAACACTTTTTAATAAACGCATATGATATTATATACGATATTTATAACAAAAACACAACTTTTAAAATTTTTGTCTATCTGTCTGTCTCTTTGTTCCGGCTAGTCCCCAAAATGGCTGGACCGATTTTGACGGGACATTCACTTGCATATAGCTGATGTTACAAGCAGTAACTTAGGCTACTTTTATTTTAGAAAATTATTAGAGTTCCGCGCAAAAAAATAAAACCCTAAATCACACGCGGGCGAAGTCGCGGGGAACAGCTTGTATTTAAATAAATCTTGCGTGGACAGGAGGCAAATGTGCTACGGGTTGTAATGAGTGCGACAGAGAGCGACGGTCACCGATATGTAAAAAGTGTTTGATTCAAATAATAATGATGACTATCCGTCAGCTAAGTTGATAAAGAATTAAGAAAAAAAAGTGGCAGACACTTCTGAAGGGGTTGACATAGTAGGCGGAGAGCTGGCAACATGTCGAGCAACATGCCTCGGGGCACGAAATATTTTACATGCAAAAGATTGTATGAGTATCAGCAAAGCTAAATCCCGACCGTCAGAAGACACGCTGGAGGCTAAGTGCGTGGGCGGCTGATGAAACATGTAAATTTTCCGACAACAAAAGTGGACGATAACAAAATATTGGATCTACTGCAGGATGGAAATAATTCCGACCTAGACATTTCGGACTTGGAACGTGATGAAATCTGTCCAGAACAGCCATCATTACCAGCTCAGCGGTTTGAAGACCAAAATGTAGCATCTCCGCCACAAGAACCATCCACATCCACTCGAACAGGTAGACAACGAACTTTGCCTTTACGTTGGCGAATTTGGAAAAATGATTATTATATTGATAAACTCCATGATTATTCTGGGCATCCAGAACCTGCAAAAATCCGTTCTCCAAATGAGTATTTTCGTGATTATTTTGACGAATAATTTTTTGATAATGCTGCTCTTTGCACCAACATGTATAAAATGCGCCACACCGAACAGGTTCTTAATAAAGCCAAGAAATAAAGAAATGTCATAACCAAGAATTACAATGTACTGCCGTAAACATATACAAGTGGAAATGATAGCCACAGCTATGCTTAGGGACAGGTTTAAAACTTTACATGTTGTTCCATCTGATACTCCACCGGCTGGTCCAAGGAATCTACATTGGAATTTACAACCTGTAATTGACATTATAAAAGAAGCATGTAACAAAATTGACAGGTGTCCAGGAAGATTTAAATGTGAGCTTCGGCAATTAGTAAAAGACAAACCACGACCTGTCGGCCTCAAAAATTTTGTTCTTACTACAAGTCATGGATTAATGCTTGATTTTGAGATATATTACGCAGGTAATCCCGCTTTCTCAGACAGATCTTTAGGACTTGGACCGGCTATCATTTTAGGTTTAGCACAAGCGGTGCCGCCGACAAGTTGCCTGTATTTCGATCGGTATATTTCAACGATACCCTGTTGGAAACATTATCGAAACAGAACCTCCATGGTACGGGAACGATTATGCTTAATTGTATACCCGATCGTGTACACATAAATTTTAAGAGGCGTATTACAAGAAACAAGGTTTCCTCGTTGAAATTGTATATTTATCGTTCGTTGCTTGAAATAACAATTACTTGGTAAAAATAGTTCGTTTTCTCTTCTCAAATAAGCTCAGAGCGGATTTGAGATAACTTATTTATTTAATCAGTAATAATCATTCTCCCGATGCATGTTTAGGCAAAAACTCTCGAAGACATGATTTAAGAGCTCTAATTTGTAGATTCTATTGAATATGGACCATCAAAAAAAATATTTTTATCTCCCAAATATCCTACACTTTAATAATAATAGAATACATTTTCGTTATATGCTTTTCACGCTAGGAAAAAAAATCGACATAATTCAAAAAACGACCAAAAAAGACTCGATACAAGCCTCTATATTTTCGAAGTTCTACATCATTTAGACGTTAAATTTATACCAAAATAATTATCAACATTTTCTTAAACTATACTATTATTTTTACTTTTTGAATCGTTACTATTATATTTTAATTAATTTAATAAAAGTACTATATATTTCACTACGCTGGCCATCTGCGATCATTAACGCGCGAACGCTTGCCGAGGGTGGACCTGCGTCAGTTGATTTCGGGCGCTGCATCGTTTCGATACTACCGTAGTGTGCGTCGATTGCCTGCATGCTAGAGCATTGTCAATACGACCGCAATTTTTGATCGATCGGTTTAAAACTATTTTATATAGTTATAATTTAGATCACATCTCTTCCATTAAACATGGCAGGGACAACGAGTCTGTAGCATTGGCACAATTGAGCAAACAAGAAAATATTATTATAGAAAAATGTGGTCTATTCATTGACCTAGATCATTGTTATTTGAGGGCTTCACCTAATGGTTTATACAGCGACGGTCTTATTGAAGTTAAATGTCTTATTATTTCAGCTTTCCGAATAGATTTTGACACGGCCTTTCGACAAAAAAAAGAGTTATAAATTCAGTGATTCAAGTGTAACATTCAATCAAATTAATAACTGGTTTTACCAAATCCAAGGCCAGCTTCATTTAGCAAATAAAAATGTCTGAATACTTGCCATAATATGTATTGGCCCAGATTATGCAGTAAAAGTACTAAAAATTTACAAAGACGACCAATTTTAGATTTTCAATATGTTACCCAAGTTACAAGCTTTTCATGAAAAGTGTGTACTGCCTGAAATTATCGACTCGAGAAAAGTTCGGTCAATGCCGTCGCAACAAATATTTTTCTAATAAAAAATATGTTAATTGACTGTAAGTACCGATTAAAAAAAGATTATTTACATTTGGTTGTTATATTTATTAAAACAGGTTGCAACAGTTTATTTATTTATACTACTATTCTACTGGTAGTAGACATAATCGATTATTAACATTCGATTACGGCGTAACAATTAAAATATTTCATCATCATCATCATCATTACAGCCTTTCATAAGCCCACTGCTGAACATAGGCTTCCCCCAAGGAATGCCACAAAGCACGGTCCTGAGACACCTGCATCCATCGACTTCCTGCATGTCTTATCAGGTCGTCACTCATATCTCGTGGGGGCTCGCCCTACACTTCGCCTACCGGTACGAGGCTGCCACTCAAGAACTTTTCTTCCCCATCGGTTGTCGGTTCTTCGAGCTATATGACCGGCCCACTGCCACTTCAGCTTACTAATCCGTTGGGCTATGTCGGTCACTCTGATTCTACTGCGGAAATCCTCATTCCTAAGTTTATCACGCAGAGAAACTCCGAGCATAGCCCTCTCCATAGCTCGCTGAGCGACCTTGAGCTTCCTCATACGGTGAAGGACCACGTCTCAGATCCGTAAGTCATCACTGGCAACACGCACTGGATGTACAATTTCGTTTTAAGGTTCTGAGGTATGACTGACGAGAAGATGTGTCGTAGCTTCTCGGCTGCCCAGCCGAGTTGAATCCGTCGATTGACCTCTCGGTCGAAGTTGGACTTACCTAGTAGGACTATTTGTCCCAGGTAAACATACTCGTCAACAACTTCGAGCTTAGTGTTCCCAACAACTACCGGCATAGGTGTGACATGGACATTAAACATAATCTTTGTTTTGTCCATGTTCATCTTAAGACCTATCCGTTGGGAGACACTATTGAGGTCATTGAGCATAGTGCTTAGGTCCTTCAGCGATTCTGCCATAAGGACTACATCGTCGGCAAATCGAAGGTGAGTGATGTAATCGCCATTGATATTAATACCGTATCCTTTCCAGTCCAGAAGCTTGAAAACGTCTTCCAATGCAGCGGTGAAGAGTTTCGGGGATATAACGTCACCCTGTCTTACACCTCTCTGCAATTGGATAGGTTTCGTACTCTGGTTCTGTACTCGGATAGCCATCGTAACCCTACTGTACAAGCACTTCAGCACTTCGATATACCGACAGTCAACTTGGCACCGCTGAAGGGACTGCAGCACTGCCCACATTTCGACGGAATCAAAGGCTTTCTCACAGTCCACATACGCCAGGCATAGTGGCAAATTGTACTCTCGGACTTCTGTACAACTTGCCGAAGGGTATGTATGTGGTCTATGGTGCTAAAGCCCTTTCGGAAACAGGCTTGATCGGGAGGCTGGAAGTCGTCAAGTCTGCGTGCGAGATGATTCGTAATGACTCTCGAAAACAGCACGTAGACGCGGCTCAGAAGGGAAATTGGTCTGTAATTCTTCAAGAGAGCATTGTCACCTTTCTTGAAGAACAAGACCACCGCACTTCTGCTCCACGCCTCCGGTGTAATGGCACCATGGAGGACGGAATTAAAGAGCCTCTGAAGGACTTCCAGTACCGTTTTTCCACCCGCTTTCAGAAGCCCCGCTGTAATTCCATCTTCGCCTGGGGCCTTGCCGTTTTTAAGATGCTTGAGAGCCATTCTAATCTCGCTCTCAGACTGTACTGTCAGACTCTCTGACAGTACAGTCTGAGCCTCAGACTGACGTCCGGGATATCTTCGGAATAGTGTTGGATCGTTACTCACACTTGTGTGTGGTTCCAACGATGACGTGTACAAGTGTCCATAGAACCTCTCAATCTCACTCAAAATCTCAGGTGCCCCGGAAACGATGCTCCCACACTCGGTCTTCAGCTTTGACAGTTGGCTCTTTCTGGCAGACAGATCTCTGGCAAAGACTTTGGAGCCTTGGTTCCGCTCGATCGCTTCTTCAATATAAGCTGTATTGAAGTTGCGTAAGTCCCGCCGCATGCATTTGGAGATCTGTCTGTTCAGTTGCCTGTATGCTGTCTAATCTTGTATGCTGTCAAATGAAAATATTTATGTGTACTTATTTTGACATAAATTTTCATAAATAATGAATAATATATCAAAGTGGTATATAATAATAAATTATATAATTATATAATAATAAATTAATAAGATAACATTAAAATGGCACACCAAAAATATTCCATCCACTGAAGTCCATCCTAAGAAAACTTTGTATTATGGAAGATCAAGATCGTTTAATCACCATACTCACAGTATTAGTAGTGCGAGCGAGTGAATAGATATGAAAGAAAGTATCGGTCGCGTAGCTCGCCGCCCGCTCGGTGCGTAAAATACCTAAATTTGCGAAACACCGAATCGTAAGAGGACTCTTAAAGAGGACAGGAAAATGAAGCGAAGGGAAGTAGACCAACGGGTTCTTGACGACAGCACTGCATTAGTGAATTGAAAGGACAGTAAATGTGTCGTTATGGCATCCAACTGCACGGGTGGTGACTGTATCGATCTCGTCAAACGTTACGATAAAAATAGACAGGCATACATTGACGTAGACGCTCCAAGAGTTGTTACAAATTACAATAAATATATGGGAGATGTCGATGTTTTGGACCAGCCCATGGAATATTACACAACCTTTATGAAAACCGTAAAACCGGCCATCTTTGCCCTTAGCGGTTATCTTTGCCCGAACACGAAAAATAACTTAAATCTTGAATTGTAAATAAATTTAGAATATTTTTCTGGCAACACTGGCAAATGCTCGTGACGTTGCAAAATTCACTCAGTTAGTCAGTTATCGGCAAGACATGTCGGAAGTAGGAGTAGTATGAGGTGTTGCGAAAACCTTGTTTTACGTTTTTTCACACTGTCAGCGTACGACATCACTCAGGTAAGTTATTTCAAGTTTAGTGTTACAATAAGTGCTACGCTTAATTTCTATGCTAGTTTGAAACCTTTAAATCATACAATTTTTATGATAACGGGGTGGGCAATGATTCCCGAAGTTGCGTGATCACAGGAGTGACAACATTGCCCACTTCAAAAATAATGTTCAATTCAAAATAACGGCTCCGTGGCGCAGTGGCTTAACAATGAGTTGCAGCGCTTGGGGCTGCGGACTCGAATTCCGCACGGAAAAAGTATTTGTATGGCCTACAAATAATTGTTCCGGGTCTGGATGTTTGTCCTTGTGCAATTTATGTTTGTAAACTGCCTCCACGATACAGGAGAAAATGCTAGCGTGGGGGTAACTTTTTTTTAAATAAAAAAAGGTTAGGGTTGGCACCCATACTAAATATAAAATCTTTTTTATTTTATATTTACGGAAAATAACGGACATGTTACGACGACAGTTTGTTTGAGTATGAGTAAGAATGTGGATAGCTACAAATGCAGGAAAAGGCCAAAAAAACAATGAATGGAAAAAAATATTTTTGTATTGTAGTGTCTATGTCTCAAAAACTAGTCACTTTGTTGAAAAACAGAAACTATAGTTTAGTATGTTTTTTGCAGTATGGGAAAGCCTATTAAAAGAAGAAACCGCAGAGTCCTCGGGTTTCGGCCATATAAAAATTATTCAGAGGAGATGCTGCACCTCGCAGTAGAAAATGTTAAAGAAAATAGGATGTCCTCTAGAACAGCCGAAAAAATATTTGGTATACCTAGGCGCACCATCCTAAACAAAGTGAAAGAGTGTCATAAGAAAAATGTTGGAACTCCTACTCGACGGTCTTTCCAAGAGGAAAAAAGTATTGTTCAAGCATTGATTGCAGCCGGCGAATATGGTTGCCGACTAACGAAGATTGATTTAGGTTTGACTGTTTTTGAATATCTGAAGAAAAATAATCGTGAAATTTTATTTCATGGAAAACCACCAGGCAAAGACTGCGTTACCAGTTTTATTGATCGGCATGCAGGTGATCTTTCTGTTAGACGTACGTAAAATATTAAAACAGTGCGGGCTCAAAAACAGCACCAAGGATTTCTTAGAATATTTTCAGAATTTAGAAGAAATTATAAGAGATGTTCCTCCATCTAATATCTTAAATCTAGACGAAACTAACCTAAGCGACGATCCAGGTTCTTCTAAGTTCATATTTCGCAGGGGTGTAAAATATCCTGAGCGAGTCCCTAAACTCCTCAAAAGACACCATTTCGCTGTTTTCTGCGGCAGCCAACGGTCTAGTCTATCTCCTTATGTCGTATATAAGGCAGACAATTTATATTCAGAATGGATTCAAGGTGGCCCTCGTGGTGCAAAATACAACCGAACATCATCCGGATCTTTTGATTCGACAATATTTGAAGATTATTTTAAAAATGTTGTATTGACATGGGCAGAGGGTTTGATTGGTAAAAAAGTAGTCATATGTGACAACTTGTCCAGTCACTTAAGTTTAAGTGTCATTGAGTTATGTCAGGATCACAACATTTCTTTTGTGTTTATTCCTCCTAATTCTACACATCTCACCCAGTCCTTTGATGTTGCGTTTTTTGCGCCCCTTAAAAAAGCCTGGCGCAAGATCTTATTACAGTACAAAATGGAAAACCCAAATCAAACGGCAATGAACAATAACCACTACCCAAAATTGCTTACGCAATTGATTAAAACAATTGAAATGAACGAGGTAAAAACATAAAAAGCGGCTTTAGAGCTACTGGGATATACCCTTTTAGTTCACGTGAAGTTTTGAAAAGAATCCCAGCATATGCCGAAGAAATGGGCAATACTCATAATATTGACAGTGCTTTATTAGAATATTTAAAAACTACCAGATAATCTAAACCATTGACATCAAATAGGAACAGCAAAGTCGTGGTTGAACCTGGAAAATCAGTTACAGTTGATGATTTTCAAAATCGGTCTAAAGACACTAAGAAACGTCCCGCAAAAAACAAATCTGCTCTAAACTTGGGTGGGCAATATACTACACTGTACTATACACCAGCTACATTTTCTTACAAACTAAAGCGGTGGCTTAGGGTTGTCACATAATGTGATAAATAATAATGTCTTTTCATATTATAAATTTTTGTATGAAAAATCAGTCAGGTACAATAGTTATATATTGCAGTTATAAGTATTAAGCGCTTTGCGCCCGGAAAGGTTTCGGACAAAAATCTTAGAAAGAAAAAAAAAATTCATCGCTTCCCGGACAGAGAAACAAATAACTAAACTAAGAAAGAAAGAATTAACCTATAAATATAATGTACAAATATACTATACAAAATACTTTAAAAAAAAATCAGCTGTTTCATACATTTTGATCGTGTAGATATTTCAATTTATTAGTTTACACCTTATATTTTTGACTTTAACCAACAGTCGTAATAAAGGAACTTTATAAAAAATATTTGGTTGTTGTCACAGCACGTAGATATTTCAAAACTAAGTTGACTCTTAAATTACTACTTACTACTACACAACAATAACAAAAACTATTATCACAAAAACAATAAGATCGTAGTAATTAAGAACTTCTGAGAAGTTGTAACTTCTATAAGTTTATTAATAATCAAAATAAATGTTATCGTCATCATCAGCAAGTACAAAATCAGTTTCGGCGTCATTAATTGCTAGAAGCTCAACAGTCTTGACAACATTCTTACAGTCTATTACTTCGATATCCGGTGATTTTACTTTTATAAATTATGAGTTGTCATTTTTGCCGACTATTCTTAAAAAAGATACTTTCAACTTGCCATTTTTTGGCTTGTCTAAAATGATTCCCACGTAATAATTCACTTTTTTGTAAAAAAAAAGTATCTAACTAAAACATACTCGCCTACTTTATACTCTACAGAAACTTCTTCGCGCGTTAAACTAGTCGAGGGCCCTGGTTCTGAAAAATGATCTACTGTTACAGGAACAAGTGGTTCATTCAAACATCTCAGACACCTTTCCTAGTGCTACTTTGTTCTCACTGCCTATAGTGAAGTTGTACTGCGAAGAAGCATATAAGGAAGTTTGCGATTTTATTGACGAGCAAATTGTTAAAAATAAAAAATGTTTTTTTACTCGTATATCTGCCAGTATTACGTTAATAAGTTGAAAAAAAATAGCTTCTAACGATTGGGAGGACTACAAGAGTGATTGTGGCCAGAGTTATTTGGAACAAAAGTTATGTAAAAAATTCGGAGATCTAATTGATGTTACAACTATGCACAACAAAAAAATTGCTAGGCCTTAAACAGGCCTTAGACATAAAAAAAATGCCATCACCAGACGTGTACGAACTTCTGACATTTTGAAAGGGGAATGTTTAATTCCGCAAATATTTGAAGACTTTTACGTAACATTACTCGTTGGTTCTCGGAGTAAACGCAGAAAAAACATTCAGATTGACAGGATTAGTGATTCATTATCCGAGGATGCGATTTACAATGTAACTAATGGTAAAATAAAAACAAGAAAGCATTTAACTCTCTCTTTGACACTAAAAAGTATCACAAGTAGCCGAAAAGTTGTGGAGATAATTAATAGATATTGGCATTGTGGGGGCTATCATGTGACAAAAGAATTGGAAACCGAAGTAACAATGTCGGCTTACCATCGCTCAGCTGTTTATCCAGAAGGCATTATTAGGAGACAAGGATTGTACACTGGCTTAGCCTCCGATACCGTTGGTGTAATTTACCAAAATGTTGGCAAAACATTGGAAGAAGATTCTGCTGTCTTCGAAGAGGAGTTGAATTTAGGTATTCATGAAGATTCTGAGGATCCGGGACCAAGTGGAATCTAGACCAATTGTGTTGGGAATAGACGTAGGTCATTAGAACAAATAGCTATAAATATTTTTCCGTACACAAAAAAAAATTAAAATGTCTGAAGTTTTGTTGGCAAATGACGATACTAGACGTTTAGTATTTCCGACAATATTAGAAGTAGCGCAGACTTTTGATGTTCTAAGGATGATTTCACACGACTTCGAAATTCCTAACACACCCATGTGGGTTGGGTTCAATAGCAAGTTCATTAAAGACTTCAATAACAGTCAACAGAAAATTTATCTAACTCCGATCAATGACTCACCTTCAGAAAAAGACGTAGTTTTGCAGATCATAAAAGAAAGTCAAAAAATTGCGTACGAATTAGGACAAAAATTTATCTCTGTGAGTCATGACTTAACAATAGCTAAGTGGCTATACAAATTCAAGCAACGGAAAAACCGTCTTATGACAATTTGTTCATTCATCTTGGTGCTTTTCATGTTATGATTGCCTATTTCCAAGCTGTTGGTAAATTTATTGCTGGTTGTGGGTTTATTAGCAAGTGGATCAGTGAATGCTTTATTGGATGGTAAGCATTTTAACAGGTGCAAACGATTGCATCCACTAATGGATGTTGGCTTGGAAATTAATTTTAAATCATTTCTCGAAAAAAAAATAGAGGTCGTTTCGTTTCAAACTTTCACATTTCAGTGATGGATTATTATCGTTTTCAAATTTAATGGACAACAGTGAAAATATCCAAATTAATTGAATCACACATCACGTACAGAGAAGCTTGCTTAAATGGTACGTATGGCAAAACAGCACAATTCTTCATGATGTATATATATTTTATACATCATTATTTGACATTCAGCCGGAGTATTAGAACAGACGATTTTTCATTGTTTAAACATATCCTGCCTAAAATAACCAATTTGTTTTTTACTTTCAATCAACCCAACTATGCTCGTTGGTTGGTTAAATATCACGATAATTTACTAAAAATTGAGACTATTAATCCAAAAATCATGGAAGAACTGGAAAAAGGGTATTTTGGCATCAAAATAACTGAAAAATCGTTCTCTTGGCAACCATAGATCTGACACTTGAGCAAACTATCAATGCCGATGCTGCAAAAAGATTAGTTAGAATCATAAATTTCACCAACTCTATTTCTGCTCGGCAAAAATGGTGCTTAAGCCATCAAATAAGATCTTCTATAACAGCTTATACATATGAGGCAACAGGCTTACGGAAAGTCCAAGACGTCACTGCACATTTACGAAAGCACCAGTTAAAACAAGATACTGAGCAGCTACAGAAATTTGCCAGTAGTTTCTTAAAGTTTATGACCCCATTCGATGACAGCATTGACAACAATAAATTGTTCAACATATCCAATGGAAAATAGGGCTTCAAATGAAGGAGCAGGAGCAGTTCTTATTGAATGTTGATAATATGGGTAATAAAATGCGTGAAATATTCATTTAATAATGTTCCGAGTCAACTGAAAGGTTTGAGGCACCAATCAAAAGAACAAAAATTCTGAACTTTTCATCAGAAGTGGTTAAGAGTAAGATAAAAAATAGTGGTAAAGTTCATGAGGTCAGTATGCAAAGAGATTTATTTTGACGAATGTTGGGCTTGTCCATGGAACACGCTGTAGATTTAGAAAAGGTATTGCGTTACCCAATTACGCCAATACCGATGTCTTTATGTCATTTTAATGGTACAATTTGTAAAACTCTAAAATCAACAATTGTTGAAGTCTTCGAGAAACAACATAATCCGGGAAATACTCCGATAAATTTCGATGTGGTTATTGTTGATGGTTTTTACCTCTCGCATACTATGCATGATGTACCATCAACTTTTGGCAACATTTCTAAAAAAATAATAAAAAGGTTGACAGCTACGAAAGCTCCTCGAGTCGACATAATCTTCAACCAATATTTCTCTACTAGACTTTAATATCAACGGATCTACGTAAATTCGACCAACGGATTTTAATAAAAAGCTGAAAAACATAAAATTTAAACAGGTTTTTTTTTTGCTTTTTTAGTAGAACATTGGTGTGACTCTGAAATGGTTCCTTTTCTTGGTGATACAATAATTAGTGACCGACCGAAGATTCGGTTTCGGTTTTGGTTTCGGAAAAAAATCCAGTTTCGGTTTCGGCAAAAAATCTGCCGAACCTTCGGCGGCGCCGAAACTCAGTGTTCGTGGATTATCGTGCGTCATTTGGATGAGTTCGTGATTCGTATATTATTCATAATTATACAGAAACAGAATCTTTTTTATTCAATATAGATTGTTAATAATACTTATTGAAAGTCACTCTTTTGTTTAATTACCACTGGTTCAAAAAAAACCTCTGTCCTTGGAAGAACCAGCAAGAAACCCAGAGGGACTTTTTTTTAAATAACAGCTTACAATCAGAGGCGTAGCCTGGACTAATATAAACGTGCGCGAAGTTGCGTCAGCGAGGCCCTTTTTCGTTCGTTCCATGGGTCTACCGAATAGATCTATCTTACCTAACATGCATTGACACGACATACGAGGGCGACACTGAAAGTTTTTAGAAATGGCCACTTGTAAACGATATAATAAAAAAATAAGTTCAAATTTTGAAAATGGAACTCTTTGCCAATATTATTGTGTACGTATTTTATTCATTTGTCATTTGTTTACGATTTGGCGGCAAATTGAAAATTGTCTGTGTCACATCAGCATGAATTTAACGCGAGAAAATTTTCGTACACTGATTTTTTATGAATTTTGATGTTATATAAGTCAACAAGAATCGATTGGCCTTTCACGATGCAGCCCTATCTCGTGCCACTGTTAATAACTAGTTTAATGAGTTTAAACGTGGTTGCACTAATCTCACCGATGATCTGCGTGATGGACGGCCATTGATTTAGTCTTGTATAACTCAATGGAGACGGCCTTCTACGGCGACGACTGAAGATAACATCAGTGTTGTACGTCGTGACTGACAAAACAGTGACTTATCAGCAGATTCAGAGAAGATAAGGCATCGGTATGAGCAGTGGCGTAGCGTGCCTTCGAGGGGCCCTGTATCAAAATTTGTTGGGGGGCCCCAATGAAGAGTAAAGATTTCATAAAAGGAACAAAAACGCTTGCATTGAATTCAAATTATTATATATTGATTTTAAGTTATTCATCATCATCGTTACAGCCCTTCATAAGTCCAAGGAATGAAAAAACGAATAAAGGAATAAAAAACATATACATAAAAATGGTCTTCAGTTCTCTATGTACACATAAATTATCGTCAATTATCACGACAACGGCAAAAGTACTAATTCCACTAGTTCATCATCATCATCATCATCATAACAGCCCTTCATAAGTCCATTAAAGAGCATAGGCCTCACCCAAGGAATGCCACAAAGCACGGTCCTGAACCACCTGCATCCATCGACTTCCTGCATGTCTTACCAGGTCGTCACTCCAAATAGTGGGGGGACGCCCTACACTTCATCCGCCGGTACGAGGCCGCCACTCGAGAACCTTTTTCCCTATCGGTTGCCGGTTCTTCGAGCTATATGTCCGGCCCATGGCCACTTCAGCTTACTAATTCGTTGGGCCATGTCGGTGACTCTGGTTCTACTGCGCATATCCTCATTTCTAAGTTTATCACGCAGAGAAACTCCGAGCATAGCCCTCTCCATAGCTCGCTGAGCAACCTTGAGCTTCCTCATCCGGCCAGCAGTGAAGGACCACGTCTCAGTTCCGTATGTCATCACTGGCAACACGCACTGGTTGCACAATTTCGTTTTCAAGTTTTGAGGTATACCTGACTAGAAGATGTGCCGTTATTTCCCGAACGCTACCCAGTCGAGTCGAATCCCTCGATTGACCTCTCGGTCGAAGTTGGACTTACTTAGTCGGACTATTTGTCCCAGGTAAACATAAACGTCAACAACTTCGAGCTTAGAGCTACCAACAACTACCGACATAGGTGTGACATGGACATTAAACATGATCTTTGTTTTGTCCATGTTCATCTTAAGACCTATCCGTTGGGAAAAACTATTGAGGTCATTAAGCATAGTGCTTAGGTCCTCCAGCGATTCTGCCATAAGGACTATATCGTCGGCAAATCGAAGGTGAGTGATGTACTCGCCATTGATGTTAACACCGTATCCTTACCAGTCCAGAAGCTTGAAAACGTCTTCCAATGCAGCGGTGAAGAGTATCGGGGATATAACGTCACCCTGTCTTGCACCTCTCTGCAATTGGATAGGTTTCGTACTCTGGTTCTGTACTCGGATAGCCATCGTAGCCCTACTGTACAAGCACTTCAGCACTTCGATATACCGACAGTCAACTTGGCATCGCTGAAGGGACTGCAGCACCGCCCGAATTTCGACGTAATTTTGATTGAAAGTCTTTGGGCTTTCTCATAGTCCACATACGCCAGAAATAGTGGTAAATTGTACTCCTCGGACTTCTGTACAATTTGCCGAAGGGTATGTATGTGGTATATGGTGCTAAAGCCTTTTTGGAAACCGGCTTGTTCGGGAGTAATGACTCTCGAAAACAGCATGTAGACGCGGCTCAAAAGGGAACTCGGTCTGTAGTTCTTCAAGAGAGCGTTGTCACCTTTCCGGAGTAGTGCCACCATGGAGGACGGAATTAAAGAGCTTCTGAAGGACATCAAGTATCGGTTTTCCACCCGCTTTCAGAAGCTCCACTGTAATTCCATCCAGCCTGGGATCTTGCCGTTTTTAAGATGCTGGAGAGCCATTCTAATCTCGCTCAGACTGACGTCCGAGATATCATCGGAATAGTGTCGGATAAGACTCGCTCTTGGATCGTTACTCACACTTACGTGTGGCTCCAACGATGATGTGTACAGCTGCCAATAGAACCTCTCAATCTCACTCAAAACCTCAGGTGTCCCGGAAACGACGCTGCCATACTCGGTCTTCAGCTTCGACAGTTGGCTCTTTCTGGCAGACAGATCTCTTGCAAAGACTTGGGAGCCCTGGTTCTGCTCGATCTTTTCTTTAATACGAGCAGAATTAAAGTTGCACAAGTCCCGCCGCATGCATTTGGAGATCTGTATGTTCAGTTGCCTGTACGCTGTCAAATCTACTGAAGACTGCAGCTATATACCCCGTCTAAAAGCCATTGAGATTAGAGTGTGATCGGAGACTTTTTGTTTCTTCTGCGGCGGGTCTTGCAAAACTTAGCTCAGACCGCATGGACAGTTTCCACGAGCTTGTCATTCATATCGTCCATTGTATTGCAATCTTCTAGGCACTGAAAACGGTTTCGTAGCTCGAGCTGAAAGGTTTCTGGACTTTGGATTAGAGCACGAGAAGGACGGAGCGTTGACTTCATTAGACGTGACTTCTCCAACTTAACGTTTAGGTTCAGTGTGCCTCTCACCATTCGGTGATCGCTGCCGGTTTTCACCCTCGCGATCACTGAGACATCACTGAATAGTTGTCGTCTGGTCGTCATAATAAAGTTAATCTCATTTTTTGTCGAACCGTCGTGGCTCGACCAGGTCCACTTCCTGTGGGGCCGCTTCTGGAAGAAAGAGTTCATCATAAAGAGTCCTTCTTTCTCCATGAAGTTCGCCAGCTGCTGGCCCTTTGGGTTCCGTTGCCCTATTCCGAATTTCCCTACTTTCAGCTCACCGTTCTCTCTTGTGCCTAGTTTTGCGTTGAAGTCTCCCATTAACACCGTATAGTGGGTTTTGGAGGAATGCATTGTTCTAGAGATATCCTCATACATTTCTTCCACCTCCTCATCGGCGTGTACCGAGGTTGATGCGTAAACCTGTATAACCTTCAGCGATTACCGTTCGGTGATTCTGAGTATAAGGTCCGCAACCCTCGTCGACACACTCCCAATCTTTACAACGTTGTTAACGAGAGACTTGTGGACGATAAATCCGACACCTCCTTGGGACAGATGGTCGCCCTCCTGGTGATAGAACAAATTGCCGGATTCGAGGATTACCGTGACCTCCCCCTCTCTTCAGACTTCGGATAATCCTATGACATTCCAGTGCAACTTGTCTATCTCTTCTTCTAGCTCCAGGACCTTCTCGTCAGTCCTCAGGGTGCGTGCGTTATAAGTTGCCATGTCGAGTCGTCGTAGGTGGCAACAGAACCTCCACCGGAGACTCTTAGCACCCCCTGCCTCGCTGTTACCATGGTCGCCACCTTAGCCAGGAATAGCGGGGCTGCCGGGGACTGGGGGCCATCTCTTCGTTACTTTCATGGGGGTATATTGCCATAGTTGCCACGCTTGGCGAGCGGGTTGGCAAGCGCAGTTTTTTTATTGTTGTTTTGCTGTTATCAGAAAGATGCTGCTGCCCATCCTCTGCCTCAGTTTCCGTCTGTCGCCTTTTACGACACCCACGGGAAGATATGGGGTTGTGAGTATTCTTACCCGCCACTACACGGGCTTATGAGTTATTACTTACAATAAATACTCCTAGGAACTAAGCTAGCCAAACAATTTAATTTTCGTGCCTTTTGTTCGGCGAACATAGCTGAAGACGATTTCAGTTTTACTAAATTCTTTACTTCTTTAGAGAATAGTGATAGCCTTTCCTGTCCCATTAGAAGTCCTTGGAGTTTTTGCTTACACACGTTGGGGGCCCCTGTAGCCCGGGGGCCCCGTATCATTGATACGGCTGATACGGCGGTAGCTACGCCCCTGGGTATGAGTCAAGTGCACAAAATCCTCCATGAATATTTAGCTGTCATGAAGCTTTGTGATGGGTGGATACCTCATAACTTGACAGAGGCCCAAAAACTCCGTCGTGTTGATTGCTGTCGTGAAATGATTCAAACATTTAATGGAAGTGATTCAAATGCTGTGTTCGACATACTTACAGGTGATGAAAGCTGGATTTATTGTTATGATCCTGAAACTAAGAGACAGTCTGCTGACTGGATGTTTCCTTCCGAGGAGTTGCCAACTGAAGTGAAGAGAAGTCGAAGCGTGGGGAAAAAGATGGTGGCCTCGTTCTTCGGAAGGACAGGTCATTACGCAACAATTGTATTAGCGGATTGAAATACAGTTACTGCAGAGTGCTACACTAACAATTGTTTGCTATTTGTCTTGGAAAGAGTTCGGGAGAAACGACCTCGCAGTAGGATCCTCCTTCACTACGACAACGCCTCGTCGCACACTGTCAAGCAAACAATCGAATACTTGCCGATGTCAGACGTGGAATTACTGGGTCATCTGCCCTATAGTACCGACCTCGCACTTTGCGATTTTTATTTATTTCCGAAAATAAAAGAAAAACTTCTTAAAAAAGATGTATATGCACACTATTTTGGAAAGATATAATAATAGTAATAACTTGCTAGCTAGTTTGTTCAGTTTTTGATGTTTTAGAACTTTTAGTGTTACCCTCGTACCTACTTATATCTATTAATTCCTGACAAGTCTCTTATTCCGTCAATGTAACAATCACGGTCTTTGAAGGTAGTTTTAAAGGCCTCGCAGTCGCATTTAAGGGGGGCTTCTTGCGAGGCCCCAAACAAACACACTTTCACTTTTTCAAGGGTAAAAGTGATCAAATTTATTAGTCATTTGTGGTAAAGTCTGGGGGCATCGCATTTTAGCGGGTCTCGCGAGGACCCTATAAGTGCGAGGCTATGGGCGAGGGCCCACTTCGCCCACACGTAGCTACGCCATTCTTACAATCATGTATGTAACACAATTAACAACAAAAAAGAAATTAGAAATAGCTTGGTTGTGATCACCATAGTGGGGTTATTATAATCCATAAATTCCTTAATATTATAATAACCTTTTTTATACAAACTTAGTTTATTAAAGTTTTTGAACTTTGAGTAGGTTTTGTATATTTTCTGGGATTTTGTCAAGGTGTGTGTATATTGTGTGTGAATGTGATATATTAAGTTAATGCTCTCATTGAATAATATTAACAATATTGTGAACACAATAAAATATGTTCTCAATTAGCGAGCAACTTTTTATGGATGTAAGTGTTTATTTTCTTACAAAATTGACTTAAAAAAGTATTGCTTAAGGTTAAATTGTTGATTTTTACTTGAAAATAAATAATTGCTGCATGACTATTACAGTTACTGTTTTTGATTAACAGGCATTACCTATCTGTATATGTATAAAAAATATTCCCGATTCCAGTATACAATCAAAAAAAAGAACATGTCTAAATAAGGTTCGGTTTCGGTTTCGGTTGAAAATCCTGTTTCGGTCGGACACTAACAATAATTAATTAAATTACGATTTTTGCTATTCACACAAAGTTGAGAAAAATGCAGTGGCTCAGACAGTGAACGACGATTTATCATGTGGATGCCATGAAGAAGCGGATAGTAAAATGGTTTATCATGTTTGTCAATTGGAATCAGATTCTCTTGCCAATGTACTTATCAAATCATGTGATACAGGTGTGTTAATTATTAGGCTAGGAAATATGGACCATTTAAAAAGTGATAACATGAATATTTATATGGAATATGGAGCTGCAAACAAGAAACGAGTCATTAATATCATTCAATTACATATATTCATAAAAGGGTAAAAAATGCGGATTATAAAAAGGCACTAACGGACCTTGCAAATGACTATGTACCTGGACTCCAATATGAAACATTTACAATACTTGAAAAATTTATCTGTGAGCTTTATGGGTATAAAAACTGTACGTATGTTAATAATGTTCGGTTTCAAAAGTTTTACTCTACTTATAAATCAAAAAATACGAATGAAACATTCCAAAAGTCTATTCAAAAATATAATGCCTCAAATTTACCGCCGTGTAATTCAGAATTACACCAGCATCTTTTGCGTACGCAATACATCACCAGTATTTCGCACAATGCTCACTTGGTTAATCCAACTAATTTGGTACCAGATGGATGGACATTAAAAAATTAAACGTATGAATGTTGGTTTGAAGGTGATTGCATACCCGAAACCGTATTAGATGCTATCAAAACTTCGGAAAATAACAATTCCAACAGAACTGATCAGTAATTTGAAATTATTTTATTTTATTTTATTTTAATGATTTTTTTTGCAGATGGTGAATTGATTTCAAAGTCAAATTGAACACTTGTTTGAAAGTGACGAATCAACCGATGCTGACGAGTCAGACGATTAGTTTCAGTGACAATTAAGGGGTACTCCATGCGAACGACCTTGAGCATTTTGTGTGGCGTGCCGCGCCGACTCGCTACAATATAGGATCGCGTAAGAAGTAATTATGTAAAACGCCACCTACTGTACGGACGTAGTATTTTTTCAATATCAATAAACTATTTTATGGAAATACACACAGCGTACAACGATAAAAGTATTTTAATTTTTTTATTCGGTATATTAGTTGCATTATATTAGAATTATGTATTCTCATATATTATCTAATTATGAAATTTTATAATTAATTATATATTAAAAATGAAGCATTGAAAATTGTGAGTTTAAAAGATACCTACTCACTATAGGTAAATAGAAAGATAGCTTGCCTTTTGTAGAAATATTTGGTGCAATAAAGAATAAACAAATAAATAGGATGTTTCGCAGAGTGAGAGTAATATATAATGAGAGTCGTGGAGGCAGTTTACAAACATAAATTGCACAAGCACAAACATCCAGACCCGGAACAATTATTTGTAGGCCTTACAAATATTTGTTCCGTGCGGGATTCGAACCCGCGGCCCCCAGCGCAACAACTGATTGCTAAGCCACTACGCCACGGAGCCATCGCCGGGTTATAGGTAAAGTGACCATACGTCCCGTTTTGAACGGGACTGCCCCTTTTCTCGGTCACCTTTCCTATTGTCCCCAAATAAAGCTCCGGGACACAAAATTGTCCCGTAACTCGTTGGATGGAAGTATTCAAAGTCAACAATCTTCAACATAATTTTTTTTAATCGAATATATTTTATGTCTACCTGGTACAAATGCTCCGGTAGAAAGAGTATTTTTTTTTATTTTGAATAAATTGTGGACGTCTGAAAGAAACACTTACGGTTCCAGTTCTAAAGGCGATGTTGTTAATAAAGATAACAATAAAAAAAACTTGAGCAGAATTTTATTCTTATTTAAAATCATCACCAACTTTATTAAAGCAAATTTAATCCACTGACAAATGTAATTAATAATTAAAAAAAATATGTTGCATTTAATAATTACCGTCTATACCGAATATATTTTTGTAGTGAACACTAATTGTATAAAGTTATAGTTTTTAGAGTATAAATAAACCCATGTCCTGTTTTGAGTTAAAAAATAAATGGTCAGTTTAGTCTTTTTAGTTAAATTTAGTTTTAAAATTTTTTAGTTTATAGTAAAAAGTAGGTAGTAAAAAGTAAGTAGGTTGGTAATATTAGTACCTACTTAGATACTTTTTACCGAATTATAAGTATAGAACACCTTACGTACTCAATTATTTTTGAAAAAGAAGAAAAAAAAGCAATAAATAATATATTATATTTTAGCAAAAAAACTATAACTTAGTAATACTAATTATAACTTAGAACATAAATGAAAAACTCATAACTGACTTTTGGCCCGACCCAGGATTTGAACCCGGTACCTCATGATCGGCAGTCGCACTACTACAACCACTAGACCAACGAGGCAGTACTATACCTAATAAGATATTGCGGTTGGGTATTAGAATTATTTTTAACTGTATAATATACTGATAATATTGAATTAGCCTTTTATAGTGTAAATTATAATATTTGTCGAAATGTTAATTATGGATTCGAACCTTACATGCTAATGGTGCTTCATTTTTTTATTTGCATTTACTTCAAAGAAAATACACGCAAAAAGCTTCATCGCGCAGTAAAAACACAACAAATATATGTATAACTAATACGAAAAATTATACCCAAAACAAACAAATAATACTACCTATAAATAACCTAATAAGTAATAATATTATCGACTGACATGACGTGAGCGTGTGCGCTGGCAGACAACACGGGCTTCACGTCGAAGAGCTCAGGGTTCACTGACTTGAGCAAGCCCGTGGGCAGTGAATACGCCCAGATTTTAAAATAATTTCTTAATAAAATCAAATTTTGGTCTTTTGAAAAAAATTTTACAATAGAAATGTTCATTAATAAATTGCCTATCCATTGGTGTAAATCGCAAAATAAAATAATACTTACTTTACGAGGAGATGCATGTTATCAATAATAATTTCACATTTATGTGGTTTCGTTGTAAAGAGATTATATTAATATTTATTCCTTTAAAAAAATTGGATATAGCTCTTATGAAATCAAGATTATGTAGAAATATAATGTGTTTTTTATTTGTTGATATATCTTTTAAATAAAAAGTAGATAGCTCCTAAAACCGCACAAATAACGACTAGCGCGACATTTTGCTCAACCTGAGCCTTACAGCGAAAACTTACAAAATATATGTATTTATCTATAGATTTGCTATAAATATATTTTTTCTTTTTATTTTGCCAGACTTTTTCATTGCAACTGAGATAGTTAAAAAAAATCTCCATTAGCTGTAATTACTGTTGTGCATTTGGGTAAACTTCATCTTTATCTACTTCTTGAAATTTTCATCTAATAAAAAATATATTAAAATATATACATATTTTAAAGTATAAAAAATAATATTAATCATATTGTGTAATATCATGCTTATGCATAATATATTACATTTCAGTTGTAACAACATAACTGTACAAGATCACGTGATCCGCAATGGGAGCGCGAAGAATGACTAAGAACATATTATCGGCGACCGTCGCTCTCTGTCGCACTCATTACAACTCGTAGCATATTTGTCTCCTGTCCTCGCAAGATTTATTTAAATATTTTTAAATGATTAACCACCCGGAAAAACTGACTCCTCTCTTGTGAGAATTTTTTATTATAAACACACTGTAAAAATGGCAGATTTTTTTTTTATTGGAGAGAGGGCAAACGAGCATGCGGCTCACCTGATGGTAAGTGACTACCGCGGCCCATGAACAACTGCAACACCAGGAAGGGAATTGCAGATGCGTTGGCGGCCTTTAATCAAATCAGAATTTCTTCTTTAATCAGATTAAATCAAATCCTTTTTTGGAATTTTTCAAAATACATTTTGGGGTAGACTGCCCCAATGTCAACCCCTTCAGAAGTGTCTGCCATTTTTTTTTCTTAATTCTTTATGAACTGAGCTGATGGATAGTCATTATTATTATTTGAATGAAACACCTTTGTGGGCAATTTTTTTGCGACTAACCTGCATGCGTAGTACTAGGTGTACCCAGGTAGGTCAGGCAAACAGTCATATACCTCCTTATTGAGTGGACTGATACTTTTCAAAAAAGTTTCATGATGCATCAAACACTTCATGAAAATGCGTCATAAGCTCTCGGACCATTATTTATTAGCTTATGAAGCTAATATTACGCAGTTTATTTTTGTACAGATAATTCATATAAATTTGTAAAAAGTGAAGCTGGATCTCGTTCATCGTTATAGTGTTATGTCAGGCATATTTCAGCTCCGATGATTTCATCGACATCCTTCAATTTTGAACGAAAAATGAACACAAAACGTTCTTATCAAGAACTTTACATAATTCACCTCTTTACACAAGACTTGTTGCTCCTGCATGGACACGTTTAAGATCAATAACGTTTGTTAATGTTTTTCAAACTTGTGTCTAAATAATCACCACGCGGACAACTAACGTTAGTCCGCGTTCACATGTTGCCTTATCGGGCAGCCAATACGAATAAGATATTCATTGCAATTTAGTAATGCTATGCCTTATGCCTCGTACATATATTTGAAAATGTTTCGTTTTCCTTTCGTTCCCTTTGTTTTTCAAACCGTTTTGCAGTAAATGAAGTCCATGAAAATCCCTTTTTTTTTAAAGCAAATTCAACTATTTCTGAACCGTTTAGTTTTCTTTTCCTTTTTTGTCATCCTAACTGAAACAGTTTTTTTTTATTCAATATAGATTATAAATAATACTTATTGAAAGTTACTCTTATGTTTAATTTACGACTGGTTCGGTAAATACTTGAGTCCTGAGAAGAACCAGCAAGAAACGCAGCGGGACTTCTTTTTTTTGAAAATAAAAATTACACAATGAATACCATTTATTTTTCTAAAACTGCTTTTAATTACATTTTCGTAAATGTATTGAGAGGCCAAAGTTAATATATTAATTTCCTTAAATTTTTATCTTAGTATCTCTTTAGGTTTTAAATCAAAGATTGTGCTTCACCCTCTTCTGTAAAACAAATATAATTTCAGTGTCAGTCACGTATCCCCATAGTAAAATACCATACGATATTATGCTATGGAAATAGCTAAAATAAACTAGTCTAGCTGTTTCAACACCGGTTAGATTTCTAACCTTTTTTACAGCATATGCTGCAGAACTATGTCTGCTTGCTATAATTTTGATTAATTATAATTATAGTGTTGATATATGGAGACCCAATTGAAGCTTCGCATCTAGTGTGATTCAAAGAAAAATGGTGGTATCGACAAGACTCAGTTCCTGCCCATTTAAAATAACATTAGTATTTAACTGTTTGACATTTGGAGTCATGACTTTCATACATTTCGTTTTAGTGCCATTTAAATGCAAATTATTAACGTTAAACCAATTTAATAAGTAACAGTGGTAGAGCCACGCGGCAGCTTTTGCTGTCGCACGGATGGGCCGGCTCGAACCGGGGTGGTACCACAACCTCACAGAATACCAGCGTGAAGTAGAGGTTTACCTCTGCGTTTCGCCTGGTGAGTGCAGGTGGCCGGAGGCCCTTTTTACTGGAAATGAGGCATTCCATCTTAGTCCTCATGGGTGACAACGGATCTGCATTTTGATTTGTAATAGAGGATAGATGTAGATGTCTATGGGCCGCAGCAACCACTTACCATCAGGTGGACTGTGTGCTCGTTTGTCACCCTTATCCTATAAAAAAAATTTATTTAGATATAGCATTACTTACGTCGTCATATTTTAGTAATAGTCGTTTTAATTTGAAAATTAATGAAGGATCATCAGCAAATAATACTATAGGTATCATAGTTATTCCCTACTATATAAGGTAAGTGATTAATCTAAACAAGAAACAGAAAGGGGCCAAGAATTGAGCACTGATTCACGCCTATTTGCACTATCGACCCGGAAGAACTAATTAATATCCACTTTTTGCGTTCTGTTTGCCTTTTTTATTTAGAGAAAAAAAAAAACATTTGGCAGTACAGAAATAGGTCTAAAATTGGCGGGGTTCAACTTACTACCAGAGTTAAATAAAGGTATTACTTTACTATATTTAATTAAATCAGGAAACACACTAGTTTCGATACTATATATAGTATTAAAAATAATAGTTAGTTGTGGTGCGATTGTATCTATTATAGACGCAATAGCTTCAACAAAAATCCCCCATAGATCTGCTGCCTGTCGTCGGCCTGGATATATATTTACGATGGCGTAAATGAGATGATTCGAGTGGCAGCCTCGTACCGGCAGGCGAAGTGTAGGGCGTCCCCCCACTAGATGGAGTGATGACCTGGTAAGATATGCAGGAAGTCGATGGATGCAGGTGGCTCAGGACCGTGCTTTGTGGCATTCTTTGGGGGAGGCCTATGTTCAGCAGTGGACTTGTGAAGGGCTGTAATGATGATGATGAAATGAGATGACTATATAGTCTACTAACGAAAATCATAAGACCATTCTGACATTTCCCCCAGGCGCCTTTTAGGATTCTATAACAATATGATAAGATGATATACAATGAAATTAAATATATATAGAAGCGTCAGTAGCCTAATGGCAGGGCGCGGACCGCGAACTCGAAAGGTCGTGGGTTCGACGAATCTTCGAATCCGCCATTCGTCTACTGTCGTGAACCACTTCTAGCACAAGCATTTTAAGCTTACCAGAAGTGGTTAAAGGAAATATTAGTAATGTTTAATAGTATTACTAGTATTTAAAAAAAAATTAAAAATGTGACTACATTTTGCAGGCAGGTCTGGAGGAACGCCTTAAATGCCTTGGTAATGGAATCGATTACGATTCGATTATGTAGGCTGTTGCTTTACTTTAAATATTGTATTATAAAAAAAAACTTAATGTACATGTTTATATGATAGTGTTATGTTCTCTATAACGACAAAATACGACTTACTTTTATTTTATCTACGATGTGGGTCATCTTAATATATAATCTTATCACAATGTGTAGGATCTGTTAGAGCAAAAGTTTTTTACACATAAACAAATAATCCCATAGTAAATATACCTAATATAACAAAATTATTACGTCGGAATTTAAAAAAAAATTACTATGGTGGCGGTGATAAAAATATCTACCACCCCAATTCACCCCGTGAGGTTTGTAGAGGCTACAGAGGGAAATGAAACAGAAGATGGGCGACAGCATCTTTCTGACAACAGCTCAAAATAATAAATAACTGCGGTTGCCCACCCGGCTGCCAAGCGTGATAACTATACTAAATATCCCTCTTGTGAGGGAATCTATCCCCTTTAGATTACCTCGCAAAAGCCTCGCCTATATTAATGTATATAATGAAATTAAGGAATGTAGTGAACGGTAATGGCATAAGAGAATCCAGCACCCCACTTAATCCCTTAGATATCCTAAGAGACGACCGACCTGAATACCTCAAACGATGACGGTGAACAACATCAAAGGTAAGGTTGCAATTTATCAAGATAATAATGTTCATTTATAATTATTCGATAATCATCCGGTTATTTCGTATTTATTCCGTTTTATTTCCGTAATAAACGTGCTTTAATATAAAAGTATTTTAATAGTTATAATTTTTACGTTTAGCCATAAACCACTAATTTTTGTTTTTATGCAGTCAAACTTTAACCACAGTGGATCCAAATTTCGTAGCATATTTTTAACGTTTAGGACTATATTATTCAGAAACCAACACAAAAAATTCTAACAAAACTAAACATAGAGGATATAGGGTATTCCCACCCATTGACTTTTCTCGTGTTTGGATACACACTATCGACTCGACACAATATTACGTGCGTTTGGATAGACGTTATAGACTACGTACAATATCACACGCAGAATTAAACGTTATTATCATTGATAACTATCCGTACATAATTATCATGATAATTATCGTTGATAATTATCTCGTGCAACCCTGATCAAAGATGCGAAATGAACGGTACTACGATTGTCAATCCGTCTATAGTGCATAGAGGTTAATAGGAAAGTTCCATGACCAGCAGTGAACTTTAAAGAATTGATAAAGAAATAATCAAAATTTTTGGGTGTCTGTATACTGATCATATTCCAGAAAATAATAGTTGTTGGGATAAAAAAGTGCAAGAATGCATTAAAACATTATTAAAAATATTATCTATATCTATTTTCTAAGTATGCCACTGTTGTTTGGCCACATGCAAAACCCTCGCCAACGTACGTAGTTTTAACGAAAATGATGCAGATACAATGTTAGTGCTGTAGTTGCAATGTTACTTTATGGTGAGACATAGATAACCAAATGCTGGACGTTATTTGATTCACGGAGAGTTTATATCATTGTGCACTAGTCAATATTAGAGTCTCGATTTCCAAATCAAATTACTAATTGGCAAAACCCCCTCATGTTCTACGAGATTGAAGTTGCACAAGACTTGAGTGCCTCAGTAGGTATTTGGAATTGAGGCAAGGACAAGAGTGCCTAAAAGTACAGCACACTGAATTTTACTACAAAACGAGCTTCAACCGTTCCATATATTAAAAACTCTTCTACTCAAAATTACCCTCAAAGAGTTGCATTTTATCAGATGTTGCAAAAGTACAAGAAAACTGTATGGTCTCATCAATCAATCAACATTTAAATAGATGAATCTACACTAGTTTCATAATTTGCATGTGAAAATTCACATTTGATGCGGGAAAATAGATCAGAGTATCACTTTAAAATACACTAGCTGACTGGAATTATGAATAGTAAAATCATGGGACATTTTTCAGCTATCAGGGAACTTGAATGGTTATGGAAGACGTGCAAAAAATCATTCATGTAAACTTGTGAAGGGAGATGTTATTGGCGTCCGTTGGCTTTCCTAGGCCCACCCTACACGTGCCCCCCGGATGGTGCTAAACAAACAACGTCGAGCCACAGGCGGCGGATATGTAACCTGTACTAGACTACCACAAGCCTGGAGGAATTAAACGACCCCCAAAAATGTGGCTATAGTACCTTGTAAAAGTGTTATATGTACCTTCCGACCTAACTAAATGAAAATGTCGACTAAGAAAAGTGTTTTTTCTTTTTCTTTTTTTTTTCTCCGGCGTTTGAGGGTACCTGGACCTATGAGTGTGAAATTTGCTACAGAAGACTCCACAGGGGTGGGCGACCAGGCCCCTGTGTCAGTAAATGCTCCTGGCAGTGATAACATAGCCATAAGTTAAGAAAGGAGCAAAAGAGCAATCATTCCATCTCAAACCAAGAGTTCGTAAACAAAGGCAGAAAGGTACTGATCCCCTGAAAGAAAGGAAGCATCATCAAATATGACCAAAAGAACCTTGCTGAGATAACAAATCTTGAGTGATAGTAGAGGCATTATTACATACAACACTGCGCAGATATCACCGTCAGCAATCGAAACATCAAATAGTTTTAATCTTTTAGTGTTGATTGTCAAGAAAGAAACCCTCTAAATCTCCACCTATTATACTATATGGTACAGATGACCTCCAAAAATTAACGAATTTTTTGAAGAAGTTATGGAAAAGAGTGACTATACATATAGTGATAAGTATAGTCACTCCCGTAATATACATAAGTCTCTCGCAAGTGGTATCTAGAAATAAATGAATAATATTTTCTCTGTCTATCGAAAAATACAAAACTCTCGTAGAACACGTCCGAAGCAAAGGATTAATAGGCTAGACATTTACCCAAAAAGATGAGAAATTTATGAGAATTATGATCAATTATCTATACTTTAGCACACCCAAATAGGCAATTGTGAAAGCCATAGAGGAAACAGAAAACCAAGTGAAAGGAGAAGTACACATAAAAGAGGTACCAAGCAGCCTTCAAATATTTTCTTTGTTAACATGCTCCCACGTGATAACAACAAGTATGTCAAAGAAATTAAATATATTTACAACTAAAAGGTTACAATCGAAGATCCAAAAAGGAAAACCACAATAGTCCAATGTACCAGACGTCAACAATATGGACACACTAAAAACAACTGTATGAGTCCATACAGCTGTGTGAAATGTGCAGGGCCGCACGATACCACAAAGTGTAATATAGAGGTGCCTGGCATACCTTAAAATACGCCGTAAACTCGAGGAAAAACGTAAAACGAGAAGGCGGCTTCATGCAAGCAGATGAGAACATGACAGAAGAGAATTTAATAGGATATATACACCTAGAGAACTGACGGACTGATGTCATTGAGAACAGGTATGCTAATTTTCAACAGAAACTGTTTACACTATCAGCTCACAACAAAGATAACTCTCTTTGGAAAATTACCAAGAATTTCAAAAGGCCACTTAATTTTATACTCCCACTAAAAACTTCAACAGAAACTTGGGCTAAGAAGCCAAATAAGAAAGCTGAGGTCTTCGCAGAACATCTAAGAAAGATTTTTAGCTCCAATCCATCTACAATGGTTGAATTTGAAAAAAAAATTGGGTAATTTTACCAACAGTGATCAACAACAATCACTACCAATTAAACGTGACACCTAGACAGATGAAATGTACCATAAATCATCTAAAAAACAAAAAAGCACCTGGGCTCGATCTTATCACTGGCGAGATACTCAAACGGCTTGTAAATGCTATATTTACAACTCACTATTTTCACACATATCACAGATATGTATGATAGCCAAACCGGGGAAACCTCCAACTGATCCTAGTTTGTTTAGACCCATAAGTCTTCACCCAAATTTATCCAAAGTGTTCGAAAAGATATAACTGTGAAGACCTAGTAAAACAAATATTAGATGAGAACAAAATAATTGCCGACCACCGATTTGTTTGTGCACAAAATCAGACAGACCTTAGACAAAGAAGAATACTGCTTGGCAGTGTTCTTAGACATTCAACAGGCGTTTGACAGAGTGTGACACAAGGAACTAATGTTCAAACTAAAAACTCTTTTATCTAACTCATTCTTTATGATTATGAAATCATTCCTCCATTATAGAAAGTAGTAATTGAAATAAGAAGAATGAGAATTCTAAACATCGCTGCTTCAGTCCTGCAAGGATCAGTGGTTGGACCAGTACTGTACGCCATATATACATCAGATCTGCCAAACACTGAAGATGTAATGACTGCAACCTATGCAGATGACACTGCATGTCTTGCAAGTGACAAACATCCAGATGTTGCTTCACAAAAGCTCCAAACACAAATGAGTAAAATAGAACTAAGGCTTCAAAAATGGTGAATAAAGCTTAATGTAAGCAAATCTGGCAGGCAACCTTTACTCTAAGAAAAATAACCAAAATATCTAAAATAGAAAAATATTTTAAAGAAATTACTAACAAGTAACTGTTTAAAATATTTGGATCTACATATAGACCGAAGATTAACATGAGCCAACCACATCAAGGCAAAGAAAAAGAAGCAACTATATTATATAAGACCTTCTCTTGGCTCTTGGGAAGCAAATCACAGCTATCTCCTAACAACAAACTATTGGTCTATAAAGCTATCATAAAACCAGACTTATGGTATAGAACCATGGGGTTCTGCCAGTAACTCCAACCTATAAATCCTACAGGTATATTCATCTCATCAGTCACACGTTGGTTCATAAGAAACTCCAAAATCCATGAATACCACACTAAAGGAAGAAGTAAACAAAAACTGTATGCGATATAAGAAGAGACTACTAGGGCATGCCAATGTATTGGCTTAGAACTTCTAAATAACCAAACCAAAACACGCCTAAAAAACAAATACTGGACTTGGATCAGAGAGTCTGAGAATAGCTCTTATCATGCTTTGTGTTGATGTCGGCTCTATTGAGCCCACATTGTGAAAAAATATATATAATCTACTGACCATATCTGATTATGGCTAGAAATACCTGGCTTTAAAAAGAAAAAAAATAAATATTATATTTCAACAAGATAACTCAATAACATTTTTATCGCTCAGCAAGAGGATTCCTTGACTAAGAGAAGACCTGGACAGGAATAGGGCATATACCTGATAGGTGGGTAAAATTTTGTGGCCAGCTCATTCATCTGTATTTAAAACCCTCAATTTTTTTTTTACTGGGGACTTGTAGAAAAAGTGTACTCTAAACCAATTTTTTGGTAAAGCTTGGCTAGTAATGGCAATCCATTACTTAGCCAAGCTTTACCAAAAATTTGCAGAACACATTGAAGTCATCAAATCTGGAAGACACATCTGTCTAATAAACCAATCTTTTTGAAAAAGCAGAAGAGCTCGCATTTTGTTAAAAGCAAACTATTTGAACATTTACTATGAGTTTGATAAACTTTTCATTTCAATAATTGAATTTTATTTAAAACTGAAACCAATAAACTTGGCCTAGTTAGCTTGTAAACAATTTTTATATAGAAAAAAATTCTCCCTTTAAGAAATAGTCTAGCAAGTGCCATATCTATTTGAAATCCAGAATACATATGCCATCTTTTAAAGTCACTTGCCAAAAGAGCCTTTATAATAAGTACATTTTTTTAATACAGTCAATTGAAGTTTATTTAATAATTTTGAGTAGGTACATGGTTGGGTAAAAAAGTGACTTATGTTAAAACTAAGGCATTTTTGTATTATAATCTACACAAATAAGTAAAATTGAAGTTTTAGTTTTGTAATGTCATAATTAGCTATTTTCTAAATGCATAATATGAAAGTTTATTCAGTATTTATTACAAAATAAACATTTTTAAAATGTGTCTGTCTGTCGTCTTTCTGCTTGTTCCGGCTAACCATGCAGATAGATGGTGTTATAAGGTACTCCTTAGGCTACTTTTATCTCGGAAAAAGAATTAGAGCTCCTCACAAAAAAATTAAAACCCATGAAATCTAAGCGTAAGAAAAAAGTTATAGACGAGAGAATAAATATAAAATAATTATAGATAGAGAGAAGGGTTTTTCAGGACAAAACAAATTACGTAAACTAAATATTTCTAGTCATAGTACTTTAAAAGAGCTTCACAGGATGGAAACTTTCATTTTTTTTTCAAAAATGTCTAGTTCGCCACCAGTATCCTCTAAAAGTTAAAAAAATAATGCTATTCTGTTACTAACTATTAGCTACACTTATGCCTTTTTATTATCCACTCACACGTCCACGAATACTACGCTATCCAAAATTAAAATAGCATTGTACGTCCTGGATACTATAGTATCCATAGCGTCAAATTTTATAAAACTGACATCTAGGGGCCATCTACGGTTCTTTTTGTGAGTTTTGTTTATGGAATTGATAGCTGACGAAATATTTTACGTACTAAATACGAGATGGCAGTGTAACAAGCCTTGACGAATGAACAAATAATTATCTAACTTCAGTGTTTCTACATGGTGTATTGTGAACAAGTGTTTTTGTAGTGCCAGCGATTTATGTCGTAAGTATTTGTTTTATTTAATATTTCTTAGATTATTATACATCATAGTAAAGGAGATGATTTGGGCTTTATGGGTCATTCTCATTTTTGAAAAAAATCTGTGTGACTATCATTTTTCTAAGCTGTAGTACCTAAATATCGGGTTTGTGATTTGTGTTTAATAACATATAAGTAATATATATGTGTATATATATATATATATATATATATATATACACATATATATACAGGGTATTTTTGGAACGCTCCCGAAAACTAAGACAGGCGACAGCACCAAGTATACCTTTGATCATGGGTCACAAATAAATTTGATCCTGATGAAAAAAAAATCATATTTTTACAACGTTTTATTAGCGTTATTCACGCGCCATCATGTTAGTACAGCTAAATGAAACGATAATTTCATAAAAAAAAATCATGAAAATACTGAAACATAAAACCAGCAGTGAAAACTGAATTGATATCACCTGACTATGGAGGTTAATGTACGCGCGAACGGTGAAAAAAGAACGCTGGCCTTGAACTTGGGCACAGCGATTTATCACATATTGGTACGAAGGGGGCGCGACGGGGGAATAATCCGCCAGTATTACTGTGCCTGCATGCTATTGGTTCCCGGGCTTTGTACGCTCCAAAAATACAGTCGCATACACAGCTTACTTTGCGACTCGCGACGATGTTTTAAAAAGGAAGGAAAGAAAAATTATTTATATCTATTGTTTTATGACTAAACTAGTGAACGAAAAGGTAAATATGATAGGAGAAGGTGAATGGGGAAAATTGTGCAGTAAATTTAAAATTGTTGAGGAAGAATACCGAAAAAATTACCATGTGATCGACCTGATGACGGAAGCTCAAGCGAAGATGAAAGTGATGATGAAGTAGCATCCAGTAACACCAACACACCTTCAACATCTGGCTTCCATGTGACCCAAGACGACATAATGGACGGCGTGCCACCCTTACCTTAAGTTTTCTTGTTACAAACTACTTTATATTTTACGATAGAAATAACAAATAATGCTCAAGTAAACATTATCCATTTTTAATTCCAAGTAAGGCACCTATTATGATTCTACAATAAAACAATTAATTACTTACTATAATATTATAAAACAATATCCCAATACCATGTAGTACTTTAGAACGCGACTGTAACCTCCCTCCACTCGACCGCATCGCATCACGCTGTGACGCAGTAGGTTTCAGTTTAATTGTAGTTTTTGAAACAGTTCCGTGTTGATTTTGTTACTTGTTGTTACGTTTTTTGTTTTAATAATGCTTAACGCGTACGTTTATAGTGATTGTGAATACGACAACATGTTATGTATCCGAACCTAGGTACACGAAGTATCGCTAAATAAATTGTTAAGACGTCGGGATGGAACAAGTGTGTCATACTGTGCTGTGCACAAAGTGTTGAAGCGTAACCGAATGCGCCCATACAAATTGCACAAAGTGCAAGCTTTAGTTCCCGGCGATCACGACCGCCGACGAGTTTTCTGCCGTTGGTTATTATACCAGCAACAACGTGTGGCTGGTTCCATTGAGCACATTATCTGAACGGATGAGTCGACATTTACCAGAAACGGCCTGTGGAACCGAAGAAATACACACGTGAATTCAGAGGTTAACCCGCACGCTGTTCGACAAACCGGGCACCAAACCCGATGGTCGGTTAACGTATGGGCAGGTTTATTTAAGGATCGCATACTGGGACCAGTGTTTCTGCCACAGCGACTGAACGGACAGCGATACCTAAACTTTATAAAAGAACAGTTGACAGACATTTTAGACGACCTATCGTTGGCTGAATATCGCCGCACATGGTTCCAGTATAATGGTGAGCGCCTCAATGAGCTATTTGATGATCGCTGGATTTGGCGGACTAGGACCACACGCTTGGCCACCTCGCGCACCAGATCTGACCCCGTTAGACTTCTTTCTGTGGGGTATGTGAAAGAAAGGGTTTTTAATCGTGAGTGTGATAGTGCTGACGAAACTACAAAAGGATCGTGGATGTTTTCGACCAACTACGTACGCACTGTGTCGAAGATCACACGATGATGCCCCGCCTCCATGAGGAGACGCAACACCGAGCCCAAATCTGCCTTGAAATGAATGGAGCACAATTTGAGCCGCATCTCATAAGACCACGGAGGATTTAGAGCGGTAAGCTGTTTCATAATTAATTCTTTTAAATAACTTAGTACTGAACTAATCTGAATACATACATAACTGAATACATGAGAATAATAAACATACCTACACGATGAATAAAAACGCATGACTTTAACCTTGGTTACATTTCATTTATGTATTTTGTTATTAGCGGGAAATCGAACCAGTTATTTGGGTTATTTAACCTGTAAATTCGGATTAAAATGGCTACGTGGAGACAAGTACAGTGGCAAAATAGTATGTTAAGTAGATAAGTTAGGTATTTAGACAAGTGTTGTAAATTATTAGGTATTATGGTATAGCCCGCTAGTTGCGGACCGCGCGAATTTGTGTTCGCGCGTACATTGACCTTTAATCAGCTGATATGAATTCAGTTATTCCACTGCTGGTTTTAGGTTTCAGTATTTTCATGATTTTTTTTATGAAATTATCGTTTCATTTAGCTGTACTAACATGATGGCGCGTGAATAAATCTAATAAAACGTTGTAAAAATATGATTTTTTTTTCATCAGGATCAAATTTATTTGTGACCCATGATCAAAGGTATACTTGGTGCTGTCGCCTGTCTTAGTTTTCGGGAGCGTTCCAAAAATACCCTGTATATATATATATATATATATATATATATATATATATATATATATATATCATCATTACAGCCCTTCACAAGTCCACTGCTGAACATAGGCCTCCCCCAAAGAATGCCACAAAGCACGGTCCTGAGCCACCTGCATCCATCGACTTCCTGCATATCTTACCAGGTCGTCACTCCATCTAGTGAGGGGACGCCCTACACTTCGCTTGCCGGTACGAGGCTGCCACTCGAGAACCTTTCTTCCCCATCGGTTGTCGGTTCTTCGAGCTATATGGCCGGCCCATTGCCACTTCAGCTTACTAATCCGTTGGGCTATGTCGGTCACTCTGGTTCTACTGCGGATATCCTCATTTCTGAGTTTATCACGCAGAGAAACTCCGAGCATAGCCCTCTCCATAGCTCGCTGAGCGACCTTGAGCTTCCTCATACGGCCAGCAGTGAAGGACCACGTCTCAGATCCGTAAGTCATCACTGGCAACACGCACTGGTTGTACAATTTCGTTTTAAGGTTTTGAGGTATGTCTGACGAGAAGATGTGTCGTAGATTCCCGAACGCTGCCCAGCCGAGTTGAATCCGTCGATTGACCTCTCGGTCGAAGTTGGACTTACCTAGTCGGACTATTTGTCCCAGGTAAACATACTCGTCAACAACTTCGAGCTTAGTGTTCCCAACAACTACCGGCATAGGTGTGACATGGACATTAAACATGATCTTTGTTTTGTCCATGTTCATCTTAAGACCTATCCGTTGGGAAACACTATTGAGGTCATTGAGCATAGAGCTTAGGTCCTCCAGCGATTCTGCCATAAGGACTATATCGTCGGCAAATCGAAGGTGAGTGATGTACTCGCCATTGATGTTGATACCGTATCCTTTCCAGTCCAGAAGCTTGAAAACGTCTTCCAATGCAGCGGTGAAGAGTTTCGGGGATATGACGTCACCCTGTCTTACACCTCTCTGCAATTGGATAGGTTTCGTACTCTGGTTCTGTACTCGGATAGCCATCGTAGCCCTACTGTACAAGCACTTCAACACTTCGATATACCGAGAGTCAACTTGGCACCGCTGAAGGGACTGCAGCACCGCCCAAATTTCGACGGAATCAAAGGCTTTCTCATAGTCCACATACGCCAGACATAGTGGCAAATTGTACTCCTCGGACTTCTGTACAATTTGCCGTAGGGTATGTATGTGGTCTATGGTGCTAAAGCCCTTTCGGAAACCGGCTTGTTCGGGAGGCTGGAAGTCATCAAGTCTGCGCGCGAGACGATTCGTAATGACTCTCGAAAACAGCACGTAGACGCGGCTCAGAAGGGAAATCGGTCTGTAGTTCTTCAAGAGAGCGTTGTCGCCTTTCTTGAAGAACAAGACCACCGCACTTCTGCTCCACGCCTCCGGTGTAATGCCACCATGGAGGACGGAATTAAAGAGCTTCTGAAGGACTTCAAGTACCGGTTTTCCACCCGCTTTCAGAAGCTCCGCTGTAATTCCATCCTCGCCTGGGGCCTTGCCGTTTTTAAGGTGCTGGAGAGCCATTCTAATCTCGCTCAGACTGACGTCCGGGATATCATCGGAATAATGTCGGATAAGACTCGCTCTTGGATCGTTACTCACACTTGCGTGTGGCTCCAACGATGACGTGTACAGCTGCCCATAGAACCTCTCAATCTCACTCAAAATCTCAGGTGCCCCGGAAACGATGCTGCCACATTCGGTCTTCAGCTTTGACAGTTGGCTCTTTCTGGCAGACAGATCTCTGGCAAAGACTTTGGAGCCTTGGTTCCGCTCGATCGCTTCTTCAATACGAGCTGTATTGAAGTTGCGTAAGTCCCGCCGCATGCATTTGGAGATCTGTCTATTCAGTTGCCTGTATGCTGTCAAATCTGTTGAAGAATGTAGCTTCATCTCCCGTCTAACAGCCATGAGATTAAGAGTGTGATCGGAGAGTTTTTGTGTTCTTCTGCGGCGGGTCTTGCAGAACTTAGCTCCGACCGCATGGACAGTTTCCACGAGCTTGTCATTCAAATCGTCCACTTCATTGCAGTCTTCTAGGCACTGAAAACGGTTTTGTAACTCGAGCTGAAAGGTTTCGGGACTTTGGATTAGAGCACGAGGGGGACGGAGCGTTGACTTCATTAGACGAGACCTCTCCAACTTAACGTTTAGGTTCAGTGTGCCTCTAACCATTCGGTGATCGCTGCCGGTTTTCACCCTCGCGATCACTGAGACATCACTGAACAGTTGTCGTTTGGTCGTCATAATGAAGTCAATCTCATTTTTTGTCGAACCGTCGGGGCTCGACCAGGTCCACTTCCTGTGGGGCCGCTTCTGGAAGAAAGAGTTCATCATAAAGAGTCCCTCTTTCTCCATGAAGTCGGCCAGCTGCTGGCCCCTTGGGTTTCGTTGCCCTATTCCAAATTTCCCCACTTTCAGCTCACCGTTCTCTCTTGTGCCTAGTTTTGCATTGAAGTCTCCCATTAACACCGTATATTGGGTTTTGGAGGAATGCATGGCTCTAGAGATATCCTCATACATTTCCTCCACCTCCTCATCGGGGTGTGCCGAGGTTGGTGCGTAAACCTGTATGACCTTCAGCGAATACCGTTTGGTGATTCTGAGTATAAGGTACGCAACCCTCCTCGACACACTCTCAATCTTTACAACGTTGTTAACGAGAGACTTGTGGACGATAAATCCGACACCTCCTTGGGACAGATGGTCGCCCTCCCGGTGATAGAACAAGTTGCCGGATTCGAGGATTACCGTGTCCTCCCCCTCTCTTCGGACTTCGGATAATCCTATAATATGCCAGCGTAACTTGTCTATCTCTTCTTCCAGCTCCACAATCTTCTCGTCAGTCCTCAGGGTCCGTGCGTTGTATGTTGCCAGGTCAAGTCGTTGTAGGTGGCAACCGAACCTCCACCGGAGATTCTTAGCACCCCCTGCCCCGCCGTTACCATGGTCGCCACAGTAGCCAGGAATAGCGGGGCCGCCGGGGACTGGGGGCCGTCTCTTCGTAACTTTCATTATGGGGGGTATATTGCCATAGTTGCCACGCTTGGCGAGCGGGTTGGCAACCGCAGTTTTTTATTGTATTTTGCCGTTACCAGGAAGATGCTGCTGCCCATCTCCTGCCTGTGTCCCTTTGTCGCCTTTTACGACACCCACGGGAAGATATGGGGTAGTGGATATTCTTAACCGCCACTACACTAATATATATATATATATTAACTGCATAGTTATTTTTTTATTAAGAGTCAAATAATCAAATATGTCCCTACCGAGGGTGTGATTCCTCTGACTTTGCGAGAAAAAAATTTAATGGCTAAGAAAACCATATAATAAATAAGTGAAAAAGAATACCAATACGAGGGCGACATTGAAAATTACGGGAATCAAGGATGTGACACAACATTACTATTTAAAAATGTATTTATTGCTTTTCGTAGTATTCTCCGCGAATTTTGACACATTTTTCCATACGATGGAACCAATCATTGAAGCAACCATTCCATTCGGAAGTTGGGGTCTCCAAAATGGCCGTTTTGTAGGCGTCCACAGCTTCTTCAGGTGATGAAAATCTGTGTCCACACAATTTATTCTTTATTTTAGGGAAAGTATAGAAATCATTAGGGCTTAGGTCGGGGCTGTACGGCGGATGGTGTAATATATCTATGTTTTATTGCTCTAAAAACTCTTTTGTTCTGTGTGCGGTGTGAGAACTCGCATTGTCGTGATGGAGGATGATACGGCGGTTGCAGTTCTCTTTACGGAGTTCAGAAATGACCTGTGGCAAACAAATGCTAGCATACCATTCTGCATTAACCGTTCTTTGTTCCTCAAGAGGAATAGTCGTAACATGGCCGGTTTTGGAGAGAAACGTGGCCACCATTTTTATTGCAACACTCCGTGAACGAACAATTTTTGTTGGCTTTAACTCATTTTCGAACTCCCAAACTCGTGACTGGTTTTTTGTTTCGGGTTCGTACGCGTATATCCAGGATTCGTCACCTGATACGATGTTGTATACAGCATTTGAGGATCCTGCGTGGAATCTTTCGAGAGTTCTGGCGCACCAAGTAACGCGAGCCGCTTTTTGCTCTTCACAGAGCGAATGCGGTATCCATCGGGAAAACAACTTTTTTACACCTAATTGTTCATGCAAGATTATTTGTATTTGACTCATGCCAATGTCTAAAGTTGCCTGAATTCCGCGGTATGTCACATGTCTATCTTCATCAATCAGCTTACGCACAGCATCAACGTTTTCTTGGGGTGATTGCAATTTTTGGACGACCTTGACGGGGTTCATCACTGAGCTTGACACGTCCACGTTGAAATTCAGCAAACCAGCGATAAATTGTGGTTTTGGATGGGGCTTCATCACCAAATGCAGAAATTATCCGGTCAACACACTGTTTTTGTGTTAAACCACTTCGAAAGTCATAATAAATCATCGCTCTTGAATTTTCTCGAGTCAATTTCATTTTCTCAACGACTAAACAAGTTTGACAAAACCTTGTGACAAGACCGAGAATCTTTTTTTAAATAAATAAATGGTATTCCCAAGGAGTTTTCAATTTAAAAAAATTTAATATGACAGGAACAGTGGAAATATTGCATTCCCGATACTTTTAGTGCAGCCTATGTATTAACTACTATCAATTTACTACTTTAATATGTAAACATTATGTCTATATTTATACAGATTCTTCATTTTATCATATATAAAAGTTTGTGATCAATTTATTTGTCCTTTCCATGAATGTATGTCACACCAGTCAAATTTTATAAAAATATTGTGCGTGTATCCAAACGCAACTGCGCATAAACAAAGTAATCATCCGCCATCTTGACTCAGTTGTTAGTTTCTACCGGCGTTGTAACCGTTACGAGAAAATCTTACTTAGGTTTTTATTCTCAAAACTCGTCAAGCATAAGTGGTCACAACTGTGTTGGTCGTCAAAGGTATGTATACTTCATTTCTCATCTTTGGTATTGTAGTTTAATTGCATTTATGTATAAAAAACACTACACTAAATTTGTATTTTCATGCTTGATTTGGAGGTTATGTTTCTACGACTTTAATGAAAAAAGTCACTTTCATGGACGTCACTTCTATAGATCCGTGGATAAAAATTTAGCCATGGATGTGACCATTGACCAATGGAAGTGACAATTGTGAAGTATATGGGCGTGGCTTTGCGGAATGCTTGCTTTATTTATTTATTTTGATTTTAGATGCCGAAACCCAAAAAGCGTTCAAAACGGAGGAAGAGATACGTCAACAAAAATGTGACTGTGAACGCAAACGGAGAGCACGTATCAAAGCTGACCCCGCTTTATAAGCTTCTAAAGAAAAAGATAGAGCACGATACGCAGAAAAAAAAACAAAAGCTACAAGTTAAGCTTGTTCGTGACATGACACCGAGAGAACACCGGAAAGAACGCAAATCCAGGAGTCGATTAAAAAAAAAGCTTAATAAAAGTCTACTGAATCACTTAAGAAAAAACACCCCTGAGTCAACAGATAGTGAGGCAACATGCAGTCGTAGAGGATCACCAATAGTTTTGGTTCATTTTCCTGTAGAAAATATGTCACATCTACAGTCAGGTTGCGCCCATGATTTCTCTACACGGTCATCCATATCGATAACTGTATTATTAGCACAGAATAGTCCAAGCTCGTCACAATGTGATACTTCAAGCCGACAAAAGAAAACAGGTTTTAAAATAGCCAGGACAAATCGTGAGAAGTCAATCTTGATAATAAATGAACAAAAAGAACAAATTAAAGCTATGAAACGAAAAATACATACTTAACAAGTAAAATTATTAAGATCAGCCAACAGAAAAGTAAACGATGTCACTGAAAAAAAGAGACATGTCAAAATAATTTTAAACAAAACATCAAAGGCAAATGCTCTTCGTATAGCTGTGACCGAATTCCTAGAAAGAGACGATAATAGTAAAATGTGTCCTGGCAAAAAAGATTGTGTAGTTAAAAACAAAATTAAGAAGCAAAGAAGATAGCTTTCTGACACCATGCTTAACCTTTACAAGAAATTCCAAATGGAACAGAATACAATCAAAGTTAGCCTTGCAACTTTTTGCCGATTGAGGCCATTTTGGATTGTTTCACGAAAAATTTCCGAAAGAGACTCATGCCTTTGCGTAATTCACGAAAATAGACAATTAATGTTCGAAAAACTAAAATATCTGGACATTATTTGTAAACAGAATTTGCGAGAGCTCTGTAAAACGGTAGTATGTGACATGAATTCAGAAGCATGTATGTTACGCAAATGCGAGATGTGTAAGACTAAAGTTCCGAAAATAAATGAATTTGACGACTTGACTGAGATAACATACAAATTATGGACAGTAAAAAGAGAAAACAGATTGATACATGGCAAGGAAAAAGAAATACGTAGAACTGTCAAAGCTGAAGTGAATATATCTAAAAAAAACACTGCTATTAAAGTTTCTTGAAGCCTTAGATAAATTTTTGGTACACCAATATTACATAACACACCAATACATGGCAACTACTGCACTAAAGACCAATCTTAAAGTAGGAGAAATATTCATGCAAGTAGACTTTTCAGAAAATTACTGCTGCAAATATTCCAACGAAATACAAGCAGTACATTTTGGAGCGTCGAGGCAGCAGGTAACTCTACATACCGGCGTTATATTACTACAAGTGTCCTGATACCCAAGAGATGAAGAGTAAATATTTTTGCACGTTTTCGGATTGTTTGCGACATGACGCCTGTGCAGTTTTTGCTCACATGCAGCAAATTCTTGATCAAATACATTTGTCACATCCTATGGACACAATGCATGTCTTAAGCGATGGACCAACAGCACAATATAGAAATAAAAAGGCATTTTATTTGTTTACACAACACTTAACACAGCGATATGGGCTACGAGTTGCGACATGGAATTTTTGCGAGGCTGGACATGGAAAGGGGCCTATGGATAATATCGGAGCGGTTGTAAAACGTACAGCTGATCGCATAGTCGCTCAAGGCAAAGATATACCCGACCTAGTTACCTTAATTAAATCTATAGAAACAAGTATAACTAATGTCATAATTTCTGTCGTGACTGAGAAACAGATAAAGAACGAGACAAATTATTACCTGATCAAGAAAAGAACATTCCCGAAACTTTGAAAATTCATCAGGTTACCTGGGACACAATGAACCCAAAGAGGATTTATTTGAAAAAGTTGACTTGTGTTACATGTAAACCTGGTGAAATGTGTCCTCATTATTCATTGAAGAAAGGCTTGTTTGATTTTACCAGTAGCGGATGTTTCACCCATAATCCAGGACCTAGTGCAGAACCTCGGAATTCGAAGAATCAACAAGATGTTTCGTGGCCTGGTATACATGGCAACAATGTTCTGAGGTCTGTAGCAAATGAGAATGATGATTTGAGTTCTGAAATAGATGCAAACTATGTTCCGGTGTTTGAAGCGGATGAAAATCAACCATGCAACTCACAATCCTTTGTTTTAAAAGAAGGAATGTGGGTTGTCAAGTAATTGAGTTTGATGGCGAAGAACCAAAAGTGAAATTCACCAAAAAGAAAACAACTACCAAAGATCACATTACATTTTTTTGGATAGAACCTGAAGATATATTCCCTGTCCCACGTGACGATATAATGGCTGTTTTAACCGAACCTACACCTGGTCGGCGTGGAGAATTAATATTTAATCATTTTGAAATTAAAAAATATAGAAGTATTGTATAAGTTACTTATTAAATACTATAAGACTACAAATTAGTTGGTACAATTCATGGCTGATTTATTAATGTTGTAGCCGATTAGGGTTTTCTAAGTTTGTTGTACTCGTACATATTTCATTATTATAGTAAAACTATTTAATTACTAGATTGCTATAATAATTAAGAAGGTAAATATAAGGCGAATGTTAGTGATAGAACTGTTACTTAGCTCCTATAGATTTGATTAAGTAAAGAATTCTTGGGTAAACATTAATTAAGACTGAATCTACAAGTTTATATGTGTGCTTTTTTGTTTATTATTTATGTAAAGTGAATTAAAATAAATAAAACTTATAAAATAAATAATAATAATTAAAAATTAAAGGATCAACTGTTAGGCGGTACAAAGTTCGCCGGGTCAGCTAGTTTAAAATAAATCTATTCCAAGTTGACGCGGGTAATTTTTAATGCTTCTTTACCACGTTATTATTGTTTCTTTCCTTGTTGATATTGATGGTTTAAATTGATACATACAACAATTTTAGATCACCGACCGAAACTAACTTGGCTCGTGGAAGTCGTAGAGGCCGAGGGGTTCGTACTAGAGGTAGGAGTGGACAATCTCAAGTTAGGAAGTATTTTCTATTTTTTCTAATTTTGTTACAAAAACTACTTTCGTACATTTTATTTTTCTGATCTTATATTATATGTGTAGTCAAGTTTTGTATAGTTATATTATATTGTAGATCATATATCGAAAATTATCTACCGCCTGACCACGGGAGCCATAGAGGCCACGGCAGTCGTGGCGGCCGTGGCAACCATGATGGTGGAGAACGCCCTAGCAGCCGAGGATGCCAGGGTGGCCAAAGAGGGCGCCGAGGACGTAGAGAGACGGTGAATGCAGAAAGCCGTGGACACGACAATCAGCCCTCCCAAGCAGAGAGGTAAGTATATTTGACAGATTTACCGTGGGACTATTATTTTTGATGCTACATGATATTATTTCTTTGTAGCAGTGAACTAGACATAATTCGCGCCCAGCTGCAGTTCACCCAGAAGCGTGTTGCAGCGCTGCCAGCGGAAGTGAAAAAGGAACTTTTAAATCGCAAGCGCGAAAGGCGTGCCCGGTTAGTGTATTAACTACATACTTTACCATAATTTAGCAACACGTATTTACTCAGTTTTCTTTTTCTGGCAGATTAGCGTCGCCAGAGCGTGAACTATGCGAGTTCATGGAATCAGAATCTGATCGCTAGCGTAAAAAAATTATTATTTTAGGTAAACAGTAATTTGTAGTTAATAATTTTACGATATTGTTATTGTTGTATATTTAAATAAATATTATTTGTTTTAGAGGATATACAATTGGTGTCCCCCAGGGACGCCGAAATCATGGCCAACGTCGAGATACGTAAGTAAATGTTTTACTAGACCTGAACCTGTTCAGAATCTTATACTTTATGACAAAATTAACTGAATCCTCTTTGTTACAGATAACATTCAACAATCGCCGCCCGTGGACGTCGAGATACGTAAGTAAATGTTTTACTAGACCTGAACCTGTTCAGAATCTTATTCTTTATGACAAAATTAACTGAATCCTTTTTGTTACAGATAACATTCAACAATCGCCGCCTGTGGACGTCGAGATACGTAAGCAAATAAATATTTTACTTGATCTGAAACTGTTCACAAACTTATTTTTTATGACTTAATTGACCTGATGCTTTTTGTTACAGCTAACATTCAACTATCACCGCCCAGCGACGTCAAGATACGTAAGCAAATATTTTTCTATACCTTAACCTGGCCTGGACCTGATTCTTTGACTGAATTAATTGAATGGTCTTTTTTACAGATAACATTCGACAATCGCTACCAAGGAACGTTGAGATATGTAAGCAAATATTTTACTAGACCAGAACTTATTCACAATCTTATTCTTTATGATTTAATTCACCGAATGCTCTTTGTTACAGACAAAATTCAACAATCGCCGCCCGGGGACGTCGAGATACGTAAGCAAATATTTCACTCAACCTTAACTTGGTCAGAAATTGATTCTTTATGACTTCATTAACCTGATGCTATTTGTTGCAGATGAAATTCAACAATCACCGCCCAGGAACGTCGAGATACGTAAGTAAATCTATTATAAGGCCTATGTATTATTGATTTTATAAGAATCCTAAACTTCATATTGTTTAATGATTTCATAACCCCTTGCCTGGTGGCGGTCATTTTGCGAGAACGTCCCGTCTGCTAGGGTAAGGCCCTAGTAGACGTGACGGCTCTTCTCAAACTTTGTATCACAGAGTAAATGGTATTGGATATATTCTAAATATTATATAACTTTCAAAAAACAGATGAAATTTACAACTCAAACTATACAAATAAAAGGAATGCTGCCATACAGAAGCATTGTAGAAATCAAGAATAAAAACAAATAATTTCACAACAAAAGAGCAAGTAGCTAAAAAAATAGTGCTAACATAATATGGATAAGACCCAGTGGTGTCATATTTAAATTTCTTAGATTGTTGTTCAAAAATAATTGCCAAAATATACCGCTTGTCAAACCACCGCAAGGAACTCATTGATAATGATTTACGCATATATATAAATAATGTTGTAGGTGTAATGAATCGATGATACGTGCTCGTTAATTGTTAGTGGTCTTCCTGATGCCCGATCACCACCACCACGCCAATCACGACCACGTCCACATTCACTACCCGCCATCACTACAACCTCTACATTTCGACCATCCCTCACACGCACACCCCTGCCTCTACCGCGGGGCCCACGCGTACGAGGGCGCCTTAGTACACTGAGCCAGAAAACATGCAATGAAAATGAAAATATATAAAATAATCCAAAACGTTTAGAAAATCAAGTATTATGTACGATATGTATATTTTACGATATAAATAAGTACATATTTTATAAATATTTACCATTAAATAAATAACTAAGATTAAAAAAAAAGTACAAGAAATTACCTAGTCCAACATCGAAATTACCAGTCATATCTATACTAAATGAGCTACTATAGTTCGGCCGTTCAGAGAATGCGTTCCTGACACGTCGCGATTGTACTGACGACGTAACTTTGTAATGACGTTGCAGTTACGATAAAAATATTTTTGCTGGTTGTTTACCGTTTTAACAATTGATGAGCATTAAAACAACATTATTATATCAATAATCAATGAATGTTATAATTTTGTGCCAAACTGAGTGTCAAATAACTTGGTAAACAATATTTTTCTAAATCTATACTGCGCTATTACAAGGTTATGTCAGCGCTTTATATTTGTAGTGCTTTGCTAACAATAACAGGCAATAACAGTATCGTAATCTGTTCTTATACAGTTATACTTTATAAAATAATACATTTTCTTTTTCTTTTTAAGAATTTGAAAATAATAGACTATAAGATAACTTTTATTAAATATATAAATAAAACTACGACCAAACCGAACAACCGAAAGAAAGTAGCATTTTTATATTTAGGTTGAAAATGGTAACCCCAAATGGCGTTATGGGCCGCCATTTTGTGACGCTAAAACAGTCGTCTGTTGTCGTTTCGTGCGCATAGACCACGTTCTTCAAGTGTTTTCGATCTGTTTTTATTTGATTACCCGGCGTTCGTTTAATGGACTGTTTCTGCTTTTCAAACTGACATCGGCGCTAAATCGGACTTCGATTGTGTTTTGTATTGCGTTCTTTTTACTTTTGGTGCATAATAATGCCTAAACGTGGACAAACATTGAAAAGTGGAGCCCGTGAGTTAATCATCAAGCTGCAAGATTACTTTGAGCGGGAGCGGCAAAATGGCGGACCCCTGTTACCTGTCGAACAAGTACAAGAACGCGTCTCTCAGGCGCTTGGAGTTAGCAAACGAACGATAACAAATATTAATAAAGAAAAGTTCGGCTCTACTGGCACAGAAGATAATATTTTACGTACTCCGAAGAAGAAACGTAGAACTAAACCCGTGACAGATATTGACACCTTTGACGCCGATGCAATCAGAAATCATATATATGGTTACTATTCCAGAAATGAATATCTCAACAGGAAGAAGCTTTTGGCATCGTTAAGAGACGTTGGACTGTTTAGCGGGGATAAAACTGCTTTAACCAAAATCTTAAAAGATATTGGTTTTTCGTATAGAAAAACAGACAAAACAAAAATTTTATTAGAACGATGCGACATAATTTTAAAACGGATAAGTTTTTTGAGAGAAGCAAAAAATATTGATAACTGGGATAATGTCGTGTTCATTGACGAGACTTGGCTAAACGCCAATCACACGGTTTCCCGTTCTTGGACGGATGATACACAAGCGTCGGAGTCGAAAGTACCAATGGGTAAGGGGGCCCGTCTGATAATATGCCACGCAGGTTCTGCAAAATACGGCTTTGTGGAGAACGCGTTACTGGCATTTCAACCAAAAACCACAAATGACTACCACGAGGAAATGAATGCCACTAAATAAAAAATGACTTTCAATAAGTATTATGTAATAATCAATATTGAATAAAAAATTATTCTATTCTATTCTATTCACTACATTTAAAGAGTGGTTCCAGAACGTGCTTTTGCCCAGCCTACCAGAGCCTTCTGTAATATTCATGTATAATGCCTCCTATCACTCGGTTCAAATACAGAAACCACCTACCCAAGCTAATAAAAAAGAAGAAATGGTGGCTTGGTTACAAGCAAAAGGCATTGACGCAAATATGCAGATGCTAAAACCAGAGCTAATTAAATTAGTTAAAGAAAATAAAGCGGCAAATGTGCGATACGAAATCGATGAACTGGCTCTGGAGTATGGTCATCGCGTTCTAAGAATTCCACCGTATCATTGCCAATATAACGCAATTGAGCTAATCTGGGCTCAAATAAAAGGTTACGCCGCCCGCCACAATACTTCCCCGCCATTCAGCACGAAAAAGATGATGACCCTATTAAAAGAAGCCTGAGGGGAAGTCACAAGAGATGATTGGGCAAAGGTTGTTGAGAAGACTAAAAACCTGATTGTGGAACATTTTGACCGAGATATCAGGATTGATTCTGTTATTGATAATAATATAATTATACATGTAGGCGAAGATGATGATGAAGACACCACCTCCTCAAGCGAATCGGAGTCTGATTAATATTCTGTACGCACATTCAATTCAATGTACTTTATTGCATAGAAATACAGATTGTAACTTTGTAACAAAGAATAAATAAAACAATTTTATTATATTAATATTACCTTTTTTTGGTTTCCACTTAAATTACTAAAATATGAATTTTAAATGATTCCGCCAATTTAAAACGAAAATAATCTTAAAAATAACGCGGCGGTTCATTTTGGAGGAACGGTAACAAACTTCAACACCAGGGAGGGAATTGCAGATGCGTTGCCGGCCTTAAATTATTATTTTAGATCTTAAAACCTACATAGGTTTAATATGTATTGTTCTATCAATTTTTCGTAGCTTTCTTCTTTATTCTAGCTATTATAGTTAAGTAGATTTTTTGATACTACATGCGTAAAGTAGCAGCCGAATCAGGGCCACGCATATCTGGACATACAAGGGTATAACAATCGCACGGGCTGGATGCTTGAGTGGTTATACTTATCACTGGTGGCAGATACGCTTCCTATTATAAAAAAGTTTGTGGGTTTGTGATCTTAAAAAATTGTATAAGTTTAAATAGCACAATAAAAGCTATGATTACATTGCCTGTATAATCCTTATAAGAAGGTAATGAAATGTGTACTTTTAATGCAATGAAATAAGTAGCACATTACAATGAACTACACTCAATACATTATTATACATATATGAAAAATTTTACCTTTTCAGTTTACATTTTAAATGTTTTTATAAGTAATAACTTCAGAAAAGCATTAACTAACCACAAGCTGCAGGGTATTCCTTCTTATTTAACAACCACAGAGGCAGAATAGATATTTTTTAAGTATCTTAATAAAAGAACATGACTACAATTCATTTTTTCAGTTTTTCTATTAACTGCTGTGGTTCTAATAACTGTGTGGTAACCAGCACCAGGCCTATCACCAATTTCCAGATTGACATTTATTTTTTGACCCACTGAATTAGCTATTAAAATTAGAACTTTAGGCTTGTAGCAAAAGAGTCACCAGCCACAGCCACAGTGGTTATCGCCACCTGATGCAGTAAGTGGCCAGTGGCTGTTACTAACTGTATTAACACTCTGTCTGCAGTGCAATTTTATAAAGTACCTACGACAGATGGAAGCTAAATCATGCTATTAATACTAAAATGTTATCGCCTAATTGGGTATATTCAAACTTAATTACAATAAAGGGTGTGTCAGTGACCAGTGTCAACATTTATGTGGCAGTACAGTATGTTGCAAATACTGCTGAAGTGAGTGGCCGCCACTAACTGGGGTCAAGTGGGCTTGTGCGGTGAACTCATACAAAACATGAGGGAGCATGTGAACACCTTGTCACTAGCCACCAGGGGATGTGGCCAGTGGCTTATTTGCACAAAACCTTAATTGTTTTAACTACTAACATTCCTTAAATTAAGAAAGCACTTATTTATATTCCATTACAGATGTGAATTTTGAAAATGTAAAAAGGTAAATACAGAAACGAAATGTACATACCAAGCATATTAAAAGCAGCGGTTTCCTTCCATATGCATCTGATAGACTGCCAACAATAGGACTTGTTAAGAATTGCAAAAAACTATACATAGAGCCCAAGGCTCCCCCAAAGAGCACTGATGAAAAGCGATCTGGTGCACCAGTTAATTTTTGAAAACCTTGCACAGCATACACCAATGTTGCATAAAGAGAATTTCCTTGACCTTCTTCTTTGTTATAGTAATCAAGTAATGAAGGTAAAAGTGGTAAAATCATGGTAAATGCTAAAAGATCTAATAGCAATGACACAAAAATTAATGCTATAACTTTCGCTTTTTTTGGTTCACTTTTTTCATTATGGTATTTTCCTTCCTCTTTGATCACATCAGATTTATTTATGTTATTATTTCTTCTATTTATCACGCCTCCATCATTTATAATGTGATCCTGAAGAAAAGTTTTCATCGTATAAATTTCAGCTCAGCAAACTTTTTTAAATCATACAGGAAGTGAGAAAAATCAAATAATATCAATGAAATTATAAAAAATTAATAAGTAATTAAAATAAAAACATATTTTAGTATAAAGTTATTTATAAAATGAAAATTTTTGAAGAACAAAACGAAATAAATAAATAAGCAAAATTTGTTATCATTATCATATAATTCACGCAACGCACCATTATGTACAGAGAAAAATACAAAAAATATGTTGGTTACAAGCCGTGGAAGCTCTGATGCCATGCCACTGATTAAATTTAATTAATAACACGGTTACTTGACGTGGTACGTTATTTTACTTTCACATTCACATAAGCAACGCGTAGTGTTTCTACACAAACTATATAGAAACGCTAGTTTGTGACCAATGTGACACAGAACACGTTGTTGTTTTTATTATTCGCTCGAGAGAGCAGGCAAAGGAACTATGCCATACAGCCTTGTCTTCATGTATAATTTTCCTTCATATTTCACTGCTTCACAATATGTTGATGCGTCACATTGTGCAGCCTTGGGAGATTTTGACGGTAACTTGAGCCAGCAGGCAGCTGACAGTTGGCGTTGGTATCTAAAGGCGCCTATGCAAACAAACAGCTTATCTTGAGATTCCATCACCATCAGAGCACTTGTTTCACAGTTTCCATTAATAGTTCACATGCGCAGACACTTAATACACAAAATCGCACTACTTTTACATATCAAAGTCCACTTCAAACCATTATTTAAACAATAATACAGGAGCAGCAAGCCGCCGCCGGTCGAGTTCCCGCCAAAAAACTCGACACAGAACACGTTTGTGACATATGCTTTAGAAGTTTAGAAGCACCTAGCTCCGAAGCACTCCGAAGGAAGCACCACAGACTAGTGATGGTCAACTCGAGTTACTAATTCGAAATAACTCGAGTTGCGCTTAACTCGAGTTGGATCTCCCTAACTCAAGTTTGGGCTGATGTACATGAACGGATCAAGTAAAGCCGGCTACTGACCTGCCTGCCGCAGAGGCAATCTAGGGAGCACGGCTATCGGAGCAATATCGAAGGTCGCAGGGCCGACTTAAAAAATTGCCCCTGCTTGCCTACACACATCAACATCATCACATTAAATTAACACCAATTGTAACACTTACCTTACAATAAATAATTTAGTTTTGATTTTTTTTATTTATTTAAGAATATTTTGACTGTGATAATTAAAATATTTATATTTTATGTACCTATATTTTAAAACTAGACTAATATTGTTTCATGAAGACTGCTGCATAGCTAGTTTTGTTGTTAAATACAATTACTTACTATGACTAAGATTAAAATCAAATATACATAAGTATGTGATACATACTAAACATACCTTTTTATTTCAATTCTACATAATAAGTTTGGTAATTATGGTTATCCCAACCTGCCAAAGAGCTGGATGGAAAAACAAATTTATAAATAATTATAAATTAAAAATTTTGTACAACCGACTTCAATATAAATTACTAAGAAGAATTCAAAAATTATAAGTCAGATCTTGATCAAATTTATATGGTACCACATGGAAAGCACCAGCTTTCGAAGAAAAAGAATCATCGAAATTAGTTCAGCCAGAAAAAGTTATGAGGTAACACACATAAAAAAAAGAAAAACATACAGTCGAATTGAGCACCGTATCCTTTTTGAAGTCGGTAGAAAAGTAATTTGTTACAAATCATTTACTCTGTTTCGGACTGCTAACTCGAGTTGCGTAACTCGAGTTACGTGAATTTCTACTCGAGTTATCTTGTTGTAATTTTTTCGAGTTGGCACATGTATACCACAGACTAACTAGCAGTGTGTCCAGATGTTATTTGACAAATCTACTGCTTGTGGAGGCTAAAAACTACTGAATTCTACCAAAAGAGAACGAGAAAATACTAAAAATCTATTATATTTTTTTTTTGCTGTCGTGTTACAACGTAAAAGTGAATGTTTTCTTGGTTAAACGATAAAATAATAAAAGTAATAATAAAATGAAACTTAAAGTTAAGATTCTTCGTCTTTACGTTGGGTAAGTTTATCATAAAGCTGTTTTGAGTCCATTAACTTGATCATCAAATCTGCTACATACTGATTCCAACTGTCATAGCCCTTCTTTTCCAAGCATTACTGCAGCAACATTCTTATTATTAAATCGATTTCGATCTTGATTTTTAACCCTATTAATATCGGAAAATATTCTTTCTACTTTGGCGTTTGACAAAGGTAGTATCGTCATTTGCTTCACAAATCGGAACATATTGCCATACTTTGGTTCGCTATTCGCATCACAGATTTGGCTGACTTCACATCAAAATTTATCCACCATAAAAGTGTCAGACGTTGAACTAGAAGTTGACAATAATTTAGACACGGAAAATCTAATTTTAATTCTTTATATTCATTCTCGACAATTTGCATGTTTTCTGTCGCAACTATGTTAGGAAACCTTTGGAGTATTCTTATCAGAGTTCGAAATTCCCCATACACTGCTTTTTCAAGATCGATGAACGACAAATCCTGCAAAAAATTATCTTATACAGGCAGTATTTGCAGAAATTAGTTACTCAGCTCGATCAAAAATGATTGACATCTGTTCTTCAATTTTAGATCTCATTCGAACATTATCTTTTAATGATTCCAATGTCATTGCTACGTTTGTGCCCAGGTACATGTTTTGTATAGGGAGTAAATGCATTCTTGAACTTAGATCTATTGACTGAAGCATCATCAATCTTGCGATACTTACTCGGTATCGAAACAAAAATACTTGGTATCGAATCAGGCGAGCCGAACCCATCCAACTTTACCCAAGCCGAGACCGAGAGAGAGAGCCGCCATTACACTAAAATTGTCACTGGTCGTCAGCACTAGCAATGTTCAGCATTCCACAAGTGATTGTTTACGACTACATTACGAGTAATTTAAGTTATTGTAGTCAGCTGTTTATTGTTCCAATGTTATCAAAGCACCGCCAAAATCATTAACATGGACATATTTTACCAAAACAAACGAAACAACTGCAAAATGTAAACAATGTTTCAAGTCGGTGAAATATTGTGGCAATACGTCTAATTTATTCAAGCATTCCATAACTCATGGAATTACTGTGAATAAAGGCAAATTACAGAAAAAAAGCAGATAAAGGGACACACGAAAGGTAGGATCTTCAACTTTTCACTAATTCATTTCGTTAGGTTAGGTTCATAATAGTTCGTTAATTCATTGGTTGGAACTATGCGATGTTATCTAAAGTGGCAGGGCAGAATAGATCGTTGTGGGGTTTGAAACATTTGCTATGTTAATTTCATTAAGAAAATCTAAAAGTATCGATATCAGTAAGTATCGATACATTAGGAGTATTTGTATGAGTAGTATCGAAAAATGATTTGAGTACTACTGATATAAGTAAGTATTGATACTTTGATGGTATCGGAACATCCCTAAATATGGCTGCGACAGCTTGCATTTGAGCTTAGAAGAGGGGAGCTTAGAAGGGAAGTCAAGAGGCGAGGAGGGGGGTGTTAGCTGTCATATAATATCATCTTGCTATGACATTTCCTATGTTCAATATTTTCTCTAAGAAGATTACCGTAAAATGGGGTGAATAGCACAACTTTCAACTTCTACAGTGTTTTTCTTACATATATTGTATATAAGCTGATAATAGAACACTTTAATGTTGTGAGTCTTGTTGTAGTTTATCGAATAACAACATGCAAATTCATTGTATTTTAGAAAAAAAAGTAGTCTGTTTCCTTATATTTACTTATATACCGGGAATCCGGGGTTAATAGATACGACAAAAGGGTGAATAGAGAAAAAATGCAAGGGTTGTCTTTGCTTTTGTTGTAGTATGTAGGTTGTGAACTTGTGAGTCAAATGAAAGAAAACATAACTACATCAAAATTGTCATTATAAAAAATAATAATAATGTCTTCCAGACCGAATTTCGGCCACGGCGGCCAGTCTCAACGGAGACTAGCCATCGGCGCAGGACAGAATTATAGTGCCCAAGTGTATGCGCAATCACAGGTGCACTTTCTATTCTCTCACTCTCATAGCCCAATGGGACGATAAACCGAGACGACCAAAGAGACATCAGGCGCAGGACCATCGGCTTTACGTGCCTTCCGAGGCACGGGGGTGAAACACCGCCAACTTCCTGACTCCGGGCAGCTACTGAGAATTTCTTGATGGAAAAACTCAATAACTGATTTGTTTGGTTCGACCCAGGATTCGAACCCAGGACCTCATGATCAGCAGTCGCACTACTACAACCACTAGACCAATGACGCAGGCAATAAGTTAATGAATCTGATATTTATACAATTCCAAATTATATAAATTAAAAATATCAGAGTAATGTAATTTAACTTTAACTTTGCAGCGTAAGCATTTTCGACATAAAGCCATTAGATAAATAAGCCACTGCTTACATAGTTTGGATTATATTTTTTTTAAGTAATGAAAATAAAAATTTAAAAAAATTTTTCATAGTTTGTTAAACTATATAACACAAATTATTTATTAATACGTGTTTTGATTAATAACCTTTGGTTATTTTAAGTTGTACGTAACAAGACGAAGAACAAGAGTGATTAAAAATCACTATTACTTATTTATAAAATTATGTAACCACTAAACATAAATGTAAATTGACATAATATCGAGACTAAAAGCTGATAACTCGCGGCACACCTATTCCGCACCGCTTAGATACTTTTTTAACTCGTATACCGAGAGTCTCTGTTAAACAATAAAATACAAATATAATGAATGATATATTTACCTACTAGATAGAACTAAATCACATCACACTAAGTATATTTACTGCAGGAACTTCTATCTGGTGTAATGGTAAAACCTCAAGTATTTGGAATTTTAATGTATAACAAATATCAAAATTTAACATTTATAATAGAAGATCTTTAAATAGCTTTAATATTGTAAACTTTCTGCAAATAGTTTTTGACAACCCTAAAAATCATGTTTCTATTAACCCCTTTTACATTTCTAATAACCCCTCATTCCTATCTATTCACCCCTTTCTTAGTTTCTATTAACCCCAAAGGCGTTTTTATTCACCCCTCAGTCGTATCTATTCACCTTGAATTCGAGAAAAAAATTACCATTTGTGATCAATTATGTGCAGAACGTTCCTATATATACCAATTAATAATAAATAAGTATTGATTTTAAAAACAGTTTATTTAATTTTTACTCAACTAATCATTATTATTTTATATTAAAAATACTATAATATGGGATTACAATATGGGATGAAGGATCTCCATCCCATCTCCATACATTTGTTGACTGTACAATATTATTGTACAGTAAACAAAGATATTTGGTAAAGAAAAAATATTCATTTTCCGACTAATCTGTCAATATTAATTTTTATTGTGTGCATTATAACTTTTTAAGGCCTTAACAGTGGTCGAAATGCCTAAATCTAGAACATTTAAGTAAAAAATCTCAATTACTGTTCATTTAATCCACAAAGAAAAAATACAAGGTACCCGAAGAGGATTTGGTAAATGTTTTTAATTGAACAAAATTGTATTTTTGTCAACCCCGTATTAGGAAAAAAATCCCCAAAGAGTACCTATCTTTGTCATATTTTGCAAAATTTCTCCAAAACGGCACAAGCTTTTTAAATAGTTCTTACACTAAAAAAAAGGTCTTAAAAATATTAATATTTTTAATTGAGAGTTTTATTTTTATTCCCCGTTTTATAAGAGAATATATCATTTTTCCCTGAAATTAAATATATTTACGCGAGCGCGCATGCTCCGTCGCCCTGTCAGCCTGACACAGTCCGTTTTCGGACATCGTCGAGGGTGGACCGCGCGTCGGTGTTGGGGAGACTTTGTTCAATTATATATTAGTTTTTTAAAAGTTTATATTCAATTATAAATATTTTTATGACTAGAAATACTTAATTTAGTTAATATCTGTACACTGGTAACTGTAAATATTATTATCTAAATAAATTAATTTTAAAGTCCTCAAAGAAGAAGAAATTTTCGCGGCGACGTTGATTAGTGAAATTGAAAAATGCATTTTTATATAATTTAGATGTGGAACGACCAACATGCTCTCGTTACTTATATTTCGTTAGTTTTTAATACCTATGTAATTTTATGGTTGCATATTTTTATTAATTAGTTGAAACTGAATTTTATAATTATGTATTACAATAAAACGCTGTTTTTATGAGTATGACTATAAAATATTATTAGGGAGGGAAATATAGATCTGGGGGCACGGCAGTGCCCCCGCCAAGTCGAGGAAAAAAGCGGCACGGCCGTATCATCCTTTTCTCGAAGCAGTTCAGGCCATTTCCGAAACACTATTACTTCGTTATGGATAAATCTAGAAGCCTGAATTTTTACTAACCAAGTAGGCATTGTATAAACTCGGTATATTTCAAATTTAATTTAATTTGAACCAGTAGTTTATGAATTATAACTAGTCAAAATTTCTTAATTTTGTCACTCACTGACTGACCGATCATCAAAACTCTAAGGCACTTCTAGCAGACATAGAAACTTCAAATTTGGAATACAATTATTGTTTAATATATAAATCAGGGAAAAATTAAAATATTTTACAATTTCGGTCCAGTTTCCGAGATACACCAACTGCATAAATAACTTTGTAATCGCATATAAACATATAGTATTACAAAGTTACATTTGCAGTGAATGAATCAGTGTACCTATATATGTATAATGGAATAATAGGTGTAAATAGCTACCTAGATATAACTATCTACAAAAAGAAATGAGATGCCATCAAAAACATGACTTGTAAAAAAGCCAAGTCTCGCAACTCAGTTCTACCGTAAAAAGTTGTGAGATCCATGTAATACCAAGTCGGCTAATTTGTTCAGTCCATAGATTGATACATAGATTGACTTGGCAATCGCACTAAACAATCTAATTTAATATAATATGTATTACTTGTGAGATATATTGTGTTTTCATGCGATTGCCAAGTCAATCTATGTATCAATCTATGGACTGAATAAATTAACCGACTTGGTATTACATGGATCTCACAACTTTTTACGGTAGAACTGAGTTGCGAGACTTGGCTTTTTTACAAGTCATGTTTTTGATGGCATACAGATATTAACACTTAAGTACACTGTTATCAAATTAAATCAAACTTTTTAAATAAATAAAAAAAATGGTGCTTCCCTAAGTATTAATAACTATATAAAGACATTCTTGGGTTTAGGTTTTTTTTTATGTAGACGAACTATCATCGCAAAAATGTAAAAATTTTAAATTGGAGAGGGAGAGGGATTTCTCTACGTGATAAAGTTAGAAATGAAGATATTCGCAGTAGAACCAGAGTAACTGACATAGCTCAACGGAATATTACAGTGAAATGGCAATGGGCTGGCTATATAAGTTGGAAAACAGATAAAAAATAGGAAGAAAGGTTCTCGAGTGGCAACCTCGTACAGGTTAGCGAAGTAGTACTCAACCTTTATTCCTCTTCACGTATTCTCATACGCTTTTCTTCACACACACACACACACACATCACATACACACACACACACACACACACAAATAGGTCGTAAATAATACTTACCTTGTACTATTAGGCAAGAGTGAATAGGTTTTTGTTAAGTCAGTGCAATGCATATCTTAGGCTACATAACCACTTACCGATGGGATTGTAGTTGCTTTAGTACTTGCTGGGTAAAAATAGTAAAAAAAAATTTACCCTGTGAAAGTTTGCATTTAGATATAATTTTTCTAACCAACCATAAAAATATGATGAGAATATGTATATAAGTATAAAGGTTGCCTCACACAGGACAGTAATAATATAATATTATATCTTCCATTATCTACGCATGAAAACTTTTAAAATGTCTGAATCCCGAGGTATGTTCATATTAAGAGGCTCAATAGAGCCACATTGATATGCATGGGGATCGTTTTGTAATTTCACATCGTTATCGAAAAAACATTGTACGTATTTCAGATGGCGGTTTGCAAAACACGATTCCACAAAAATTCACTCAATAGAAAATAATTGCAACGTTGCTTCTGAAAATACTTAAATTTTCAACGTCAATTTTTTCTTACGTGGTAGAGCCATGCTGCAGCTATATATGCTGTGTTTGGTATGGTGAGTGTAGAGAACCGGAGAACCTTTTTACTGGAAACGAGGCATTACATCTTAGTCCTCAAGGGTGACAACGCATCTACATTTTGATACGTAATCGAGAAGAGATGTTGATGTTTATGGGCCGTAGCAACCACTTACCATCAGGTGGACTGTGTGTTCGTTTGCCACCCTTATTCTATTAAAAAAAAACTTTCTGAGATTTCAGTAAAATAATGTTAAGTATTGTAAGCACTCGTACAATTATATATCTCATGTAAATAAAGCTATTGGGCTATTTTGATTTTTAATAAAGTGATTTTACTTTATAGGTTAAATAATTTATTTACCGTTCTATATCAAGAACCGTTTTTCTGTCACTCCTATTGAATTTGACAGTGCTTGCTGAAATTTAGCATCTTTAGATGGATCAGAATCGCGCGCTGATCCGGCTGTTAGATATTGCAAAAATAATCGAAAATATTTATTTTTACTTTCATACTTTCAAGCAAGTATTAACAAATATTTTTATTGTTTTGTTATTCTATTGTTTACAGTTATTATCACGTCTTAGCTTTACACCAAGAATTACATTAAAAATTCTTTATGGGATGCGATGTAATGCGCATACTTTATTTTCATCAATAACTATAATATATACCTATATTTGTTTTTTTTACCAGTAGAGTTTCAACACAATCTTAAAAAAGTTCAATGAATTAAAAAAATGCCCTAATTATCGGCATTGGTATATAATTTCAAGTCAGTGTTTTACAGTTAAAGATCAGTTATAAAGAGCCAAAATTCTTATTTTCATTTTGATTAATTTAATTCGAGAATACAATAAATGTGAAAGGGCTTTTATCTGCAATAATAATTTTCATCAAAAATAACATAGACTTATAAAAGTCATATACACGGTCAATCATACTGAAGATTATCAATTGTACTACAAAATATTTAAAAGACTATTTCCAGTATAATGACCCGAATATCATCATTAATGTTTGACTGGCACACTTAAATGTTTTATCACATGGCTAAATGATTGACTATTATATTATAATAAGGTCATGCTTTTCTATAAAAAGTTGCAAGAAATTTTAAATCACGGACCTATTGGTTTGTTTTACTTTTCACTTAATTAGTGAAAAACAAGATGGACTGACCTAAAAGTTTACTTTCTTGTATAAAAAGTGCTATTTAGAATTTTATGCAAATAATAATTAAAGTTTCTATGTAAATAAGCATGTAATATACCCCCCATGAGCAATGACAATAATAAACGGCCCCCAGTCCCCGGCGGCCCCGCTATTCCTGGCTACGGTGGCGACCATGGTAACGGCGGGGCAGGGGGTGCTAAGAATATCCGGTGGAGGTTCGGTTGCCACCTTAGACGACTCGACCTGGCAACGTACAACGCACGCACCCTGAGGACTGACGAGAAGATCGTGGAGCTGGAAGAAGAGATAGACAAGTTGCGCTGGCATATTATAGGATTATCCGAAGTCCGAAGAGAGGGGGAGGACATGGTAATCCTCGAATCCGGCAACTTGTTCTATCACCGGGAGGGCGACCATCTGTCCCAAGGAGGTGTCGGATTTATCGTCCACAAGTCTCTCGTTAACAACGTTGTAAAGATCGGGAGTGTGTCGACGAGGGTTGCGTACCTTATACTCAGAATCACCAAACGGTATTCGCTGAAGGTCATACAGGTTTACGCACCAACCTCGGCACACCCCGATGAGGAGGTGGAGGAAATGTATGAGGATATCTCTAGAGCCATGCATTCCTCCAAAACCCAATATACGGTGTTAATGGGAGACTTCAATGCAAAACTAGGCACAAGAGAGAACGGTGAGCTGAAGGTAGGGAAATTTGGAATAGGGCAACGGAACCCAAGGGGCCAGCAGCTGGCCGACTTCATGGAGAAAGAGGGACTCTTTATGATGAACTCTTTCTTCAAGAAGCGGCCCCACAGGAAGTGGACCTGGTCGAGCCCCGACGGTTCGACAAAAAATGAGATTGACTTCATTATGACGACCAGACGACAGCTGTTCAGTGATGTTTCAGTGATCGCGAGGGTGAAAACCGGCAGCGATCACCGAATGGTTAGAGGCACACTGAACCTAAATGTTAAGTTGGAGAGGTCTCGTCTGATGAAGTCAACGCTCCGTCCCCCTCGTGCTCTAATCCAGGGTCCCGAAACCTTTCAGCCCGAGTTACAAAACCGTTTCCAGTGCCTAGAAGACTGCAATGAAGTGGACGATATGAATGACAAGCTCGTGGAAACTGTCCATGCGGTCGGAGCTAAGTTCTGCAAGACCCACCGCAGAAGAACACAAAAACTCTCCGATCACACTCTTAATCTCATGGCTGTTAGACGGGAGATGAGGCTACATTCTTCAACAGATTTGACAGCATACAGGCAACTGAACAGACAGATCTCCAAATTCATGCGGCGGGACTTACGCAACTTCAATACAGCTCGTATTGAAGAAGCGATCGAGCGGAACCAAGGCTCCAAAGTCTTTGCCAGAGATCTGTCTGCCAGAAAGAGCCAACTGTCAAAGCTGAAGACCGAATGTGGCAGCATCGTTTCCGGGGCACCTGAGATTTTGAGTGAGATTGAGAGGTTCTATGGGCAGCTGTACACGTCATCGTTGGAGCCACACGCAAGTGTGAGTAACGATCCAAGAGCGAGTCTTATTCGACACTATTCCGAAGATATCCCGGACGTCAGTCTGAGCGAGATTAGAATGGCTCTCCAGCATCTTAAAAACGGCAAGGCCCCAGGCGAGGATGGAATTACAGCGGAGCTTCTGAAAGCGGGTGGAAGACCGGTACTTGAAGTCCTTCAGAAGCTCTTTAATTCCGTCCTCCATGGTGGCATTACACCGGAGGCGTGGAGCAGAAGTGCGGTGGTCTTGTTCTTCAAGAAAGGTGACAACGCTCTCTTGAAGAACTACCGACCGATTTCCCTTCTGAGCCGCGTCTACGTGCTGTTTTCGAGAGTCATTACGAATCGTCTCGCGCGCAGACTTGACGACTTCCAGCCTCCCGAACAAGCCGGTTTCCGAAAGGGCTTTAGCACCATAGACCACATACATACCCTACGGCAAATTGTACAGAAGTCCGAGGAGTACAATTTGCCACTATGTCTGGCGTATGTGGACTATGAGAAAGCCTTTGATTCCGTCGAAATTTGGGCGGTGCTGCAGTCCCTTCAGCGGTGCCAAGTTGACTGTCGGTATATCGAAGTGCTGAAGTGTTTGTACAGTAGAGCTACGATGACTATCCGAGTACAGAACCAGAGTACGAAACCTATCCAATTGCAGAGAGGTGTAAGACAGGGTGACGTTATATCCCCGAAACTCTTCACCGCTGCATTGGAAGACGTTTTCAAGCTTCTGGACTGGAAAGGATACGGAATTAACATCAATGGCGAGTACATCACTCACCTTCGATTTGCCGACGATATAGTCCTCATGGCAGAATCGCTGGAGGAGCTAAGCATTATGCTCAATGACCTCAATAGTGTCTCCCAACGGATAGGTCTTAAGATGAACATGGACAAAACAAAGATTATCTTTAATGTCCATGTCACACCTATGCCGGTAGTTGTTGGGAGCACTAAGCTCGAAGTTGTTGACGAGTATGTTTACCTGGGACAAATAGTCCGACTAGGTAAGTCCAACTTCGACCGAGAGGTCAATCGACGGATTCAACTCGGCTGGGCAGCGTTCGGGAAGCTACGACACATCTTCTCGTCAGAAATACCTCAAAACCTTAAAACAAAATTGTACAACCAGTGCGTGTTGCCAGTGATGACTTACGGAACTGAGACGTGGTCCTTCACTGCTGGCCGTATGAGGAAGCTCAAGGTCGCTCAGCGAGCTATGGAGAGGGCTATGCTCGGAGTTTCTCTGCGTGATAAACTTAGGAATAAGGATATCCGCAGTAGAACCAGAGTAACCGACATAGCCCAACGGATTAGTAAGCTGAAGTGGCAGTGGGCCGGCCATATAGCTCGAAGAACCGACAACCGATGGGGAAGAAAGGTTCTCGAGTGGCAGCCTCGTACCGGTAGCCGAAGTGTAGGGCGTCCCCCCACAAGATGGAGTGACGACCTGGTAAGACATGCAGGAAGTCGATGGATGCAGGTGGCTCAGGACCGTGCTTTGTGGCATTCCTTGGGGGAGGCCTATGTTCAGCAGTGGACTTGTGAAGGGCTGTAATGATGATGATGATGATGATGTAAATAAGTGTAACATAGCGGGTATTATATCCAATGGTAGCGGCCATCCATATTTGCAAAGCCAGCATCATTTTCTGTACAGAAACCGCCAAAGTGTTGCTCAAGGCACTAAAACAAAGCAGCTGATAAAAATTTTACACTCATAACTGTTAACAAAAACTGTTTCTGCAAATGGTCTTATAGATAATAATAACTATTCCGCCGTGTTAGGTGCAGGAGCTATTATTATAAGGAGAAGAGGTAAAATTTTGTTTTAGAAATGCGCAATCAATACTGTTTTGTCTGCAATTGAGCATAAAATAAAAAATAACTTCAGCCAAAGAGCATAACTGGCATTATACTCAGGCCCATCAATTGGTATGGAAAAAAAATAATTTTACCAGGTTTAAAAAAAACAATCAAAATTCAAAAAAACATAAATATTAAAATCAAAAAATTAATATATGTATGTCTATACATACATATAATGATTTATGGCCGCTTAGTAACTGACGGTGACTCAATATAACATCCTACAGTGATGCCGAAACTAAGAGGAGAGAATCACTGTAGAAAAGGTAATAATTTATTGCGGAAATTTTGTGATAAAATTAAAAAAATTACAAACTTATGCAAGTTGATCTAACTTAGTTTAACTTATCCTTATGCCTTACAAAAAAAAAACAAATAATAAAATAGTCAGATGGCGTCAGTTTTTAAGAAGATATAACAAAAAAAAATTTCATAAAAGTTCAGTATTTCATTGATTATATACCGCTGACACTTAATCACGCTTTTCGAAACCACGCCAATTGTAAACAATACTTGTGTGAAAAGACAAAATCTTCTTTTCAAATTTCCGCCGAGTTGTAAGTAGAAAGCCAAATAGGTCATGTGTCAGTTTTAATTAAATATATTTTATGTGAAGTGATCTTGACTACGTTTCATCAATTAACCATTGGTAAAAATTAAAACAGGAATTTTACAATTGTGTTTACAAGAAACATTATTAGTTGAACCTTGCAGCTTGTTCATATATTTTTATTATAAATACCTATAAATGTATATATTATTAATAAATAGTTCCCATATTATTTTGGATTATTTTTTATTTTGCCCTATCTGTAATGTTCTACGCTCTATAGAAAATGTGGCGTATGACATGACTGACAATCTTTCGAATGTTTTATCTAGGTACAAAGATGTTTTACGTTTTCGTCGCCTCCACATGATATTTTTGTCAGCATACGGTACCCTTCTGTTTCTGAAACGAATATGAATATTGCTACAAAGTAAAGTAAAAGGCTATACAAGTCCCTCTACTGAACACAGAACTCTTTTTTTATTTCTGACAGGGTTTTAGGGCAAGGAAATGCCCGCCGAACTGCCCCAATGCGTGTTGACGAAAATTGCAATTACAAGTTGCATTCGTGCTGTCGGGGATCAAACCCGGGAATAATATACAGCGAACGCTTTGACCCAGATCTACTAATACGATACAAATAAATACGATTTAACATATATAATAAAAAACTCTTACGTAATTGAAACTTGAACACTTGATAGCTCGTGACGCCTACCGGACAAAGCTACAGCACAATGTAAATGAAGATGCGTAACCACGACATAATTCTCAGTGATGCGCAAGCATAACAGGCAGTACGTCACTTTTATAATTGTCATCTCTGCAGTCTATTAATCTTTGTACTTTTATAAGTAATACAGAAAGTAGTTGCTAGACGATGTTGACGTTGGCTAAAATCTCTGCGATAGCCGTTTCGTCAAGGTCATTCAGGCTAGTTAAAGCCTTAACTTTATTGACATTGACATAAAACAAAACGCGTGTGTGTATTTGTGTACGCACGTAAGAAGTTATACTTCTTTAGTGTAACAAAACAAAAATAACAAAAATAAAACACGTTTTATACATTCATATATACTCGAGGTTCTCACGAAAACTTAACAATTGTCAGACCATTACCAACTGAAGTTGTAAAAAAATCACACTCATCATTTTTCTCAAACGCGCCAAAAGAAGTATAACTTCAAAGCTTGAGTAAGCACTTAGCACACTCAGAACGTTGTTTAAAACAAGTTGCAAGTTAGCTGCCTGCATACTTAACTCATTGTCTGACTGTGTACCTAACACAAAAATCTTTATCAGACTGTGCATTGCGTAAGCGTACATATACGGTGAAGCCTCGTGAAGCAGCTCAAGCGAAATTTAAGGGATAGCAATCCAAAGCTAATTTAACAACCCAACAATATCCATTGCTTCGTGTGATTGAAAAATTCGTTTGCTCAAGAAAAACCACGCAATGGATGTTGTTAATTTGTTAAATTGGTATGGTTTGTCATTTTAGGTGTGTTACGCAAATAGGCTATGGATTTAATTTCTATAATTATATGAAATAAGAACTCATATTAGTAAAAATATCGATATCAGCTGCCCATATTGCTGAGTAACCCTATAAAAGGCGGCCATTTTATGCACCAGATTTGTTTAGGTAGTCACGCTAATTCTGTAGGTATGCCCAGTTCATATACTTCTAAGTCAGTAGTCGTATCTATTAAACTCCGGATTCCCGGTACTCGTATATAGAAACAGACTACTCTTTCCTAAAATACAACGAATTTGCATGTTTACTCTTTTTGAAGCATTAGTATTCGATAAACTATAACAAGACTCACAACATTAAAGTGTTCTATTATCAGCTTATATACAATATATGTAAGAAAAACTTACCACAATCCACAACACAACTCACGATATAGATTAGGCTTGGGCAAAAAATATCTATATATTGAATTACCGATATTTTTTAATATCGATATATATCGTCGAATTTTAAATCGCAATGTATCGATATATCGATATTTATTTTAGAATATCGAATTCGTATCAATTTCGATATATTTTAAAATGTTGTATTAATGACAAAACATGTAACAACAAAAGGAGGTACAAAAGTATTAATGTGTGGTTGGTTGTCGTGCTTTTTGTTTTCGTCGTACAACCGTCAGTAATATAAAATTTTGGACCTTATCTTTACATCATGCAAATGATGACGATAAATTGATATTTTTCAACTGATATATATCGATACTGTTTAAAAATATCGATTCGATATATATCGATATATCTTTTCCCCTTGCCCATCCCTAACATAGATCATTGAAAATAGATATGTAACAAGCTATAGATATACGATATGATAAGATAAGATATACGACAGTGATCCAGTGATCAGTGAGTTTTATTCAGTTTTCCCAACTACACGTTTTGGCGCTGCAGTCGCCCATATTGACAGATGAGTAAGGCTAGCCGCACACACGCAATAATATTGTCAATGCAAGATTGTCAAAAATCTTCATCAATATATGGTCCCGCACACTATGCAATATTATTGGCAATTTTTCATGGTACAATCTGACTTAGTCGCTCTGCAGCTAGATTCATGTGTGCACGTTTAATATAATGGATAGAAAGAAAAAAGGCGTTACATTGAGTATTGCATTAATTTTACTAACTAAGAAAGGGCAATCAAGAAAGAAACCATGGATTAATCTTTTTTTTCATTCAATTTTTTTCTATACTTCTCTCGTGCTATTTGGTTTGATTTTTTTTATAAATATCGAATAACTTATCAAGCGCATTATTTTTTCTAACTTTATGGCAAGATGCTTCGCAGGATATATAATTCTGGATAAGTTTCCCATGTTTTAACAAATATTGCTTTTCCGTGAGAGTACTATCATCAACAGTATCAACACTATTTCCACTGTTTTTGTCCTCCATTTTGAATAAAAACGAACGTCCGCCTGCCATGAAATCTTTTCCTCAACTAAAATATTGCCGAGCGATCGCAAACGACAATATTATTGACAATACCCCTGCCTCCCCCCGATATTGACGTGACAAAATCAGAATTTCTGGATATCAACAATAATATTGAACAATATTGCAATACAGGCCGCACACACACAATATTATTGACAATACGTACTTTATTGTCAATAATATTGCGTGTGTGCGGCTAGCCTAATGAAGCTATGTATAGCTTACTGATTGCAAGCACAAAACCTTTAAATTATCGATATCGATGATTAGTGGTGTTCTTATTTTATCGATATCGACATAAGGGTGCATTATACAGAGAGTAATAATATAATATTACTTAATGAAACAATTATAGTTCATTAACATTTATTTTTTATTCAAGTACACCAACATCATATACATATACACGTAATCTTAGGATTAAATTAAAGGCACATTAAGCTATATAAACAAATTAGAAAATTGTACATAGCATTGTACATAAGTACAATTTGATAAGAAACAGAGCAATATTTATATTTCATTAAATAAAGCAAATTAAGGAAATTAAACCAAAAGAATCATATTTAAGTGCTTAATATTTTACTTTTCAAGTTACTTTTTATACAAATTTTAAAATAGATATAATTCAAATAGTTATAAATTAAGTGAGCACCTAACCTGTATAAGATAAGGAATTTTGCTAGGGTATATTAAATTATTATTTGGTCTATATAAATTTGTTTGTTAGGCAAGACAAACATTTTTTGTAATAGTTTATATAGTCTTTGGAGCTTTGTTTTATTAGTAGCAATGTTATTTGTGAATGTAATGTATGTTTATCAATAAATATTATTATTATTATTATTTTTATCTAGGGTAAACCTGGCCATTTATTTTACAAAATTGTTTTAATTGTATTAATAAGAAAGTTATTTGTTTAATACACACATGTTAGCTCATGACCACATCGCTGCGCTATGTATACCCAACATAGCGCAGCGATGTGTGCATGAGCTCTAATCAACGCGACGGGTTCACCAACAGGTTCACAGATGATCCGTCTGGGTACAAGCCGGGTTGCGCCATGCCGGCTCAGTCAGGGTATATGCGTAAGCATCACATTAGTCTGTGTAGGTCTGTTGGTCGTGCGTATATAAATAAATAGACTAACAGACTAACTAAGCAGATAAATGTAAAAAGTAATTCATATAATGAAAAAAATAATGTAATTGTGTATAGTGATGACATAGGCAAAAACTTGGGTATATCATTGAATAACTGTTTTAAAAGGCAACAGATAAGTAATTACTGCATGCCTGGAGCATCATTCAGTGATATTATGAATAAAAATTTAACTAGTAAATTTAACCCTAATAGTATATTAATAATTTTTGTTGGGAGAAGAGGCAATATGAACAAGAATCAATTATTAAAATATATCTAATAACATAAATTTGGTTAAAGTTATCTTGTTTACATTGCCTTACATAGAGGGGTGGCCACAGGAAAATAAACTAAGACATAATTTAAATTTAATGATACATAACTTGACATGTAACAATAACTTAAATTTGACATTTAATTGTAAGAATAATAATGATAAATTTCATTTGATTGACATTAATAATTTAACTAAAAAGTTTTTGACAAGAGATACGTATTACCTATCAAAGTATAGTTTAAGACTGGTAGCAAATACGCTATCTTATTATTTATATTTTAACTCAGCCAATGATTTGGCTACCTTGACACCTGCTTCTTTTGAGCAACAAAATAATTTTACATTTGATTTGGAACCAGTTCCAAGTAATTTAAATTAGATAATAAGACAATAGAGGTAATCTCTAGCAAAGATAATTTAAATAGCTTAGAATGCAACTTACCAATACATAATTATGTAATTTCACAAAACAACAATAATAAAAACTGTATCAACCTGGTGCATCAAAATATACAAGGTATGTCAGACAAAAATTAGAAATTGAATTATTTTTAAATAGTAACAGTATACATATTTAATGTATTACAGAACATTGGTTGAAAGATTACAACTCCATGTTTAATTTCAGTAATCACCAGGTGGTCAGTTCGTTCAATAGATACTCGTATACTAAACTACGTGGTGGCTCCTTAATATTAGCTAATAAGTCCTTATCATGTAAAGAACGTAAAGACATTGTGAGCCTCTCTGTTGAGCGTACTGTAGAAATGGCATGTGTTGAGCTTGAGCACCTTATTGTTGTCAGTGTTTACAGACCCCCATGTTCAAGTTATGATACTTTTGAAAAAATTATGGAAGAAGTTTTAGTTAAGCTTAATAAACAGAATAAATCTCTTGTAGTGTGTGGTGAATTTAATATCAATGTTGCGGACAGCTAGAGATCCGCCGCCCCGTCGACCCTTCATACCCCGTTGCGCCCCGCACACCCCGCGCACCGGAGCCGAGTGACGACCAATGGGCGTGCAGCATCGTCGCGCGGCACTACTCACAGACTGAGACGCTCTCTTGCGGGATATAAGAAGGGCGTTTTGGTCTGTGAGTTGATTCCGCCTGTGGCACCGCTCTCGTGCGGTCGTCTCAGGTAGTCCGCGCAGCCGTCCCCGTACGGTAGTGCTCTCTCGCTCTCGCGCCTCCACTGTCCTGCTTGCGCTGTACAGCGTCGACGCCTTGGTGAGTCATTTTTGCTATCAGTTCTTGCCCCCCTGTCTTCGGGCGGGGAGGTTTGACTGACCTCCGCTTGTTACCTGTTATATTTTTTGTTATTTTTTGTTAACTATTTCTATTTTTGTTTTCATTATTTATTTGTATAACGTGTACGTGTATACTGTTTCTAGGGAGTTACTTGCTCTTTTCAGAGCAAGGCCCTGCTCTTTTAAGAGTAAGGGCATTACTCCTGGGATAAAGAACGTCCCGTTCTTCTGAGAACGGTGATCCCGCCCTTACTGTATAGGTTCAGAACGTCTCTGTTCTTTTCAGAACAGCATCCCCCCAGCCCCATTCGTTTTCAGCATCATGTCTAAACAAGACCTTATAGGGTCTATCGTGTCAGGCCTTAATAGGCTAGATAATTCGGCTCTCGCCGCAATAGTGGCAACTATTGCCTCATATGCCCCTCAGGCAACTCAACCGCCACCCGTTATAGTGGCCTACCTAGAGTCCAAGAACTCTTTCGCCCCTCTAGATATGGAGTACGCATGCTCCGAGTCTGAGTCCACTGCGTCGGCCCCCCGGAAGAGGCCCGCCACCTATTCTGGCACCGATTCATCGGAGTCCTGTGACTCCGACGGAACCGGTGAGTCGTCCTTTACGACTGCCTCCTCAAAACGCGGCGGTAAACGCACCGCGAAAAACCGCACACCTGCCGTCTCAGCGGCCCCTGCCGCTCCTTCAACCTCCGCAGCCCCCGTTGCTGCCTCAAACCCCGCAGCTCCCGCTGCCGTCCCTGCCCCCGCAGCCCTCGCTGCTGCTACGGCTTCCATAATGTCAATGGACATCGCCCCACCATCCAAGCCAGCTTCCCGCTGTGCCCCAGTCCTTGCAAAGAAGCAAGTCCCGCCCCCTGTCTTCCTAAGAGACAAGGCAAGATTCACCAAGTTGTCAAAATTCTTATACGACGCAGGCATTAAATATGACCATGCGATTAACCTCGGGGAGACTATTAATATCATTCCCAACTCTATCGATGCCTTCCGTAGTATCACCAAGCTATTCACAGCCGAACAAGTCTCCTACCATACATACGCTCTTCCGGAAGAGCGTAAAGTCAGGGCCGTCATCCGCGGCATTCCATTCGAATTTTCCAACGAGGAAATCCTTGAGGACCTTAAGTCCCAAGGTTTCCCTGTAGAAGCCGTGCACAAAATGCACAATAGAACGGGCCAGAGGTTCAATCTTGCCCTAGTCATTCTAACCAACGTGCCGGAGGCAAAAGCCATCTTCCGGCAGGTACGCACAGTGTGTGGCCTGTCGAGAGTGAGGGTTGAGCCCCCACATAGGCGCGGGTTCCCGGCGCAGTGCCACCGCTGCCAGCTATATGGTGATGCGGCGGCCAACTGCTCCGCCCCACCCAGGTGCGTTAAGTGCCTTGAACCACACAACACTAAAGAGTGTCCTCGGCCCAAAGACGCCGAATCCCCACCCGCATGTGTCCTGTGTAAACAAACAGGCCACCCGGCAAACTACAGAGGCTGCCCCTGCGCACCTCATCCTCGCCCCAGTAGGCAAGCTCCACCGCCGGTCAATGACCGCTCATTCCCGGCTCTTTACCAACGGCCCCGTCAGGGCCTTTCTCAGCCCATCCAGGGCTTCTCTCGACCCTCTCAGGGTCCCCTTAGGCCCCCTAAGGGCATTATTCGGCCCCCTCCGGGCTTCTCTAAGCCTATGCAGCCTCCAGTCTTTCTCTGGAGCTCCAAAAATGCAGACCCACCGCGGACAACAACCTCCGCCCACAACAATCACAGCCCTCTATGGCTGATGACCTAAAAACGGTGTATTCCGCTATTAGGAACATCGACGTTGGGGAAATCGCTGTGTTAGCATGCAAATTGCGCGCTGCAAGGTCCCCTCAGGACCGTCTCCTCGCTCTTGCAGAGAATCATAATCTTTTGTGCTCGTTGTAAGTTAAGTTAACTTAATTAACTTAACTTACAATGACAGAGCAGGTTGCTCTACCAAAGTCTCACGGTCGTATCAAACCTAAGGGTTTATCGCTTGTATCCTTTAATATTCGCGGTTTGCGAAATAACCTCCCAGAACTTAAGCTCTTTCTTCAAAATCGTGAAGCCGATTTCCTCCTCCTACAGGAAACTAATCTCAAAACTAAGGACACTAAAGGCCTTTCTATTAAAAACTTTTCTCTTCTTCGTAATGACAGGCACGACCGCCGAGGTGGCGGTACGGCCATTTATTACAAGAAGTCACTCCACTGCTCTCCCATTTCTACTCCGCAGCTTACCAATATGGAAGCCACGGTATGCAGGCTAGCTATGACTGGACATCAGTCCATCCTCATAGCCTCCTGTTACATCCCTTCAGGAACCCATCCCCTCAAAAAAGATTTTGAGTCTATTTTATCTTTAGACAATTCAGTCATTATGTTTGGAGATTTTAACTCCAAGCATACTGAATGGACATGCCGTACTACCTCCCCTAGTGGCAAGATACTGCTCGATATCACGCAGTCTCTTGACCTCACCGTTCACAGTCCCCTAGGTGCTACTCACTATCCCGATGTCACCGACCACGCTCCCGACGTGCTAGATTTTGCACTACTCAAAAGTGTTTCCCTAAACCTCAGGGCAATCGAGACACTAGACGATCTAGGATCCGACCACCGACCGGTCTCCCTCATTCTTGGCCATCAGCTACCCCCCTCAACACCCTCGACCAAAACCTTCACAAATTGGAAGGGCTTCAAGGAGTTCCTAGCGAATGCTCTGGACTCACAGGACTCTCCCATCTCCCTATCGTCGGACTTAGACAGTCTCGAAAAAATCGACACCGCGGTCGATTCACTCTCCACCCTTATTAAAACCTCCCTTAAGGAGAATGAAAGGGTAGTCCCGGTTGCTAATAATAGTGGGCTTCCCCTACATATTAGCAACCTATTAAAAGCCAAGAAAGCTGCTTTCCGGAGAGCAGCAAAATATCCCACGCCCGAATATAGGCACACGGCTAATCGCCTTCAACGAGAACTCCGTTTCCGCCTCTCTGAATTTCGAGACCTCGAAAAGAGTAAACTCATGGAGAATATCTCTCCCTCTCATACAGCGTACTATCGGATGGCAAGAGCCCTCCGCATAGACGCTATCACCCACACTCCCCCTCTCTCCCGTCCCGACGGTACGGTAGCCTTCGAGGACGAAGAAAAGGCTGAGTGCTTTGCAGACAGCATTGCCGCTCAATGCTCTCCTAGCTCTCAACCCGTTGACCCTTCACACGTCCAGGCAGTGGAAGATGAGGTCCGCCGCCGGAACTCACCCCCAACAGCCTCCGAACCTATCTCTGTGTCCAATGATGAGATTTCATCCCTCATCAAAGGACTTAAGCCCAAAAAGGCTCCGGGCGCGGATGGCATCTCCAACCAAGCCCTAAAACACTTTCCTGAGCAGGTGTTAACCTTTTTATCTATTATCTTCAACGCCTGCTTCAACCTTAGTTACTTTCCCACTACGTGGAAAGAGGCAACTGTGATTGGTATTCCCAAACCAGGCAAGCCTCTCAACCTCCCCTCCTCAAGGCCATGGGCAAGCTCTTTGAAAGAGTCATCCAAAATCGCATGAGGCGCCATCTGTTTCCCACAGACGGTGACCCTCTTATCATTCCCCATCAATTTGGTTTCCGAGCGAAACACTCCTGCCCCCAACAAGTTCACCGTATTGTGGAATATATCCTCAGCGGTTTTTATCCCCGTCGTCATAAGACTATCGCGGTCTTTTTCGACATCGCCAAAGCCTTTGATAGAGTCTGGCATACAGGCCTTATCAACAAACTATACAAAACAGGTCTCCCCGATCGTCTAGTACGTCTCGTGGCCTCTTATCTAAATCATCGTACCTTTCGTTTTAGACACGAAGGCACGCTATCTTCACAGCGCCCCATCAAAGCTGGTGTCCCTCAGGGCTCAGTACTTGCTCCTCTGCTGTACATCCTGTTCAACAACGACATTCCCATTCCGCCGAAAGGTGTTCAGCTCTCCCTCTTCGCAGACGACACTGCTCTCTACTGTAAAGGTATCTCGCTACCTTTCATACGGAACAAGGTCCAAAAGTCAATTGACGACCTAGGAGCTTGGTTCAAAAATGGCGCATCGATGTGAACCCGGAGAAGAGCTCCGCCGTTCACTTCGATTATAAACGACGCCTTCTCAAAAACACTCCACCAATACGTATGCTAGGGACCCCTTTTTTTTTTTTTTTGCGGATGGAATATCATCTAATGACGCCTTTCGCTGTGGGTGGAGCGGAAGGGAGTGTCAGACTTTTACTGACTAAAAACCATCCGTGTTCCTTCAGTGCCCTTACGTTCCGGAGCCGCGGTATCTCTTTCGAACAGCCCGCAGCCCCGGCAGGCGTCGGCCCTTGCGGGCCCCTTCACGCTGCTGACAGCTCTTTGAGGCGCGCGTGGAACAAAACGCGCCGTCGACACGGCCTGTCGTCGTTAGACGGACGGACGGCGAGCTACCCATTGCTCGCCGTCCACAGGCCCGCGCCTACGGTGGTCGCGGGCCACGACGTAGCCCCCGACGCCCGGGGCGTCTCCCGCGGCGGCCGGGAAGGAAAGCTGTTGCTCTTTCCTTCTCCCGCTCCGCCACCTCCTTCGCTAGCATCACTGCTTCGCAGAAGGTGGTGACGGCATCCCATTCCGTCTCGCTCCGGACCATGGCTTCGACCAGGGCCGGACGCGAGAGGTCGCCGCCGTCTATCGCCGCTACGAGGACACGGCGGTGCTCCGCCCAAGCAGGGCACACCTCCACGGTGTGCTCCACCGTGTCCTCCGGTCGATCCTCGCAGTGGGAGCACCCGGGCGTTTCCTCCCGCCCGATTCGGTGCAGGAACCTCCCAAACACACCGTGTCCGGTGAGGACCTGCGTCAGGCGGAAGGTGAGGACGCCGTGGCGTCTCTCAAGCCACTCCTCAAAGAGGGGTCTTATCGCCGCTATAGTGGCGTGGCCAGCACGGGGTTGCGACAGTCGCTCTCTCCATGTCGCCATGAGATCATGCCGGAAGTCTGTCCGCTGCGCGACAACTTGCCGCGGCAGCGGGGTTTCCCCCCGGCATAGTGCCTCCGCGCGCCATTCGTGCAGACGCGCGAGGACTATCGCCTCCAGATCCCATGGCGGCAATCCGGCAAGGAGGCTCGCCGCCTCGCGGGAGATCGTGCGGTAGCCGCGAACCATCTTTACGGCAACCACCCTTTGGGGCGCGTTTAGGTGGTGGACGGCAAGCCGCGCCAAACCACGCGCCCACACCGGGGCCCCGTAAAGGGCCATGGACCTCACGACCCCCGCGTAGAGCCTCCGGCAGGAGGCGTTTGGCCCCCCCAGGTTCGGCAGGAACCGTCTGAAGGCAGCCCCGGTCCGTTCCAGTTTGGGAGCCAAACGTCGGAAGTGCTCAACGAAGTTCCATCGGCCGTCGAGGACGAGTCCTAGGTGCTTCAACGTCGACTCGACGCCGATGGATACCCCTCCTACCATCACTGAGGATTCCGGTGGTGGCCTGTTCCGAGGACCATAGAAGTGCATGGCCTCGGACTTGTGCAGAGCCACCTCGAGACCCAGTTGCCGGATCCTCTCAACGACTATCGCAACCCCGCGTGTCATAGTTTCCGCCGCCGCCTCGTACGACCCCCCTTGTGCCAGTACCAGCGTGTCGTCAGCGTAGCAAACTACGCTGACGCCGGTAGGGAGGTCGGCGCGCAGCACCCAGTCGTAACCGATGTTCCACAGGGGCGGCCCCAGAACCGAACCCTGTGGGACACCGCACGACATCTCTCGCCGGTTCCACTCACCGTTTCGACCGGGGTAGATGACGGCCCTATCCGTCAGATAGTCCCCGACTATACGACGGAGATAGGTCGGCACCCGGTGATACCGGAGTGCCTCCCTAATGCAGCTCCAGGGCATGGAGTTGAAGGCGTTGGCGATGTCGAGAGACACCGCCAAGACAACCCCCCCCCCCTGGCCACTGCATCCCCCGTTGTGAGGGCTCTCACGCGCATGATGGCGTCCACCGTAGAGCGCCTCTTGCGGAAACCAAACTGGTGTTCCGCAAGATCCGGCCCCGTCCCCGCAAGGTGCTCGGCGAGGCGGTTTGCAATTACTCTTTCAAAGAGCTTGCCCACCTCGTCGAGCAGCACCACGGGCCGGTATGCGGACGGAGAGTCCGCAGGGCGCCCCGGCTTCCGAATGAGGACCAGCTTCCCCGTCTTCCAACGAAGCGGGAATTGGCCTCTCTCCAAGCATGCGCTTAGGAGCCCCTCCAGTCGGGGCCCGAGAGCCTCCGAGGCCAGGACCCAGGCTTTGCCAGGCAAGCCATCGGGTCCTGGGGCGGTATTCCTGGCCTTGAGCCTACGTACCGCCACTCTCAGGTCTACCCCGGTCCCTTCCGGGATGTCGTCGTCGTCGTCCTGGTGGTCCGCTTCCGGCACCGCAGGTGGCGGAACTATAGGCGGGGGCGGATGTTCCCCGCGCGCAGGGAACAGAGCGCTCACCACATCCTCCACGAGCTGAGGCCGGAGACTCTGCGTCAGCGGGGGGGCCCAGGTGCGGAGTTTATCCCGCACCATCTTGTAAGGGCGCCCCCACGGATCTCTATCGAGAGTCTCCAGCATCTCCTCACGGGCCCGATCCCGGGCCGCAGGACAGCCTCCCGGAGGGCGGTCTTCGCCGCTCTGTATCCCTCGTACAGCTCCGCCTCAATGGCTGCCGCATTCGGTGGACGAATGCGGAGCCTGCGATGCCTGGCGTACAGGTGCCGCGCGGCGACACACGCCTCGCGCAGAGACGTCAGCTCACGCGACCACCAATACACCTGACGCCGGGCGCTTCCTGGCCGGACGCGGGGCATTGCCACGTCACATATCTCGGACATGGCCTCCTGGAACCACCCTGCCTCATCATTGACGTCGGCAGGCCTGTCCGGTGATGACACCCAGGCCTGCACGATCGAGGCTTCCAGGAGGAGCTCCCGGTCCAGCTACTTCAGCGCCCAACGCGGACCACTCGGGGCCTGTAGGACTGGCGCGCTCGAGGGCTGGGTGGAGACGTCAAACCGGATGTACCGGTGGTCGGAGTAGGTCTCCACCCCCTCCATGACACGCCAGTCAATGGCACGCGGCGACAGAGCGGGGCTAGCGAACGAAATGTCCACCACCGACTCGCCCCGCATCCGCACACACGTGGAGACAGAACCCCGATTTAGGACGACCAGGCCTGTCTCCAGAGCCCAGTCTTCCACCATCCTACCCCGCACATCTGTACGACGAGAACCCCAAGCCAAGTTCTTGGCATTGAAGTCCCCGAGGACAAGTACGGGGAGGGGATAACTTCCGACGACGACTGCTCTCAGCTCTGCAAGAGAGTTGTGAAACTCGGCGAGAGATCGGTTCGGGGAGAAGTACACCCCCACAACGACGAACTCCCCGAACCGTGCTGCTACGCACCCCTGACCCCTCCTGACACCTTCAAGGGTCGGGGTACCGGCGGCGGCTGAAGAAATGATGGCCACTGAGCCGTTAAGGTCCGCCACCCAGTCCTCCCTAGGCCAGACAAAATACGGCTCAGCGACCACAGCGATGTTAATCGACCACTGCGCCATGCTCTGGAGCAACAGATCCTGAGCGCAGGCGCAGTGGTTGATATTCGCCTGGAGGAAGCTTAATGGGGCCGTTATAGGCATTCCATTTCAGCTTCCTCCACGGGGCGCCTCTCTGCGGGCGTCGGTGTCGCGGCGGCGGCGGCAGCGACAGTGACAGCGGCGGCGGCGGCAGTCGCGACTGCGGCGGTGGCCACAGAGGCGGTGGCGGCGGAGGGCCCTCCCCTACCCGCGGCCTTGGCCTTGGCGGGTGGCACGCAGGCCTTGCTTCCGGCCCGGTGATCGGCTGGCTTGCCGGCCGCCGCACATGCATCACAGTGCGGCGTGGCGCAGCAGGTCGCCGATATGTGTCCGGGCTGACAGCAGCGGAAGCAAAGGCCACTGCGGTCAACCTCCGAGGCGCATTTCACAGATACGTGGTGCCCCACGAGACAGCGGTAGCACCTCAGAGGTCTGGGCTCCAGCAGCTTAACCTGCGCTGAGACCCAGCCCACCAGAAGCCTTCGGCCCTCCACTATGGTTTTGGCCGCCGTAACAGGGCAGCACACCGTGGCGGCATGCATACCCTGTTGGTCCGGGCGTATGGCGCCTGACCTGACCTGGTCAGTAGTGCACCCCCCGGACCTGGCGACGGCGGCCACCAACTCCTCCTCCGATACCGAGTCGTCCAGACCCATGATGCGCAGGTCTGCGCATCTGACGGGCCTGGACACTCGGGCCTCGTCCGCGTCCAGGGACGCTCTGAGCTTCGCAGCCAGAGCGTCCGCGGTCGCGCCACTGGATTCCCCGGGGATCTCCAGCATACGGGCCCCCGTCTGGGTGACTTTGAGCCGGAGGCCCCCGGTGATCCCGAGCTCCCCGAGATCGACCGCCTCTTTCGCCTTCGCTAGCAGATCGCGGTAGGTAATGCTAGGGACCCCTGTCCCCTGGCATACGTCTGCCAAATATTTAGGTGTCACTCTTGACACAGGGCTAACTTTCAGGCCCCACGTCAAAAGAGTAACCCGTCACGCACGTTTTTAACTGAATAGGCTCAACAGTATGTTGGGCCGACACAGTAAAATGTCCCTCAGAAACAAGCGTACCCTTTATAAGGTCTGTATACGACCAGTCATGTCCTACGCGGGCCCCATTTTTGCCCACGCTAAACCTAAAATTATTAATGAACTCCAAGTAGTTCAAAACCTTTTCTGTCGTTGAGCTGCGAACGCACCTTGGTACGTCCGTAATGCCGACCTTCATCGGGACCTAGAGCTCCCTACAATTCAACAATTTCTTAAAAAACTCTCTGAGAACTTCTTCAAAGCCTCAGAGTCGCACTCCAATCATCTTATTCGTGAGGCAGCTACTTATGCAGCCCCACTCCCCTCTCGCTATCGAGTCCGCAGGCCGAGAAACTCTCTCTCGGACCCGCCTAATAAACTGTCAAACGACCTGAACTGCCTCATGGCGGCTCAGGCCAACTCTAATTAAATTATTCATAATTAATTTGCCTTCGTAGGCACTCCCTCAGCGGCTCGTAGCCGCCTGCGCCCTCTTTTCCCAAAAGAGGGTCGCTTCCGAAACGGCATAAGAAGCTTTAAACAGCTAGTTGCCACTCCCCAAAGGCGGTTTTAGCGGGTATCACTTAGGTCCCCCGGTAGGCAGTGAGTCCCGCATAACCAGGACAGACCGGCTGTCGTGGTATGCATAATGCATTTTCCGCCTCCCTCTGTGGTAGCCCTTTTCCAATTGCTTCGGGCGCAAAAAAAAAAAAAGTCTGTGAGTCGTTCATTTCTGAAGCGGCACTCGAGAAGACAACAAAGAAGACTCAAGACAGAAAATCAAGACTCCACAATTGAAGACCTCTCTCTGTAGATGTTATATAGTTTAATAATGCCGAATAATTGTAAATAGTTTAATACAGTATAGTCAAGAGTGCCATCTTTTCTTCAAGCAGTCCCCTAGCATAGTTAACCTCAGATCGGTCAGTCAATTAGTAAATACAGTCCACTAGCTACAGTAATAAATAAATACATTCCACTTAGATCCCATATATTCTTGGTCCATCGTCGCCGGATTCAAGCCAGAAGATTCAAGCAAGAAGTAAGAAGAAACAAGAAAGAAGGCAATTATAGAAGAAAGAACATAATTATAGAAGAAAGAACATAATTATAGAAGAGAGAAGATCATTATAGAAGATCTTCAAGGAAGAAAGAAGTTTGTCGACGAAGAGAGAAGATCGTCGGTACTAATTTCTTCCCTGTTTCTTATTAAGCCTACGTCATATACATCATATTGTCTGTTTCCAAACAATTTCTTGTTTCTTAAACCGCGTTTACGCGGCCAGGTGGTTGCTCCCTAACGGTGCCAAACTGTGACCATCTGGTAACGCCCTTGTGGCGGGAACGACGTCCAATACGTGCGTCTTTTTGAAGACGATACGTACGTCTTTTTGAAGACGATCGGAAGTCGCAACGAGGGAAGTCATGAGGAAGACACGAAGCCAGAAGACACGGAACGACGACGAAACGCCGGTAGGAATGCGGATATTCGAAGAAGCACCCGCGTCCCCGTCCGATTATCTCGCGTTGGCACAAGCGCCCTCCGCCGCGCCCCAGGCCCCGCTCGCGCCCGCATCTAAGCCCGCGCCCGCGCCCCCGCCGCCGCGCCCCGCTATGTCCGTGTCTACGACCGATCGTTTGGGAGAGGTTAGCACATCCGCGCCGCGCACAGAGACACTCGCCGCGATTATAGAAGATCTTCCGATTACAGAAACTAGTTCGATAGTACGTACCGTCGCGCCAGTAGCAGACGTACATAGGCCCGCGCCCCGCGCCCCGTCGGTCCGATCAGTTCGTTCAGCCCGGTCGACAGTTAGCGCGATAGCAAAATTAAAGCAAATCGAATATAACGCCGCGGAGGAACTAGCTGCAATTAGGAGGAAGCAATTGCAACTCGAAGAAGATCTTATCAAGAAGAAATACGCTAGGGACGTCGCTCAACTGCAAGAAGAAACAGATAGGGAAAGTATTAACGAAGACGAGTTAGTTGAAAATAGGGTACGCGTTGATAGGTGGTTAGAGAACGTAGAGACTGTGCGGGGGGAGCCGCTCTACCGCCCGTCTCAGCCCGCGCCCCGCATCGAGATAGGGCAGGCCCTACCGAATAGGGAAACCGGTTACGACCACGCTGAAGATGCCGGGATACAGAGGGATAGTGGAGTCGCCGTAGAAATGAACCAGGTGGATCGTCGTGTACGGGTTACGTCGCCGTCGCGCGTCCAACGCCGTTCTCTATCGCCTACACATAGATCGCCACATCGCCACGCGGATCGTAGATCACCGTCGCCGTATAGGGATGTAGGTGTACATAGATCGCCATCGCCACATCGCCACGCGGATCGTAGATTATCGTCGCCGTGTCATAAGGATGTAGGTGTACATAAGACGCCAGCACCACAGCGTAGGCTAGAGGGAGATAGGGATAGAAATAGGTCGCTTACTCCGCGAGGGAAAGAGAGGGGTATAGATCGACTAGCGGAAGCTCTAGAAAACATAATTAGAGTCAGGCCCGCCGCCGCGAAGCAGACGCAGGACTTGCCTATTTTTAACGGTTCGGCCGCGGAATGGTTAGCTTTCAAAGCCGCGATGAAAGAATCCACGCGTTTATATGGATTCACAAATACGGAAAACATGGCAAGGTTAAGAAATTGTCTACGTGGTGAGGCTAGGGAAGTAGTATCGGCACTGCTGTTTACCGCAAAAGATCCAGCAGATATTATGCGAACATTGGAGCAGTGTTTCGGCCGTCCGGAAGTAATTATCGATCGTACGTTAGAGGAACTGAAACGCCTTTCGCGCCCGGGTCAAACCGCTCAGGAATTAAATTCGTTCGCGATTAAGTTACAAATATAGTGTGTATTTTGCAGAACGTCGACGGCAAAGGATATTTACAAAATCCGATGCTAACTAGGGAAGTCACTAGCAAACTTAGCCCTCACTTACGGTCATGTTGGTGCGATTATGCGGAGCACTACGGAAGTGCAGACGAACCGGATATCGTCACACTATCCCGGTTCATGATGAGAGAGGCTGACCGTGCGTTGAGTCATGCCTATACGTCCGTAGCGCCGACTAAGGAATCGCCCGTAAGACGAGAGGCGCCGCCGTCGAAAAGGATTATAGTGACACGCCGCATAGAGGATAGGGCCCGCGACGTAAAGACGTTCACCGCCCAGGAGGACACCGATAGTGCCTCATGTATGTGTTGCGGGGGTGAACACGTAATCGCCAAATGTAGGAAGTTAGCGCAAATGGGTTTGGACGACCGGTGGAAGTGGGTTAAGGAAGATGGGGTGTGCTTTATGTGTTTAAATAGTAAACACCGACGATTTAGATGTAAAGCTAAGAAATGCGGCGTCGACGGCTGCAACGCCCCCCACCATGCCCTCCTTCACGCCCGCAAGACCCGCGCACCTGAGACATCGGCAAAACCGGATGAGACCGTGCTCGTCGCGTCTAACGTTGGTAGTAATGCGTGCGTATTGTTGAAAGTGTGTCCCATTACGTTACGCGGACCGCGTGGTAGGGAAATAGATACGTATGCGTTGCTTGACGAAGGCTCAAATATTTCGTTAATCGACGACGACTTAGCTCGCGAGTTAGAAGCGGAAGGACCAGTAAAGCCGCTGAATATTAGAGGCGTAAACAATAGTCAGCGCGAGGCCGATAGTAGGTTAGTTAACATAGGCATACGCGGCAAGACGCGCAGTGAGGTGTATAAAATAAATGCGCGGACAATAGCAAATTTAAAGATAGGTTCGCAATCCGTAAGTAAGGAGTGTTTACGTTTAAAACACTTACGCGACCTACCGAGTTCGGTTTGTTACGACAACGCAAAACCGAGATTATTATTAGGCGCCGACAACTGGCATTTAATAATCACCCGTAATTTAAGGATAGGACGTCGAAGGCAGCCTATAGCTGCACGTACGTTATTAGGGTGGGTAATACAGGGAACCGTGCCGCGATTCACGTGTAGGGAAGACGGTGAGACCGTATTATACGTCGTAAGCGTTAGCGGACGGTCAGATAGGGACATCCGAACGTTTGCCAGTCAGGACGAGGAGCTAACGGAACTCCTCAAACGGCAGTACGAGATAGATTCCATAGGTATCTCGCTAAAGAGTAGACCGCGACGGGAAGAGGAGCGCGCTGTCGAGATATTCCGGCGCACCGTCAAGAAGGTCAGCGAGCAATACCAAGTTGGACTGCTATGGAAGGACGACAACGTGCGGATGCCACCCAGCTACGAAATGGCAGCTCGAAGACTACGGACGATTGAGAGAAAAATGGACCAGTCACCGGAGTTTCGAGACGCCTACATAGCCCAGATAGACAACCTCCTGGCAAAAAGATACGCAAGGGAAGCCGAGGGGACAGAGAGAGAGGACCCCAAGAGCTGGTACCTACCACACTTCGCCGTACGGAACCCGAACAAGCCGGGGAAGACAAGAGTAGTGTTCGACGCGGCAGCGCGCGCATCCGGTAGATGTCTCAATGACTATCTACTCGACGGCCCCGACTTATTACGGAACTTACCGGGTATACTGTTTAGATTTAGGGAAAATGAAATAGCCGTGTCCGCGGATATTAGGGAGATGTTTTTACGTGTGAAGATCGACCGTCGAGACCAATCCGCGCAATTGTTTCTGTGGCAAGGTAACGAGCGATCCAGCCCACCGCGGGAGTACGTTATGACATCGATGATTTTCCGTGCGAGGAGCTCGCCGTTTCTCGCACATAGTGTTAGAGATCATAACGCGCGCGCACACGCAGAAACACATCCGTTGGCGCTTAACGCTATCGTACGTAGTCATTATATGGACGACTACTTAGACAGTTATACTACGGTAGAGGAAGCGGTAAATACGGCAAGGCAAATTACGGAAGTGCACCAGAAGGCCGGTTTCACCTTGGCAGGCTGGAATTCTAACCACGCAGCCCTATTGGAAGACAAGCCGGAGGAACTACTGGCGAGCAAGCCTAAGGAAGTAGGCTTAAGGCAAGACAGCCCAGGCAGGACACTAGGGTTGTTATGGATGGCCGACGAAGACGCCCTGACGTTCAACACCTCTATGAATAGGGTGCCACAGGAAGTAAAGGCGCTACAGCGACCACCGACTAAGAGGGAAGCATTAAGCGCAGTCATGTCGGTGTTTGACCCACACGGACTGATTAGCTACCTCACCATCACCGCCAAGATCCTGCTACAAGACCTATGGCGAATGAAGAAGGTCGGATGGGATGATGAACTACCCGAGGAGGCAGCGGATGAATTCCAGAGGTGGCTGCGAGTCGTCGAGGAGGTGTCACGACTGCGACTGCCTAGGTGCTATGCTCCTACGGGGGGAGTGGTAGAGCGTCAACTTCACGTTTTTAACGACGCAAGCGAACGTGCGTACGCATCCGCGGCATATTGGCGTATACGATATCGCGACGGAACGATTAGGGTACGATTAGTGGCGGCCAAAGCGAAAGTCGCCCCGATAAAGGCGCAAAGCATACCGCGTTTAGAGTTGCAGGCGAATTTGATAGGCGCGCAACTCGCGGAATTCGTGCAAGGCGAGCACAGAGTGGTAGCCGATAAGGTAGTGTATTGGACAGACTCCACTACGGCGCTCCACTGGATACAGAAAGATACGGCGCGTTACACCCCATACGTGGCTCATAGGTTAGGGGAGATAGCAGAGAAGACGTCACCCGAGCAATGGAGGTGGATACCGACCGCTGAAAACATCGCGGATCAGGCAACGCGTGTGAATTATATGAACAAGGAAGAGAGCGACAGATGGTTCACGGGACCGCCATTCCTGTACGAGGATGAAGACAGATGGCCTCGCCGTCAGGAAGAGAAGGCAGGGAATGAAGATGAGGAACTGGAGGAAGTCGTGGCGCACCAGAATGACACCAAGGACGCTCCACACCTGCCGAACATAGAGAGATTCTCCTCCTACGAGAGATTAATCAGGGCCACTGCACGGATAATACAGTTCGTCGATGCCATTAGAGGAAGGGCGCACGGACTGACATTGCAGCACATACAGAGAGCAGAGCGGATGTGGATAGAGCACAGCCAACATGAGAGCTTCACTGAAGACTTCAGCGGGGGAAGAACCTGGCAACCGGCAGCGCATTAAGGAAGCTCGATCCCATATTAGAAGATGTAGATGTAGGTGTATTACGAGCCAGAGGAAGAATTGACGCAGCCGACGTGGACAGCCGGATGAAGAGGCCCATCATACTAAACGGACGCCACCATTTTGTGAAGCTGCTTGTGGAAAAGGCGCATCAGGAAGCAAGCCACGCCAACAGGGAGAGGGTGGTAAACGACCTAAGCACCAGATATCATATCCTCCGATTACGACCAACAGTAAGAGAAGTGGAGCGGAGATGTCTGCGATGCAGGGTACGCAAGGCGACACCACGGCCAGCGGTTATAGGAGATCTACCACCTGAACGATTAGGGGCATTCGCGCGACCATTCACCTACACCGGAATCGATTATTTCGGGCCTATAACGGTGACCATAGGACGTAGGCATGAAAAACGGTGGGTAGCGTTCACTTGTTTGACGACGCGCGCGGTGCATTTAGAATTAGTTTACTCCCTTACGACGGACTCGGCGATATCGGCATTGCGGCGCATGGCGGCTAGGCGTGGGTGGCCACGGGTCATCTACTCTGACAACGGAACGAATTTTCATGGGGCAGATACCGAACTGCGACGGGCAATTGAAGAGTGGGCACCACAGCTGAAGGACTACGCGCTGACTCGGCGGACAGATTGGAAATTCATCGCACCGGGCGCGCCGAAACAGGGAGGCGCATGGGAGCGTCTCGTGCGCTCAGTGAAGACCGCACTCGAAGCCACTCTGCACCAGAAGAGCCCACGGGAGGAGACGTTAGCAACGCTCCTCACAGAAGCGGAGAACACGGTGAACTCTCGACCGTTGACGCACGTACCGGTCGACATCAACGACGAAGAGGCGCTGACACCCAACCACTTCCTGCTGCTGGGACCATCGAGCCTACCAGTAACCGCGCCGTGCACGTCTAGTGATCGTCGGGCGTGGAGAGCGGCGCAAGGACTTGCCGAAGAATACTGGAGGCGCTGGATGAAGGAGTACCTGCCGACGCTGGTTGCGCGCGGAGACTCGCGGGATGTGCAGCAGCGCCAGATCCAAGAAGAGGACCTCGTCGTGGTGGCAGACAGTAACATGCCAAGGAATGTGTGGCCGCGGGGAGTTGTGACAAGGACCTTTCCCGGACCAGACGGCGTGGTGCGCAATGTGGAAGTGAGGACCAGGGGCGGATTGCTGCGGCAGCCGGTCAGGAAGATCGCCGTCCTCCCGAAAGAAGCTTAGGCTCGCAAGCTACGCCGGGGGGAGGATGTTGCGGACAGCTAGAGACCCGCCGCCCCGTCGCCCCTTCATACCCCGTTGCGCCCCGCACACCCCGCGCACCGGAGCCGAGCGACGACCAATGGGCGTGCAGCATCGTCGCGCGGCACTACACACAGACTGAGACGCTCTCTTGCGGGATATAAGAAGGGCGTTTTGGTCTGTAAGTCGTTCATTTCTGAAGCGGCACTCGAGAAGACAACAAAGAAGACTCAAGACAGAAAATCAAGACTCCACAATTGAAGACCTCTCTCTGTACATATTATATAGTTTAATAGTGCCGAATAATTGTAAATTGTTTAATACAGTATAGTCAAGAGTGCCATCTTTTCTTCAAGCAGTCCCCTAGCATAGTTAACCTCAGATCGGTCAGTCAATTAGTAAATACAGTCCACTAGCTACAGTAATAAATAAATACAGTCCACTTAGATCCCTTATAATCAATCTCCTGGAAACTTCTTCCATCAGTATTAAATTTTGCTCTTTGTTCAAATCCTATAATATTAATAATTTATTATTTGAAGCTACACGTATTGCAGGGTGTAGTGCAACTTGTATTGATAATATTTTTACAGGTGTTGTACCAATCAACAAATCAATAATTCAAAAACTTAGTTCAGATCACTGTGGACAACTGGTATCGTTACCTTATATGCACAAAAAACAGGAAATTGAGAAAATTGTGTTTGTTCCTATTAATGTAAAACGCCTGGAGAGATTTAGAAGTAATATGGTAAAAAACCTTCCATCCCTTTCTTATAAGAACAATGCAGACTATTTATATAGAGAATTATTTACCCTTATAAACAATGAATTTAATAAAACATTCACTTCCAAAACATTCTCCAGAAACAGTCGCAAGGCATTTAATGAGTGGGTGACAGTAGGAATTCATAAAAGCAGACGAAGGTTATATGACCTTTACCATGAAAGATCATATAATCCTTCCGATGCTTTTAAAGAATATGTCAAAAATTATTCTAAAATGTTTAAAAGAGTTTGCTCCATAGCCAAATCGTTACATATTAGCAACAAAATTAAGAAGGCTAAGAATAAAATTAAAATGACGTGAAGTATAATTAACAGCGAAACCGGTAAAGAGAAACCTCGTAACTCAAACTATCAATTAAAAATTAATAATGAATTGATTAATTCAAATCAAGAAGTCTCAGCGGTGTTTGAGAAATACTTCACTGATATTCCTATCTTGACAACAGAGTCATTGAATACTTCTCCAACAGTCGCCGAGTCATTACTTAAACACAATGTTAATACCTGTTTAAAAGAATTTTGATTTGAAAAAGTATTACCGCATAATATTGTAAAATACTTCAAAACCATTGATGTAAAGAAACCCGCAGATTTGTGGGGGATTTCCGTTACAGTGATTGCGTCCATAATAGATTTAATTGCACCTCATCTTGCTATTATTTTTAATACTTTTATCGATTCTGGTGTGTTTCCTGATTTAATGAAGTATAGTAAAGTAACACCTTTACTTTAAGTCTGGTAGTACATTGGACCCCGATAATTATAGAGCTATTTCTGTACTACCAACTCTCAGTAAAATTTTTGAAAAAATAATTTTGGATCAATTGTTAATTTTTTTTAATGCAAATAAATTACTTCATAAAAATCAATTTGGTTTTACAAGGGGTCGCTCGACATCTGACGCCGGTTTTGAGCTTATGAAATATATTTTTAATGCCTGGGAGAATTCACAAGATGCCTTAGGTATTATCTGTGACCTTTCCAAGGCTTTCGATTGTGTTCATCATGATACATTAATCAGGAAACTACAACATTACGGTGTAAAAAATTTGGCGCTTAGACTTATTACTTCTTATTTAAGTAACAGAACTCAAAAAGTCATCATCAATGGTAAATGTTCCACCGGATCGGTAGTATCAACGGGAGTTCCTCAGGGCTCGATTCTTGGCCCATTTCTGTTCTTAATCTATATTAATGACTTACCTTATCTTGTAGGGGACAATCACGATATAGTGTTATTTGCTGACGATACCTCTTTAATTTTCAAACTGAAAAGGCAGTCAATTAAATATGACGATGTAAATAATGCTCTATCGAAACTAGTACATTGGTTTAATGCCAACAATTTGCTCTTAAACGGTAATAAGACAAAATGTATTAAATTTACAATATCTAATATAAAACATTCGAAAACCAATGTGCTCTTAAATGGGGAGGAGTTGAGTCTTGTGGATACCACTGTTTTTCTTGGTATTACTATTGACGCGAAACTTCAATGGGGCCCCCATATATCTAAATTAGCAAGCAGACTTAGTTCTGCAGCGTATGCTGTAAGAAAGATTAGAAGTCTCACAGATGTTGAGAAAGCTAGGTACACTATGAATGTAACTAAAATACACTATATTTTAGTTACTTTCATAGCGTAATGTCTTATGGAATTTTGCTATGGGGTAATGCGATTCATATTGAAGCTATATTTGTTTTGAAAAAGAGAGCCGTACGGGCGATTTATAATCTAAATTATAAAGAATCCCTCAGAGAAAAATTTAAAGAAATAAACATATTAACTTTGGCATCGCAATATATTTATGAAAACGTAATGTATGTACATAATAACATTAATAGCTTTAATAAGAATAAGGATGTTCATACCTTAAACACTAGGAACAAACATAAGCTTGTAATGCCAGTTACTAGACTCCACAGAGTTAGTAATTCATTTATGGGGCAATGTATACGCTTTTACAACAAAATCCCAGAACATGTTCAAAGTTTGTCAATAAACAAGTTTAAAAGTTTTATTAAAGAAAAACTGTACAAAAAGGGTTATTATAATATCAAGGAATACATGAATGAAAATAACCCCTGGGAATAAGGTGATATCCACCATGCTGGTTCTAAGAAAATTCATTTAAAATTGTATAAACAAGATTATTGTTAAGTGATATTGTTTAAAAAAAAAGTCCCGCTGGGTTTCTTGCTGCTTCTTCCCAGGACAGAGGTATTTTCCGAACCAGTGGTAAATAAAATAATGACTTTCAATAAGTATTATGTAATAATCCATATTGAATAAAAATCATTCTATTCATTCTATTCTAAAACAATATTTCGTGACTTTATAGATCAATTAATTTATTATTTATTTTACAGTTAGAGTTAAGTTTAGAGATTTGTATTATAAAATAAGACAATATAGTTTATCTAAGTAAATAATTAATGTTCTGTATAAGCAAGATTTATCCTACTTTTATTTACGGTTAAGGTTACAGCCTATAGTCCCACTGCTGGGCACAGGCCTCCTATCATTTCTGAGAGGATTTTTTACCTTTATATATGCAAAATATATAGGCGGTTGCTCTTTAAAAAAAATCAGAAATTAGAATAATAATAATAATTGATATAATTTCTTATATTTTTCATATGCATCAGGTGACAACCCTATCAAAATACGTCGACGTTGTTAGGAAGCTTCCCCTCTAGTCCTTACCTATTTTTTGAAGTAAATACTTCTTTAGAACCGTTGTGATTTGAAACTCGATGAAACGAAAAAGCGACACTAAAAAGAGACAAATATATGTATACATCTACTACTCTGTGTAAAAAGTATCGGGAATATGTCAATAAAAAGACCCGCGTAAAAGAGGTCGTTCTAATTTTTTTACTGCATGTTGGTAGCACTGTACTGATTTAGCGCGCAAAGTTTGAGCGGGATCTGTCATTTAATTTGTTTTAAACTACACTTTTTGTTGGTCATAGTTTTGAGTTCTCGGCGATTTTTACAATGGAAAATATTGTTGAACAAAGAGTGTGCCTTAAATTTTGTGTTTCGAATGATATTTCATGTGGTGAATCACTAAAAATGTTGCGAAATACCTACGGCGAATCGTGTATATCGAAAACAAGGGCTTATGAATGGTAAAAGGCTAAAAGCAAGTAGGTAAGAAGGCCGAGAAGTAGTAGTAGACTTGCCTCGTTCTGGTAGACCTTCAACCGCTACGACCAAAGAAAACATCGACAAAATCAAGAAGCTAGTGCTCGAAAATCAACGTATGAGTCTGAGAGAGTTGGCTAGTGAGGTGAACAAATCTTTTAAGTCCGTCCACAACATTCTCATTGACATTTTAGGCATGAAACGCGTCGCCGCTCGACTAGTTCCAAAAAAGCTCAATTTTGTTCAAAGAGCGCAGCGAAAGCATGTCGCTGAAGACATGGTTTCCCGAGCTTCTACGAATCCGACCTTTATGAAACGTATAATAACTGGCGACGAGACATGGGTTTATCAGTACGACATAAGTACAAACAAGCCAACAGTCTTCAGAATGGCGTCTCGAAAACGAGCCGAAACCCAAAAAACCGCGGCAAAGTCGCTCCAAAATCAAGGTGATGCTGACAGTTTTTTTTGACTACCGTGGTGTGGTTCACTCCGAATTCCTTCCAAAGGGGAAAAAGTGAATAAAGAATATTATTTAGGCGTCATGAAGCGTTTGCGTGAGAGTATCCGCCGAAAACATCCAGATTTGTGGCAACACAACTCATGGATGCTGCACCATGATAATGCACCATCACACACAGCCATTATAGTGAAAGAGTTTTTAGCGAAAAATTCAACAAAAGTTCTCGACCAAGCACCGTATTCACCTGATATGGCTCCGTCTGACTTTTTTTTATTTCCCAAGTTAAAATTACCACTTCGAGGAAAACGTTTTGAGTCGATAGAAGCTATAACAAAAAATTCGCTGAATGAGCTAAAGGCCATACCGCAAATAGCCTATGAAAAATGTATGGAAGACTGGGTGAAGCGTTGGAGATGTTGTATTGCAAGCGATGGGGCCTACTTTGAAGGCGATAAAATAAATTTAGATGAATAATTTGTATTTTTTGTTTTATTGACAAATTCCCGATATTTAGTACACAGAAGGTATATGATTTATTCTACTAGAAAATGCGATAGAATACAGTGTAGTAAGCTACATTAACCTAATGTCAGGGTGTGGACCGCGAACTAAAAAGGTTGTGGGTTGTAACCCGCCATTCGACAACTGTCATAAACCGCTCCTAACACAAGCGTTTTTACCTTACAGTGGTTAAAGGGAATATAAGTAATATCAATAGCATTGCTAGTATTTAAAAAAGAAAAGGTATGTGTCCTATTATCTCGCCTCTTATATTTTTAAGAAGTTTATTTTTAAAATACGTCCGTCAGATTTTTGGTATATATAATACTCCATAGACTTAGAATATACTGGCGTATAGACCGACATACTGTGCAAGGGAGAAGACAATTCCTTATGGCAAAAATGCAAGATAGAAAAGGATACCAAATCTCATACCCGATGACCTTATACCCGATTTTGAACGACAGGTCGGCACAAGAACGGCACTCAAGAAATAAGCTCCTAGACATTTTGTAATTTTTTAGAGTGTAATAGTGGTTATTTTTACTAAGTAATTTTTTCCAAAATGGGTACTTATTCTGTGAGTGACTGTGGTGTTAATAATAGAAATATTCGCGATAATTGGACATTTCACAGGTAATTTCTTAAGACGTCGTCAATGTTATGACGCGTTTATTTTTGGTTTAAATTTATGTTATACGCTGTTTAAAATATACAATCTTTTCAATTATTTTGTTAATTTTGATATTTTGCAAAGAAGAAAGTCACGTAGATAATTTGCATGAATTTAGTAAATACATTTTAATACAAAATATTATACATGTACGCTAGGGATTGACTCTACTTTATCAAAATTAATGCCGGTATTTATCTTGAATGTTTATAAAGAATGGATAGACTTGCCCACACAACAAGAAAATAAATCCTCGGTTTTAAACATATAATTCTATTTTGCCGTTAGTCAAACAGATTCCCTCCGGATTCTCCGGATTTTTGATTAAAAAAAATGGTTAAGGTTAATTGGACGGGTTGATTAGAATCCAAAGAAGAACTCAACAATTTGCGGCAAACATTTTCTTGAGAAGTATCAAATAAAAAGTAGAATGAAAACAATTTTATTAAAAGGAGCTATTTCCACATTATTTGTACCAGTTTATATATTATTATAATAAAACTTCAATTCATAATCTATACATATAATAAATCTATACATATAATCTATAAAGTGGTGTCTGTAATTCTAATATATTCTTGAAAAAACAAGTCCAGGGGACTAAATAAAGGGTTCTGAAGCCAAATTAGTGGTTTTTAGAATTTTTGTCTGTCTGTCTGTCTGTCTTTCTGTCTGTCTGTCTGTCTGTGTATTCCGGATTCACGCAAAAACTACTAAACCGATTTACATGAAATTTTGTATGTAGGTAGTCAGTAACCCGGGGAAACTTATAGGCTACTTTTTATCCGATTACGGAACTTTAAAAAAGGAAGGTTAAGAATTTTATTTCCTTTAGATGTTAATTTTCTGTTATATCTTAGTTATGGGCGGGATAACGGATGTTTTTCAAATAAATACCATATTTGTAAATAAAGTTTAAAATTTAGTTATAATCTTGATAAAATAATTTGAAACTACACCGATTTCGTATTCAAAACAGCGCCATCTATCATCAAATAGAAAAAGTAGTATATTTTGCCTTCGGTTACTAATAATGAAATAACATAAATAACTTACATTTATATGATTAAATTATTAGATATTTAAAACTATTAAAAAATCCTAACGTTCAGTTTTGTAGTATTCTTGTTATTTTATTTTAAAAGTGTAATAATTTCAATAGATTATTGTGACGTCTATCAAAAGTATGAACATTGGTAATATATTTATTTCAGTCTATAATATAAAATGAATCGCTGAATGCGTTGCTAAGCGCAAATCTCGATAGCAGCTGAACCGATTTCGCTAATTCTTTTTTAATAATATTCCTTGAAGTACGAAGATGGTTCTTAGGGAGAGAAAAATTTAAAGAAATGCCTGAAAAGGTCTAAAAACAACACTTTTCTATATTCCCACACAAAAGGTTCGTAATAGTACTTAAAAGTCAATTTGAACTTTAATACCATAATATAAAGTTTAAGTGTTAGTGGAGGGGTTCCGGGAAGGCAAAACAAATGAGTGACATTAGTATCGTATAAATATTAATATCAATATTTGTGTAGGTATCATAATAAGAAATCAGAAATTGTAATTTTCATTGTGATTTTTAGTGACTATTAAAAGAATTTTAAATGTTTTATAATTTTTATTTTTTGACAAAATGTAATTTTTGACTTATCAATTTTCTTTTTTCTTTTTTTATCTTACTAGCTGACCCAGTTTTCCGAATAGCAGAATAAATATTAAAAAAAAAACAAATAAATTATAGGATCAACTGTTAGGCGCTAGAAAGTTAGCCGGGCCAGCTAGTGTTATAATAAGACTTCAAAAATTTAACTTTCAAAATTTTAGACAAAATAAAGACAGATTTTATACATTATAAGACTGTGTACATTAAAGATAAAAAAATCTTGAGATTATCCTTTTTAAGCCATTATGAACACAATTAAGTATCTATTAATCAACCAAAATAAATATATAACCTTAGTTAACCAACTGCACAGCCTCACGGTCACACTAGTACAATATTCATAACTACACGTGATTCTCCCCAAAGGATTGAGCGGGAATGAATGTTACCAGTTTGCAACATATCATTGATATGCAAAAGAAACAGCGTTGGTGATAGTACGCAGCCTTGTGGAACACCAGCGTTAATAGGCTTGTAGTCGGAGTATGCAACGTCTACAATGACCTTGATGCTCCGATCTGCAAGGAAACTGGTGATCCAATTGCACAATTTCTCGGAAAGCCCATAGGAAGAGAGCTTCGAACACAATTTCAAGGGAGCTTCGAAAGAAGCGCTTTGTGCCACACCCGATCGAAGGCCTTCGCGATGGCCAAACTAACGGCCAATGCCGCCCCCTTGGATTCTACTGCCTCCGCCCATCTATGAGTCAGGTAGACCAGAAGATGACCAGTTGATCAACCCCGACGAAAACCATATTGGAGGTCAATAATCAGCTGGTGATCCTCAAGGTACCGCATGAGCTGGCAGTTTATAATAATGAATTCCATTATTTTGGAGAACAAGCAGGTGATGGCGATAGGCTGTAGTTGGATGGGTCTGAGCGGTCGCCTTTTTAGGAATCGGGTGGATAAAAGTTGTCTTCCATGATTTCGGGACTACGCCTAGAGAGTAGGAGTACCGGAAAAGACGCGTTAGGACTGGTTCCAACTCCGGAGCACACGTCCTCAGCACAACTGGGGGATACCGTCAGGCCCAATCGACTTGTGGGTGTCCAGGGAGAGGAGTGCTTTGCGAACCGAGCGCTGTGAGAATCGCACATCCGGCATGGAGCACTCACACCGGGACTCACACATGCGGGATATTAGGCGGTGTGTTCCCCCCGTCATCAAGAGTCGAGTTGGACGCAAAAAGGGAGTCTAAAAGGTCGGATTTCTCTTTTGCGGCGTGGGCCAGTGAGTCGTCCTCCTTGTGCAGAGATGGTAGTGATGGCTTAAATTCCCTTGGACAACCTTGGCGAGAGACCAGAATGCATGGGTTCCCGAAGGAAAGCGAACTAATCTCTCGCCAATTCTGCCTATGTGCTTTGACTTTGCCTTGTAAATAACTCTTTTGAAAGACCTGGTGGCGAAATTATACTTCTTTTTAAGCACGCTGGTGTTTACATCCCGAGCCGCCGAAACCTCAGCCCAGGCCTGATAAAACTCCTGCTTACTGCGTAATGCAGTCTTACAGGAGCGACCAAACCAAGGCTGAGATCTGCCTCCTATGGGTACCACAGATGATGGAATAAATTGTTCCATTCCCTGTAACACCACATCAGTGACAGAGTCAGCAACAGCGCTGGGATCATCCGGTGAGAAGCAAACCCGTCCCAATCCGTTGACCTGTAATGCCAAACACGGCGGTAACCTGCAGAACGCAACCACGAGGGGAGCGTGAGTGGCACCACACTCCGGATCAGACAAGAGTCCAAAGAACCGAGAGGGGCATCAACGGAAACCTGATATCCGTCCGGATGAGAAGTCAGCCGAAAGTCCAACAGGGAAGGTGTATGATCCCCCACATCTGGAATCCGAGTAGGCGAAGTAACCAGGTGTGTCAGACCATATGCTAAGGCAAAGTCATAAACAGATCTCTCCGCATGATCGGTTAAACGTGAACCGAGCCATTCTTTGCACACCAAGTACAAAAATGCGGACTTAATGCAACAGGGCATTCTCTACCAGTCTACCTCCAGGCTAAGCAGAGAAAATATTGTGTGCAAAGTGCAAACAGCTAAGTAAATAATATATTTATAGTTAGATTTAGCAGTTTCTGATTCAAACTCCAATAAAAAATGTAAAAATGAAACGGAAATCCACAAACTACTCCTGCAACGTTAGACAGTGATCCAGAGCAAGCGTTTGAACGATGCCTTGCTCGTGGCTAGGCGTACACTGCTCGGTTACTTGTTCCATAATCTTACCGCATGAGGAGTAAAAGGTTTGTGTAAAAAGCTGGTGTGATAAAGGGGAACATGGAGGTTAGATTTTTCCGTAGAACGGAGACAACGATTATAGGTATCACCCTGATACTGAAATTTGCATTTCAGATATTCGGGGACAAACGGATCGTGTAAAACTGAAAATAATGTGCACAGTTTTCTGAAATATCTGTGATAGCGGAGAGTTAGCAATTTAAGCTGAGAACTATAAGAGGAAATGTGGTCGTATTTACGTAAACCGAAAATGAAGCGTATGCAATTATTGAGAAGTCGGTCCAGTTTGCTTAGAAGTTCTTGAGAGGCATCAGCATAGCAAACTAAAATCTGTATTAGCATTGCCTTAGTCCCTAACGGTAAAAAATTCTTGAGACGATACAGATAACGCAGAGTGTTCGTGACCTTTTTGCTCACTTGATATATATACGGTCGCCAACTTTTATCGGTAGAGTCACCTGGGATTTTATACATTTGAATTAAAATCCAACAAAAGGCAGATAGGTTCAGCTTATTCCCAGGAACATGTTGTTATATGAATAATTGTGAATTATTTTAGAACTATCATGGCAAAAATTCAGAAAATTTTTGATGTTATTCAATTTCGTGCACTAAACTATTTTTTTAAATCTTGTTACCGCTTCCTTAACAATCATTTTTCGATAGTCGTTGTAAGTAAAATGTACATCATTACCTAAAGGACATCATGACAAATCAAAATTATAGTCACGCGTTTTCGGGCTGTAACGTCGTCTATACGCCAGTATATTCAAGTCTATGATATACTCCAAATTCATCTCGTATCGTAGTTTTTCAGACGCCAGCGCTATTGGTTTTGGAACCTCTATTTTCAGTAAATAGTAGAACACTTTTTCATCTTTCGCCCCTTATAAGATGGTTCTCCTTGTACTCTACACTCCATAGCAAAGTAGCTTAGCGCCCTTGGTTTTGTTATCTTTTTGCACTTAATATTACATTTTATGCATTTTTAATGTCAAGCAGGGTGCAGTTTTTTTATATTGCGAAAAATACCCAATTATAATTATTTGAAGTAATATCGACGTTATAAAGTGAGCAATGTTTAACTACTTTTTGTTTCTAAACTATGGTACGGCCAACTATCAGAGATATGCAAGGTCATTTACTTTAAAAACGACTGTGGAGTTGACAATCTATTATCTATCTCTTTCCATCTTGTGTATTTGTCGTAATGTCTCGTTTACCCGGCAAAACATCTCAGGGTAAAGACGCGTTCGCCAACATTCGGGAGGCCATTATTTGTTAAAATTTTTGTTGTTTATTTAATTATTGTTATTTTGTTTTGTTGATAATTGTTTTTTTATTAAAAATGGATAATGATAGAGCCACAACCAAGTACGTCGAGAGATAAGTGAACAGATTTTACTTTGAGACGTCCAAAGGTATGTATAGAAATAGGATATATACGAATGTTGTTTAGTAGTTTTAGTTAAAACTTCTTGGTCCGGAGTGTACTTTAAAGTTATCTTAAAGTTATTTAAAAAACAGCAACTGGAATAATAAAACTTTTCTTAATTTATTAAACATAAAAGTAAAACAGTAAAGTATGTATAAATTTTAATATAATTTTTAATTTTAGATGACTAGTTTTACTGTGAATGAAAAAAATACGGTTATTAATACCTACAAATATGTTAAAGAAACTTGGCCTAAGACTTCCCTCTTATCATTGTGAATTAAACCTCATTGAGTTGATTTGGGCTGATGTAATGGGATGTATAATAGGATGTAATCACGTAGCTAGAAACAATACTACGTTTAAATTTGTAAAAGTTAAGACATTATTAAGTGACAGTATGGCGAAAGTCACGCTTGATCGGTGGAAGAAATGTGTGGAGCATGTTCAAAAGATTTCATTGTAGATGACCTGACGGATAAATTCATTATACGTGTTACAGACTCTGATTCTGACTCTACAGACTCAGAAGAATCGGCGTCTGACTGAATAAACAATGATTTCCTCAAAAAATATTTTTATCCTCATTTCCATAAATATTGCTGCGAGCTTGGGGTTCGAGACAATTAAAAACTGCCGATTGAATTACCAAAATTGACACTTTAATTACACAACACTAATTACAATCTAAAACCACACTCACTTTAGTTCGCAGTTATTTGCTTAGAAGTATTCTCTTGTATCGCCAATTCAATACTGCCTTGGTCGTAGTCTATATCGGCCTTATATAGGGCCTCAGATAGTTTCCAGAACCTTCTACTGTAGTGACATCTAGAATGTTCGAGTACATATCAGTCCCGAAATTTCTGTAAGGATCTTGCCTCTCCTAGTTCTGCTACTCGACACTAGAGGGCGCTAGTGTAACTAGTATTGCCATGTACAAGACATTAATAGTGGCGCGCAACAATATCATCAGTCCTGTATCGCGTACAGGGTAGGCAGAGATATTAACACCCACATTTCGCCTGATATATTTAAGTCCCTATATAACAGGGGGCAAGCTTGTTACCATACACGGGGCACACAGTTGTTAGGCAAGCGATATTCAGAAACATTATTACTATTGTCGTTATTTAATTTAAATGTACATAATAATTCAAATTATAACAAAATTTATAAAAAGTCTATTTTTTTGATTAAAACTATATTGTCTACTTAAATATGTAATCTAACTATCAAAAAGTTACGTACCCCTGCTAATCCTAATAACCTTACATTGGTTTTGTTTACATTTGGTATCGCTTCTCGTTGGCCGTACTGTACATGGGTGCAGTTTAAATAATTAATATTTTGAGAAGTGCTATTCGAAATATGTTCGTCAGTTTTTATATATATAATATTTATATATAATAATATTTATGTGTATTTTCATATTATTACTCATTAAGCGATAATTTTTTAATATTACAAAATCGTCTAACTAACTAATCTATTCCACCTAAGCCAATGGATCCGAATCGTTCTGATAGTAACATTATTTCCTCTCCAGCTGCCTATGTCGAAATTCAAAATGAATTAGAAAGTTCATTTAAAAAATCATGGCAGTGACACATTCAAAATTATTTCCAATCAAAAGAAAAGGAAACATAAAACGAAAGAAAGGAAGAAAAAAGAACATGTTAATCGGGTTGACTTAAATAGAAAAAATTCAGTTTTTTTTTCCACCAATTCCTTATTCTCAGAATCGGACAGCGATACTAGTAATATTTCATCATCTAAAATTAAAATTATGGGCTCTAACTCTAACCAAGGCAATATATCACGACAAAGTGTTTATGAATACCCCTTGTCTTTATCATCCAATATTGCTTGTACTCAATCATCTGAAATCCCTCTTTCACAATCATCATAAATTAAATTCTGCCTATAGTCATATCTCTTCGAAATCTCTTAACACACATAAAAAGCGATAATGCAAAAACAGATGCACAAAAATTTCAATCTCTTCGTCCTTACAATTCTACAGATTCGGGTCCTTTTATCGTTCATGTTCAAGTCAAGTAAGACTTTAAATGCTATTTCCTTTGGTCACTTTTTGAAAAAAATCAAATATTCATAATATAGTTAATGGTGGCCTAAAACGTATCGGGAGGAACAGAATAACGATTGAATTCTCTTTTATTGCTGCAAATATATTTTTAGAAAATCCATCTGTAAGTGATAAATACAAAACGTTTATTCCATCCTTCCACGTGTCTCGTTTGGGTGTTATAAAAGGTGTACCAAAAGGTTGGACACCAGAAGATATTATTTCTGAATGCTCTACATATCCAATCACCATACCTGTATTAAAAGTCGGAAGATTAAATTACCGAGTACGCAATGAAGACCAAGTCAGATACGAAAGCTCTGAAAGTGTCGTAATCACATTTGACGGTCATGTTCTTCCCTCAAGAGTTTATTTTTGCTATTCTTCCATCCCTGTTCAAATTTATAAGCTTCTAATGATTCAATGTTTTCAGAGCTGCAGATTTGGACACACTAATTTTAGATTTATGTCGTTTCAAGCTGAAACCGATACAGATTTTTTTATCATATAAAAAAAAAGAAAAAGAAACAGAATGCCGAGATGCTCAAAATGTGGCGATGATCACTCTTCTTCTTCTTGCGACAAAGATAATGGGACCTTTTGTTGCTTATTCTGCTCAGGTAACCACAAAGTCCCGGATTCTACATGCCCTGAACACACGAAACAAAATAATATTAACATCGAAAAGGCACTAAATTCAATCTCATACATAGAAGCATCACAAAAATGTCCCCAAGTTTCATTAAAATCATATGCTGATGTTCTGATATCAAAAAACCCTATAAATTCTTCACTTTCTACTAGCCCTACAATGGATCATTTTCCTTCACACCCTGCTTCATCTAATTAAACTTCTTATAAGAAATCATTATTTATTCCTAAATCATTCCGTCAGCATACACAAATATTATACGACAAAAAAGCATCAAAAAAGTCATCAAATAATTATTGAAGGTTTTTCAATTCCACAACCAAAGGATGGTTGTGCTCTGCGGGTTTCACCTGGTACCTCACAGGGTAGTTTTAATTCTATAGAAAGCATTATAAATTCCCTTATTAACATAATCATATCTTCGTATGCGTCAAACTTACCGTCCCACGTTGCTCGCTTACTAAATTCTATACCTGAAATTCTTCATGACATTCACTCTCACAAGGATCCTTCAATGGAATTGTAGAAGCATTTTAGATAAACGTACTGAAATAATTTATTTATTAAAAAATACAATGTTTGTATCGCTGCTATTTCAGAGTCATAGCTGAAACCGGATTCCAGCAACAGAATCGCTTGTTTTGTTGTGTTTGAAATGACAAATCTGATGGTTATGCCAGATGTGCTTTGCTTATAAAGAATAAGATAGCTTATACCATTGGAGATATTTATGATGAAATATTTGACTTGAATATTGTAGTAGTAAGATTTCATAATATTACTTTCGTTTCTATTTATGTTCCCTCCCCTTATGTCCATACGTTTAGCAAAATAAAATCTTTAATAGCCTCATTTTTTTCCACCATTTTTAATTCTTGGTGACTTTAATTGCCATCATTATTTATGAGGTGATAATTGTGATATATACGGCAGTTTAGTAGTGGAAATTATTGACGAACTTATTATTGGCGTCCTAAATACTGGTAAAATCACCAAACGCTCTCGTCCCAAAGAGTCTATAAGTGCTGTAGATTTATAAATTTGTACTCCTGATTTAACCTCTCTTTTAAATTGGACAGTTTAGATAGCTCTCACGGCAGTGATCATATTCCTATTCTGATTTCCTTTCCAAACAAAGAATCGGCAGAAATTAACAAAAAATCATGTATTAAATACAAATTAGACAGAGCATACTGGAACTTGTATAATATTATTCTTTATAATGAAATTTTAAAAATCTTTCCTATTTCTGAAAATAATTTAGCTTCAATTGTTGAAGCATTTACACACGCAATTATAAATGCAGCAGACCAAAACGAATCCTATTAAAACTCTAAATAATAAGTCTAAGCCCTCCCTCCATGATAGGATTCTGAATGTACTGAGGCCATTCGTAATAGAAAAAAATCAATATAAATTAGACATAAGTTCGGGAAACTATTCATTCCTTCAACGTATGCAAGAAGTGACTAATAATACTCTTCGCGCAAAAAAAAAACTAAACAAGTTGGCATGCCTTTTGTTCCTCAGTATCTCCCTCAATTCCTTCATCAGTTATTGGCGCAATATAAAAAAATTTCGCTGTTTTTTTTCATCGTTCTTACAGTGGCGTCATTCCTTCTCAATCAATAAATTTCTTTTCTAGACAAACTTGCCCCCTTTTCTGTTCCTTCGGGAGCGGAACAACCTCAAAGTATCTATGCGAATCTTTTTTGATCCCTTAGAACGTCCATTCCCTCTATATGATTTAAAGCTTGTTCTTTCTCACGTTCACGATTCAGCACCTGGTCTAGACGATATTCCATATTAATTACTTGCCAAATGTAACGATTAAATTTTAACCTACTATTTAAATATCGTTAACGTTTTGTTTGACATGGGCTTTGTTCCTGACTCTTGGCGGACTTAACTAATTATTCCTATCCTGAAACTTGACAAAAAATCTTAACAACGGCTCTTCCTATCGACCAATTGCTCTATCCCCAACTCTAATTAAAACCTTTGAACACATGATCAAGAATCGTCTTAAATGATATGTAGAAAGTCATGGATTATTATCAAATACTCAATATGGATTCAAAACAGGCAAAAGCACATATGACAGTTTTTCAATCTTCACCACAGATATTTGTCTATCATTTTCGAGAAATGAATCAGTCGTTGCTGCTATCCTTGAAATTTCTTCTGCTTACGATATGTCAGACTTAACGTCCTTAGAGAAAAGATGTTTAAGCTTAATATATTCAAATTTGATTATCAATTTATTTGTGGGTCGGTATATACATATTAATGTTGATGACGATTTAAAATATACTCGCAAGGTTTTCGAAGACCTTCCGTAAGGTTCCGTTTTAAGTCCTTTATTATACAATATTTATACGTCAGATTTAGACCAGTCCATTTCAAAATGTAGAATTTTGCAATATGCTGATGATATCTTAGTTTATGTTAATGATTAATGTATAGACTCCTGTGCTAATGCGATGGAAAAAGATCTCTCTATGGCCACGTGGTTAGATGATCATGGACTAGAACTTTCCCCAAATAAAAGTAATACAGTAATTTTTTCCCGCAAAAGAGTTTTACCTGAAATAAAAAAAGGTTCGCTTTTTTAATTGTCCGCTCGAAAATATTTATCAAGTTAAATTTCTTGATAATAAATTATCCGGCATGCCTTTATGCATGCATTTATACCCAAAAAAATTCGAAAAAAAATATAAACATTCTAAGATCTTTGTGCAGTGTATGGTGGGGCGCCCATCCATATTCTTTTAAATTATTTTATAATGCAATTATAAGAAGTTGATTAGATTATGCCTTATTTCTTCTTGAACCTGCTAATAAAACAGGATTGAAAATTTTAGATATCGTTCAAACAAGTCTTTAAGATTAATTATAGGCGAATGAGGCTATGAATTCATCGCCTATCAATGCCTTGCAGATTGACTGCGGTGATCCTCCACTTTTTATTAGACGACAATATTTATCGGAGGCTTGTTTTTCGGATACTTCACTTTTCCTGATCATCCACTAATCCCTAAAATTCGTTTATTTTCTCATTACATTTTACTTAATTTAGGAAAATACTGGCGTAATAAAGAAACACCTAACCAAGTAAAAAGCTATGAACAATATAATTCCTTACTAGATTCTATTTATAGGTCGGTGGCTCTGCCTTTTTTCTCCAATTCGATTGATGTTGCACTTTTCAAACTCAATGTTATATTAGACATAAGATTAAATAAATTTTCTATTGAATCAGATAAAAAAAATGTATTTGCGTTGGACAAGAATTTTCCAGGTTATCATTGTATTTTTACAGATGCTTCTAAAATTAACTCAAAAGGTTGTACTGTCTACGCAATATACTATCAAAATTGGAGAGTAGTTCAAAAAATTTAACGTCTTCCCGAATTTTGACGGCTCCGTGGCGCAGTGGCTTAGCAATGAGTTGCTGCTCTGGGGACCGCGGGTTCGATTCCCGCACGGTACATGTATTTGTATGGCCTACAAATAATTGTTCCGGGTCTGGATGTTTGTCCTTGTACAATTTGTGTTTGTAAACTGCCTCCACGAAATAGGAGAAAATCCTAGAGTGGGGGGTAACTTTTTTTAAAAAGAAAGAAAGAAAAGAATCTTCAGTTTTTACAGGAGAAATGTTAGCATTTTACAAGCAATAAAATATTGCTATAGTTTTAAATTAAAATCAAGCGTGATATTTTCAGATTCTCTTAGTTCTTTACAGGCATTGTTATGCAATCCTTTCTATGACATTTCCCGCAATCCTCTGATATTTGAAATTAAGAAATTTCTATTCTTATATCAATTTCAAAACATCAACATTTCTCTTGTTTAGATTTCTAGTCATATCTAGGGGCACGGTAGTGCCCCCGCCAAGTCGAGTAAAAAAGCGGCACGGGCGTACCATCCTTTTCTCGAAGCAGTTCAGGTCATTTTCGACCTCCTATAACTTCGTTGTGGATAAAACTAGAAACCTGAATTTTCAGTAACCAAGCATGCATTGTATAAACACGGTATATTTCAAATTTCATTCAATTTGAACCAGTAGTTTAATAATTATAACTAGTCATTTCTTAATTTTGTCACTCACTGACTGACCGATCATCAAAATTCTAAGGCACTTCTAGCAGATATAGAAGCTTCAAATTCAGAATACAATTACTGTTTAGTGTATAAATTAAGTAAAAACTAAAATATTTTGTAATTTCAGTAAAGTTTTCTAAATACAATAACTGCATAAGTAACTTTGTAATCCTATATAAATGTATAAGATTACAAAGCTACATTTGCAGTGAATGAATCAGTGTACCTGTATATGTATAATATAATGGAGTAATAGATGTAGATAGGTACCTAGATATAAATATGTTCAAAAAAAGCTTGTAAAATAGTCAACGGAATGAAAAAGCAAGAACGGGACATGTCTTTTAAAGTTGTACCAAAATCCCGCAAAGTATTAAGTAGATTGAATTGCCCGAAAATGCGTAGTTGGTATTCAAGAAGTAGATGGTACCGGATAGGAAAAAAGTAGGACTATCTACAAAAAGAAATGAAATGCCATCAAAAACAAAACTTGTAAAAAAACCAAGTCTTGCAACTCAGTTCTTCTACCGTAAAAAGTTGTGAGATCCGTGTAATACCAAGTCGGTTAATTTATTCAGTCCTTACTTAAGGGTCCTTCTGTCTCTAGTTATTACGTAATTAGCTAACCTAACAACATCTTATAGTGACCATATCAATATCTCATCAATATCATCTATTATGTTTTAAATAAATAGATTGACTTGGCAATCGCAATAAACAATCTAATTTAATATAATATGTATTACTTGTGAGATACATTATTATCATGATCATTAGATTGTTTACTGCCTCCACGATACAGGAGAAAATTCTAGAATGGGGGTAACGTTATTAAAAAGAACAAAAAAAAAAGAACTAAATGAAACGATAGTTGCATAAAAAAAATCATGAAAATACTTAAGGTGAAAGCTCCAGGGTGGCTCGTGGAATTCAAATTTTCTTACGTTTTTTGCAATTTGCAGGTAATTCTCAGGGTGTATGTTTAACAAAATATGATTCGCGAGCGTAACGGGTAAGTATTTATAGAATTATAATCATTATAATCATCAATACATCCCCCTAAGTTCGTATAATTCCTTTGAATGAGTTTTTTCAGGAAATAGCCATACATACGAATTATACGAACTTAGACGGTTGTATTGATGATTATAATGATTATAAATCTATAAACACATACTCGTTACGCTCGCGAATCATATTTTGTTAAACATATACCCTGAGACTGACCTGCAAATTGCAAAAAACGTAAGAAAATTTGAACTTCGCGGGCCATCCTGGAGCTTCCACTTTAAACATAAAACCAGCAGTGAAACTTAAAATAAAGTCTGCTGACAATAGGATCAACATTCTTGCGGACGTCAAACTCTTATCTAGCTCGGTGCGAAACAATGCCTACTCACTCTACCCTTTCCTTTCATACACGCGCTACCGCCCATAGATATAGTATTAAATTAAAAATTGATATGTAGGCCGACTCGTTTCGCTTCGCGCTTTGGAATTTACACATGTCAGCTTTGCCAACATATGGGGAATTCCCAAAATTGTGGGGAGCTTAAAGTTGGTTGGGGATTTTATGAAGATTGGTATTATGCGGGGAAAATATGGGGATTTTGAAAATCGATAGCCAGGGCCAAGTCAGAACCTTTTTTCAAGAAATATAAATATTTATCTCAACATTTTGTTAGGTTACTTATGTATCGATATTCACATACAATGACTCTCTTTTTGATTATCTTCATTGCACCACAGTTAATTTTCGGATTTTTTATTTAATTTTTTTTTATTTTTAATTTAAAAGAAAAAAGTTAGTTAAAAAAGAATTCTTATAAAATTAGTTGAAAATTGTCTGTCTGTTGAAGTTTTGTAATTTTTCCTTAAATTGGGGAATTTAACATGAATTTTCGGGGAATTCGACAAATTGGTATTGGCAACGCTGCTATGTTGCATAATTGCAATTGATTTTAACCATTAAATTATTCAGTACCATTTCATTTCTATTTTCTTATACAAAATCAAATATAACGATGAAATAGAGCGTATAATTGTGTTAATTAGTACTGAGTACCTAATTAGGTAGGTTTATTAATTTCAATATAATTTTTGTAGTAAAGAACTGCTTGTTACGTCAGGGTACATTTGGTTGTGTAATTGTATTAAAAATGACAACCATAATTTCTAAATTCCATATGAAGACTATAATATAGTCGTAGGGATAACTAAACTTATAAATAAAATAAACGTTGGCAATGTCGTAACGGTTTAACAGTCTGTGGAAATGATCAAAGTGCTTGAAGTACGTTACGACGCACGGGGCATTTGTTTTGTCGGGATTGATTATTAATTTTAGTTTTTGAGATAGTTCCGTGTTGACTATCACGTGCGCGTGAGCGACAGTTCAATCGTTTTGTTCATTAAATTCTTGTTGTTACGTTTTGTGTTTCTTGTTTTGTTTTAATAATGCCTAACGCCTATCTTTATAATTTCGTATGTTTACGTTTATAGTGCACGTGAGTACAGCAACATGCCACGGACGATTTAGATCAGTAAGCTGTTTCATACCTAATTTTTTTTTATATAACTTAGTACTGATCTCATCTGAATAGGTACATAAAGGAATATATCAGAATAATAAACACACATAAAAGCATAGAGTCATGGTTTTTATCCTTTTTTACCTTGTTAATATTTCACTTAAGTAATTTTTCCATTAGCTGGGAATCGAACCAGGTATTTGGTTTATTTAACCTGTGAATTCGAATTAAAGTGGCTAGGTTGAGGCAAGCACAGTGGCAAAATAGTAGGTTAAGTAGATAAGTTAGGTATTTAGACAAGTGTTGTAAATTATTAGGTATTGTGGTATCGTCGCTAGCTGAAGGCCGCGCAAATTCGGCGTCCGCGCGTACATTGACCTCTAGTCAGCTGATTGTAATTCCAATGCTGGTTTTATGTTTAAGTATTTTCATGTATTTTTTTAATAAAATTATAGTTTCATTTAGCTGTACTAACATGATGGATCGTGAATAAGGCTAATAAAACGTTGTGAAAAGATGTTTTTTCTCTTTCCTCGGGATCGATTTTTTCTGACCCATCATCAAAGGTATTGTTAGTACTATCGTCTGTCTTCGTTTTCGGGAGCGTTTCACTAACACCCGGTATGTGAGTGTGGTTTATATATTGGTGACCTCAACCATATTTTCTTCTCGTGTCCTTTATATAATCATACTTCATTATTTAACAATTTGGTAAAACTTAAAATACCTCTTCCTACAAAAATTCGTTCTCTTTTAATTTATTTAAAAAAAAGTAAAAATGTTTTCAATTACCATATGGAATATTAAGATTCAAATAATATTAAGTTATAAAATTTAATTCATTATTTTTTTATTACAAACTATAATAATAATAAAAAATCTAAAACTAGAAACTTAATTATCATATAGTCCTACTCCCCGCGGTATCGTGCCAAGAACGCTGGCTTCGTTTCTCCCATCCATCCATTGGTTACAACTTGCTTGTCGCATTCGGAGATAAGAAAACAAGCGTGATGTTCTTTAGTTCAACATCTTTAGAGGAAGAGAATTATGCGTCTACATTTAATCTGGAAGTGATCATCTAAAGCTTCTAACCAGTTAATAAAACGAAGGCCAGTCATCCAAGCTCGAGATTGTGCATCATATGTTACAGGGAGCGAATTCACGTTTTCGAAGCAACGTGGATTTTTCGCCCTACCAATCACTAGCAAACGTAATTTTCCGACCCAGATGGCGTATTAGACGGGATGACGAATCGTATTAAGCGTGTTAAAAATGTATGAAAACATGCCTCAAATTGCAGGGACTGACATAAAATGGCGTATTAAACGGGAAATCGTATTAAACGTGATCGTATTAAGCGGGTTTTACTATACTATATAATAAACATTGAAACACTCCATGACAGTTGCAGTGTGTGCCACTAAATTTAATGCCAAACGGGTACGGGAATAAGGACAACAATATAGTAGCTACATCTCTTTCTTACAAGTGCTAATATGATATCTGCGTCCTTTGTTTTGAAAATGAAAAAAAAAACACATCACGTTGTCTATTGGATTCTCTGTCTACGGCACAAACTAGTAAGAAGTGCTAGGGTTCGTCGTTTCTTACTTTTACAAGTATTACTAGCTGACCCGGCAAACGTTGTTTTGGCCTATCCATTATTTCTAAGAAATATTTTTTAGTTTTAAAAATCGCGACTAAAAACAGGGGTTGATCGTAAAAGGGTGAAAATTTGAAGTTTTATGTATTTTGCAATACTAAATCATAATAAAATAAAAATAAAAAAATTGTCAAAAAATAAAAAAAATATTTAGGGGTGGGTCACCCTTATCATTTAAGTGTTTGAAAAATAGACCTTGGCCGATTCTCAGAACTACGATATATGCACACAAAATTTCATACAAATTGGTTCAGCCGTTTCGGAGGAGTTTTTTTTTTATAGGATATGGGTGACAAACGAGCACACAGTGCACCTGATGGTAAGTGGTTGCTGCGGCCCATAGACATCTACATCTATCCTCTATTACAAATCAAATGTAGATGCGTTGTCACCCGTGAGGACTAAGATGGAATGCCTCATTTCCAGAAAAAGGGGCCTCCGGCCACCTGCACTCACCAAGCGAAACGCAGAGGTAAACCTCTACTTCACGCTGGTATTCTGTGAGGTCGTGGTACCACCCCGGTTCGAGCCGGCCCATCCGTGCGACAGCAAAAGCTGCCGCGTGGCTCTACCACTGTTAAGTTTGGTAACAAACACCGCGACACAAGAATTTTGTATATTATTTTTTTTTTTTTGGAGTTTATGGCCTGGTTGACCTTTAGGCCAAGTCTTGAGTATTTTTATTCGGTTTATTGTAATTTCCCCAAGCCTTGTCTTTATGTATTATTATTCTTCATAGTTCACTGCTTCACAATATGTTGATGCGTCACATTGTGCAGCCTTTGGAAGATTTTGACGGCAACTTGAGCCAGCAGGCAGCTGACAGTTGGCGATGGTATCTAAAGGCGCCTATGCAAACAGCTTATCTTGAGAATCCATCAGACTGGAGGTTGGCAGTATCTGTGATTCTCTCGTAGATAGAGTACTAAGTCTATGGATTCTCTTTGGTGACGCCATTTTGTGAATTCTATGTTGTTTTTCGACTTCCGCGAAGCGAAGAACCGTCTATCATATTTGCTGATACTGTTATTGGTTTCAGTTTCTTAAATCATGGGTGAAGATAAAGGTATTTAACTTAATGTATATCTTGTTTTTAATTATTAGGAATCAAATTTTATTGTGTAAATTATTTTCACGTTATAGATAGACGACGCAGGTCACGTTCAAGAGAAAGACGAAGAACAAGATCCCGTTCAAGGGATCGAAGAGAAAAAAGAAGAAGTAAGTCCAGATCTCCGTCTAAAAGATCCCGTCGCCGTAAGCCCTCATTGTACTGGGATGTACCACCACCAGGTTTTGAACACATTACGCCTCTGCAGTATAAAGCCATGCAGGCTGCCGGACAAATACCAGCAAACATCGTTGCAGATACTCCTCAAGCAGCAGTCCCTGTTGTTGGATCAACTATAACGCGACAGGCCAGAAGACTATATGTCGGCAATATACCATTTGGAGTTACAGAGGAGGAAACAATGGAGTTTTTCAACCAACAGATGCACCTTTCAGGATTAGCTCAAGCAGCTGGAAATCCTGTTTTAGCTTGTCAAATTAATTTGGACAAAAATTTTGCATTCCTTGAATTCAGATCTATTGATGAGACTACCCAAGCTATGGCTTTTGATGGGATTAATTTCAAGGGTCAAAGTTTAAAAATTCGACGACCCCACGACTATCAACCTATGCCTGGTACAGAAAACCCAGCTATAAATGTGCCAGGTATGTTAAAATATGATTCTGATTACCTTATTTACACACAATTATTTACCAAACAAATTATTTTAGAAGTGTGGTTAAAATCGTATATAATTATCAGGAGGAGGACTAACTATATATTACATACCGTTGTAGTTTAGCATCACTTGACAGAACATCATATATAGTGTAGTCATGGGTGTTTTTGGAGTTGAAAGCAAATGGATATTTATCCAATTTTGATTTCAAGATCAGATTTCAGTAGTATTTAGTCACGCCAATTTGTTTGCATATTTATATTTCATTTTATTTAAAATATAAGCATATTTATATTATATTTCGTTTTATAAGTTAACGAAGTGATCAACGTAAATGTAATACAGAAACTGATTTGAGCAATTAGCCTTTATGCTTCAATCTAGGCTTAGGACTAGCAGAAAAGTTTTGTATGAAATTAAAACTTATCTGATGGATTTTAAAATCTGCATATTTACAATGTTTTCTTAATATATTTTTCTTATTTCCTAAATCTGTACTTGCATGAGATTGTTTTAAGTGAGCTTCTAGATTACCCATTGTAGATTTATATGATATATTTTGACTACAATATTCACACACTGCAACTCCAGAAGCATTTTCTTTTTTGTCAAAATGAGTCCATACCTCACTGGATATTTTAAAAATCAAAACAGTTCTTGTCTAATCAATTTAAAAGTCTAAACAAAAAGCTTGATAGTCAAAATCAAAAATATTTAAATGTTATATAAACTTACTCATATACAATATATAACGTAATTAACTCACATCCTCAGGCACCCCAATTAGTATATTATGTTATAATCATAATACATACACTGACTTTTTAATGTAACATGTTTATGCATTGATTATTTATTAAATTAGTTAAACTAATTCCGGAACAATGTTGTGGTCACAGTATAAATTGCAATGCATGCAGTCGATCACATAGTTCCTATACCTACATGAGCGACTGCATGTGTTTGTAGATCTTGAGGGTCTTGCTAGCCTAGTAGGTATTCGCTCACATTCGAGACGAGTTAACGCCACTGCCGCTTGACATAACTGTAGGTATTAGTGCCGAAAAAAACCGACAATACACAATTGTTTATGTTAATTATGATAAAATGTTAATAGGCAATATTCGTTACAAAACGTTTACGTTTAATTGTAATTAATAAGAAACTGCTAAAAATAAGAGGCGATACGACACCATAATTCAAAGACAGCTTGTTCAAAAAATGTGAATCAAAATGTTTACAATAATTTAAAAAAATCAAATACTTAACTTAATGATAGTCTAAACACTCATGCAGCGTTGTGTTTTTAATACACTTTCAAAATGTCTACCATCTTATTTAATACATTTTATTAAACGTTTTCTTAACTGGTATTTTAATTTAGAAAGTACTTCAGTGTCATTTTTCGTCGTCGGCACTTGTAGTCTCACTAAAATAAACGGCTTAGCTTTCCATTGACTGGCGTCGAGTTTGGTGTTGATACGTATTTTTACAGAAAGGTTACATTTTTATAAGCACACACACAATGTTTAAATATGCGGAGGTACGACTTTCCATTGACTGCCGTCGAGTTTGGTGTTGATACGTATTTTTACAGAAAGGTTACATTTTTATAAGCACACACACAATGTTTAAATATGCGGAAACACGTAATTTTTGAGAAACAAATTAATAAAAATCATTTATTTTAACAATATTTTGTTTTTTTTTTTAATTGGCTTTACGGCTCTGGGTTCTAGCTCTTTTGAGCCTATTTTATTACGAATTTCTATTGACATTCGTCGAATTGAGGGGAGGAAAGGAGATGTAGGGAGACTAATTCAGAGGGATTTCTGTATCTATTTTGAGACTGCAACTTCTCCAGCGCTGCGGGAAGAGCAGGCGGAGGCTACTCTCCCTACGCACCTCCGGTTCTATATAACCACTCTAAGGGTAGGACAGACTCGTACCACGTGGAGTCGGGGTCAATAAATTTGGTTCTTTGACATAAGAGCTTAGCTTTCTATAGAAATTCCTCTAAATTAGTCCCCCTGCACCTCCTATTCCCCCCCCCCCCTCAATTCGACGAATGTCAATGGTAATTCGTAATAAATTAGGCTCAAAAGAGCTAGAACCCATAGCCCTAAAGCCAATTAAAAAAAACAACAAAATATTGAAATAAGTGATTTTTATTAATTTATTTCTCAAAAATTACGTGTTTCCGCATATTTAAACATTGCGTGTGTGCTTATAAAAATGTAACCTTTCTGTAAAAATAACTATCAACACCAAACTCAACGGCAGTCAATGGAAAGCTAAGCCCAATTTTCTTATAACCAGCAACTAAACTGCGACCGTGGTGTGTAATCGTTTGGAGTCAACTCCTGGCATCTTCTGAGGTGGAATGGATGTTCTTTATCACCACAAAGTGTTCTCCACACATGCATTTCACTACATTGAAAGCGTGGGGCTGCTTCTTTGGTACTGACATGGGGATTCTCATTGAAATAGTCCAGTATTTCGTTTTGAAGACTACTATGTGTATGCACATTGGCTCCCCTGTCGATGGCCATGTTCGGAAGGAACATTCCGTAGTCGCGAAGCCGTTGAGTAGCAGCTAACATAGCCCTGCGGTCTACTCTTGTACCATACCTTTGGTTAAATGTTCTGTAAGCTAGAGCTACATTATCACCACACTATGCCAAAGTTCTTACCATTTTAGTGTACTGAATGTTACAAGTGTCATGCCATCTCGCTCTATTCCTGGTTTCCAGGAAATAAGGTTCATTTTTCTTTATGTTGTATTGAATGACGGAATTTGCATTAATACCAACTAAAACTGCACTTTTAAAAGTCTTATTGTCTTGAATTACGGTCCATTTCAGTTTGTTTGGACTGCACATGCTTAGTATGACTAATTTACGTAGTTTTAATTATTTTTGTGAAAAAAAATTACCTATATTTAAAACAATAGAAATCTATTCAGTAAACCATTCTGAACAAACTACTTTCAGGATGTGTGTTAATTATGTTACGTGTTGAATATATTCTCATACACAATTCACTTAGTTAAGTTATTTTTTTTACATTAAACTTTGCTAAACAAAAAGGTAATAAACATACTTGTAATTACAACATAACCTGTAATTCACTGATACGACTGACGGCCAGGCACGCACTTGTCACCAAGGTCAAATTTGTATCTAAACAAAAGCAACATGAAAACGAAAGATAATTTCTAGTAAACAAACACTAAACCAAAAATCTAAATAAATCATCCAACAATCTCGCAAATATAGTCTTGAACAACTTAATAATAAGAACATAATTGATTGCATATTTCAAAGATTCTAGTAAGCAAACGTAAGCACGGAACCAAAATTCATCAACACATACACACATTGCAAGATGCAAAGCAAAATAGACTTTAGGTACTTAGAAGTAAGGAATATTGAGCGCATATTTCAATGTGCAATAGATTTCCATAGCCGAAAAACTAAAATCCAAGTCCTAAAATTCACGCCATACTTTTCATTCCGCTATGTCGTGTTTGGTTAGAAAGAGGAACTGAGAAAGCGGATTTCTACGCATCAGTTTGTGTTTGGATTTGTGTATTGTTGATTCGGATTCCTTTGGTGGTACAGATCGTAAGATCGTTGTGAGTTATCCACTATGATTCTTTGTTGTAGAATATACACATTTCAGGGTATCATAAATATTAACCAATATGTATAGTAAGTATATTATACTTAGATATTATAATTCACAATTTAGCTATAAATCTAACCAAACCAAATCCATCAAAATTGCATATCACCATGTAGTAGTGATATATGTAAACTGCCCTCACGATACAGTAGAAAATTCTAGTGTGGAGGAAACAAAAAATAAAGTACAAATTTCCTTACAAAGTTACAAAATTGTGTAGATATTATCTGATACATAGATATTGAAATATATAGATTATCTGATATTCAATACAATTTCATATAAGGTAAGAGTGAGAGCAGAATAACGCCATGTCTAATGTTTCATAATTTATATTGCAGCTGGTGTTATTAGTACAGTTGTACCAGATTCACCCCATAAAATATTTATTGGTGGTTTACCCAACTATCTTAATGAAGATCAAGTAAGTGCATTATATTTTAATTATTACAAATGTCTAATGTTTCTAGATTTAATATATTAAAATAAACATGAATCAAAATTTCATACATTTTAGTGTTATCCTTCAAATTATATTGCATTTATGAAATAGTTGTAATAAAATTGGCATTCCTTCAGGACGACATATTATCTTTAGCAATGTACTTGTAAGATGATGATTATTGAATATAATATTTATGCCAATATGCTATTGTAATGTTCAATACTTACATTTTGTGAATAATACTGCATTAATGACAAGTCTAGGATGACAAAACTGATGATTTTAAAAATTCAACATAAAATACAAAAATTATGTTTTTCAGATGATGTTCCATATTTTGTTCAGCCATCTGTGATGAAGCTTACATAATTCAATATTGTTACTTATCTAGAAAATATTGCAATTACATTGAAAGATTTAAACACTCTGTTACATATTCAGCAAAAAATACATAATAATATTTGCATGGCACTACTGTGCTCCAAAATATGTTTCTTTTGCTATCGGGTAGAATTAAAACATGAATGTTTATATGATATCAGTTTTTATTGACATTTATTATTTAGAAACAAGAGATGTCTTGTTTTGTTAAGGAATATTTTTCTTTCTGAATTATGTAATTGTTTTTGTTTATATTGTTTTTTTTAAGCGGAGGGTGGAGAGTTAAACATATCCGGAGATTAAAAGCAAAAGTGGGTATATTCTTGCTTGCCCTAAACAGATTCTCACCTTAGGGGTAGGCTTCGAAGTTGTGACTTGGTAACACACTTGGCTGAAGGAGGGGGCTCGCCAAACTTACTCAGAGCATGTTTGCTCTACGTATAGATGGGCGGGTGTCCTCTCCCCAGACCAATGCTACTAAGGTCACAGGATGTAAGTGTTGGTGCATCAGATCTTCTGTAAGGAGGCCTTCTTTGTCAGATCCAAGCCAATCAACAACCCATTACAATGATGTGTCCATTATATTTATAGGTACCTACATTAATATAAATAGAAAAATTTCAAAACTATAGACGTTAGTAATGTTATACAAGTTGCATTGATATACAATATTTTTTACAAATTGCATAATATGTGTGTATCTGGGGTCAAAGTTTACAAGAGATGGAAAGTGTGAGAGTGATATCGAAAGAAGAGTGAATGCAGGAAACATGGTGAATGGAGCTTTGCACTCCTTTATGAGCAGTCGGAAGGTGTCTAACATGGCTCGTTTGGCTGTGCATGAGGGGGTGTTGGTTCCGACACTCATGTACGGAAGGGAAAGTTGGGTATGGCAGAAGAAACATGAAAGCAGAATAAATGCAGTTGAGATGAGAGCATTAAGAAGTATGATAGGAGTTAAACTGAGTGACAGGATAAGAAATAGTGAGATGAGGAAACGTTGTGGTCTGAAAGAAGATGTAGTGACAAAAATTGAGAAAGGTATGCTGAGATGGTTTGGCCACGTCGAGAGAATGAATGAAGAACGATTGACGAGAAAAGTGTATAAGGCGAGTGTGAATGAAAGTGTTGGAAGGGGTAGACCTAGGCGGACATTTCTAGACCAAATTAGGGACGTCTTGAAAAAAGGCCAGGTTAAGAGTACCCTAAACCGTAGAGCATGTATGAAGGGAATAATGAAAGTGGACGAAGCGAAACAAGTATGTAAGGATCGTAGCAAGTGGAAAGAAGTGGTCTCTGCCTACCCCTACGGGAAAGAGGCGTGATTATATGTATGTATGTATGCATAATATTGAAGAAAATGCTAAAATTCCTTAGCTCAGTGACAAGTCAATACACATGTGGTATATATTCAGAGGTGCTAATGCATGGACACGGTTGACACGTCTCTACTGAACACGTACAAGGACACTAACAACACGTATTGGAAAGGCAATATTCTCATTACTTTTTTTAACTAATAATTCGCAATAATATATCCTGGGGCATGCCTGTGCCCCGTGCATGTAATGGAGTGTTAAATGCAATATAACTGAAATATTTATTACTTGCAATATTTCCTAGACTTATTGAATATAGGCTATGAATATAATATCAAACAAATGACATATTTTAGGAGGTTTAGATAGTTCCCATTAAAAAGATCTAGAGGCCGCTGCCATTTTCAGGACGAGATTCAACAGTTGACAGGGCTATGGTGCAGCAAGCAGTGAATCGCGTTATATTTTGGTCCCTTTCAGGTATTTTCAGGTACTCATAACGGATGAGCGTGTGCGTTTCACGCTCAAAATATTTTGATACAAGTCACTGATAGTTTGCTTTCTGCCCCTCCCTAGCATAGATTTGGCACATTCGCGGCCCGCGTGTCACTGTTGTCTCTCATTCTCATCTATACGTCTTGTACTTGAATGAGACGTCGGCACTTCAAGGCAAGTCTCTTCCGTTCACATCTGATTTTAATATGCGGCTAGACACAGGTCAGATTGCATTAATTTATATGTATGCTGCAATTTGCTAAGCAAATGTTAACGGGAACAATAAATTATCTGAAAATGTAATAGTTGTGTAATAATTAATAAATATATATATATGTGTATAATAAAAAATTGTATTATGTATGCACTCTTTATTATAATATACCATATTAGACTAACCTTTATTTGTGTGAAACAGGTAAAAGAGCTTCTGATGTCATTTGGACAGCTTCGAGCTTTCAATTTAGTGAAAGACTCCTCTACTGGTCTTAGCAAGGGGTATGCATTTGCTGAATATGTGGATATTTCTATGACAGATCAGGTAAATATTATTGAATGCATCATTTTTTATTTGTTTAAATAAAACCACTTAATTTTTTTAAACCTAATTATTTTAATAGGCAATTGCAGGATTAAATGGTATGCAGTTGGGTGACAAGAAGTTGATTGTCCAACGAGCTAGCATTGGAGCCAAGAACTCTACTTTAGGTATGTATTGTTACTACTAAATATCTTTTATTAATAATTTTTTCTGATAAAATGTTTTTATGATGTAAATATCTGAAGATTGCTGGGAGAAGCTTAACTATTGTTTTACGTCTTTTGATTTTAATTGATATTAAAATCAGGGGGGAGCGTAATTTTTTGGTTAATGTTTTTGAAGACTTGAACACTCACTCTAAGGACGTAAATTATAGTAAATTTTATTGAGAAGAATTATATATGTTTCCTCTCCTTCAGCGATGACTGGAGCTGCACCAGTGACTCTGCAAGTAGCAGGTCTGACGTTGGCTGGAGCCGGTCCAGCCACAGAAGTACTGTGCCTCCTCAATATGGTCACACCAGACGAACTCCGTGATGAAGAAGAATATGAAGATATCCTTGAAGATATTAAGTTAGTATTTTGTCATAAAGTTGATGCTTAATTACTATTTATGTATGGGAATGCAATTCTTTCTCCATTAATTAATATAAGTGTAGGGTGGAATTAACATTAATAAAAATATGAACATAACATTACTAACAGATTGAACATTTGTATCAATGGTAGGTTTTTAAATATTAAAACTGATCAGTTTCTCTTTATAACACTAATCTCATTATTGTTAATTAATCACTAAAACCCGGGGCCATGACCAGGAAAAGTATCCTTAGAGCTGTCGATGCATTTTGTAGGCTGCCATCAAGGCACGCGTACTCTTACCACAGCTTTGTTTGTGTCACAATATTAAGCTGTATTACTATTCCACACCTAAGAAATTAATGACATTATCCTTAGAGCTGTCGATGCATTTTGTAGGCTGCCATCAAGGCACGCGTAGTCTTACCACAGCTTTGTTTGTGTCACAATATTAAACTGTATTACTATTCCTTACCTAAGAAATTAATGACATCACAAGAGCTGGATGTGCTTGTCTTATATTTAATAGTACGCAGACAACACTATTGCTATCCCTGCTACTACTTCTCATAACTGTTAATCGCAAATTTAAGCATTGATTTATTCCATACTAGGCGGTACATGTAAATAAGGAAACACCATTACGTAATTACTAAATCTACATTCTGTGAATTTAAAAATATTTCTTGGACCTGTGAAATACGCCAATAGGCATTGGGGCAGTGCAGCGAAATTATGCAATGCTCTAAAACCTTGATAATATTAGTGAAGTCTGGTACACTTTAGTAGGTAGTGATAAAGTGTACAAGACCACTAATATTCTACCGTACTGTAGTACCTGAGTAGGTAGACTGTTAGCCTAAAGCCCAAATAGAGAGTGTTTGGTGGAGCATGCCTTGTAGAGATGTTTTTGATGAATACTTTTTGAATTAGAGTAATTAGTTATGGTAATTTCAAAAATGTAATTTCTAGAATTTCATGCCAAATTCAGCAAACTAGAAAAGTTATACAATCGCCTCTACGGTCTTTTTGTCATCCCTGTGAAATTTTTATTTACAGATACATATAATAAACAGAATACTGTTCTTACCACGCTCTTGACTAATTTTATTTTTCTTTATGCCTAAAATCAATGTTACTTTGTTATAGGGAGGAGTGCAATAAGTATGGATGTGTTCGTAGCATTGAAATACCGCGACCTCTGGAGGGCGTAGACGTACCAGGCTGTGGAAAGGTATAAAACTGCTTGAACTTACAATTTTTTTCGTATTAGCTATCTTAGGAGCCATCCATAAAATATTGTCATAAAGTGGAACTTTTTTGAACACATTTTTCTCTGTTTTAATTACTTAGAGAAAAGAATAAATTTTAATTATGTAACATCATCATCATCATCATTGTAACATCAATACATGTTCAAACATAATATAAATGACAGAATATTGTCAGCATTGAACAATATATAAACAATATATTATTATGTATTTGATATTTCAAATAACAGAAAAACTGACACTCATCACAGTCTTTCAGACAGTTTTGAAGTGGATTTTTCTCAAATCATTTTTATCAAAATTTAACTAACACTCGGTAGCGCATTGGCTCAATATTTGGTTTGGCCGCTCCAGAACCCAGCGATAAGGTGGACTCGGGTAGCGAGTGGCGCACTGCTGTGACACATTCCTATTGTTATTGACATCTATGGCCCAACGACTCAGTTGGTAACGCGGGCACTATAATAAATTTTTGATGTTTTTAAGAGCTTTCAATTTGACTTAAGTTTCCCACCACTCATAAAATAACGGTTTATGAATAACCATATTATTTGCCTTGCAGGTATTCGTCGAATTCAACAGTATTGCGGATTGTCAAAAAGCTCAGCAAACACTTACGGGTCGTAAATTCAGTAATCGTGTAGTGGTCACATCGTACTACGATCCCGACAAGTATCATCGCAGAGAATTCTAAATTGCATCACTAAACCCACACATTTCTTTTCATAAATAAAATCCGTAAAACTGACATTTTCATCATAGTCATTTAATTTTAAATATCTAATGTATTGAAAGTGGAAATAAAATAAAGATACTTATATCTATCTGGTCTTAATTTATTTATTCTGTAAATATAAAATCTTATAAGTATGTTGGTTTAAAAGTAATAAGACGTCTGTTGCAAAGACTTATACTATACTATAAGTAGCAGCATGAAAGTCTAGATGTGACCGTTATTGCGCATAAGTCGCGCTGATTGGTTCGTGCGTATCGTTATCACGCACTGATTGGCTCTTCAGTCGCATTCGTACAATTCAATTCTTGCGCGTCCCCTCCACGTTTCGTTCAGTGCTAGACTTACGTGCCTCGACTTGTACTACACCGGTAATTAAGAACAAAAACTTTGACACAGTATTTACACGGTCAAGTAGCACTAGCGGCACTGCGTTAACCTTGAACCCCGATGCGGCTGCGAAGATCACGCTACGGATTCAGTTATGTGTACCCGCGACTGGAAACCTGCGCGAGATTTTGCCTAACGCAGCGGAGCGGACACCCTTAAATATAACGCTAACAAAATAAAATCGACGAGAAAAAGAAAAAAGATGAAGTAAATTGCAATATTACCTTCTAGCCTCAACACAAATATTGTGTATTAAAGATTACAAATATGAGTTCCAACTAGATTTAAAAGTGTTGAACTAAACACGCACTAAATTGAATGAAACGATTATCAGGTTACTCACGGCGCATAACTAGGATACAATAGTGATTACGCTCGGATTATAATATATCTAGGTTTCTAGGTTAATTAACAGTAAACCTATTTTAAAAATTAATTACAACAATTACATAATACATATTTAAATAAATAAAACTTATTTTTAACGATAGTTGCAGTTTTAAACATCTTCATTCTGCATGGCTGGCTGATATGTGTTAAGGGATCTAGTCTCTGACGACAGAACAATTTTCCTCATTACAATGTACAAAACTCCGCCTATTAACAACATTCCTATTCCAGCCATTAAACTTATCGCCCATGCTGGTACAGCGTTACCATCTGTAAATAAAAGAATTAAGCTGTAAGCAGTATAATTTTAGTTGTTTACTTATGAAATTTGCCGATTTATTCAACTTGTCAAGGGTCTGGAATTCCATACTTATTCAAATATTGTTTTTTATTTTTTCTGCAATACCACTAGGGAATGCAATCCTGCGGGTTCCCAATCCCCCAAATGGGATCCTTTGTGAAATTGGCGGGATTACGAATTCGGGATGGATAACACGTGCGGGATCCGCAAGATTTGCAAGATATTATTTTTTCCAGTCTAAATTCGCATAATATCATGTACGGCACGAATGCACGATACAATGGGTGGGGATGGGGATCCCCAAATCAAAGTACGTATCTGTGTGTGAGTCGAGTGACGAGTGAATAAGAATTTCTCTTTGTAGCTACTGGGCGGAAGCTAATGCTTGTACTATTTCAGTCGTGACTCGTGAGTTCGTGACGTACTGTGCGTACCAGTACGTAGTTTGTGACATACGATTTAAATTGAAATAAACGGTTTATTTTTATATTTAAACAACAACATTCTATCTAAATAAAATTAATTAATTAATAACTAGATATAGGTAAAGTTGGAATCAGGAACTTAAAAATGAGTGCTAAAGTGATTTAAATAGAATACGACAGTAATAAATTTATACGAGGGCGGCACTGAAAATTTCGGGAATCAAGGAAGTGACACAACATTACTATTTAAAAATGTATTTATTGCTTTTCGAAGTATTCTCCGCGAAATTTGACACATTTTTCCATACGATGGAACCAATCATTGAAGCAACCATTCCATTCGGAAGTTGGGGTCTCCAAAATGGCCGTTTTGTAGGCGTCCACAGCTTCTTCAGGTGATGAAAATCTCTGTCCACGCAATTTATTTTTTATTTTAGGGAAAGTATAGAAATCATTAGGGCTTAGATCGGGGCTATACGGCGGATGGTCTAATAATTCTATGTTTTCTTGCTCTAAACACTCTTTTGTTCTGTGTGCGGTGTGAGAACTCGCATTGTCGTGATGGAGGATGATGCGGCGGTTGCAGTTCTCTTACGGAGTTTAGAAACGACCTGTGGCAAACAAATACTAGCATACCATTCTGCATTAACCGTTCTTTGTCCCTCAAGAGGAATAGTCGTAACATGGCCGGTTTTGGAGACAAACGTGGCCACCATTTTTTTTGCAACACTCCGTGAACGAACAATTTTTGTTGGCTTTAACTTATTTTCGAACACCCAAACTCGTGACTGGTTTTTTGTTTCGGGTTCGTACGCATATATCCAGGATTCATCACCTGATTTGATGTTGTATACAGCATTTGAGGATCCTGCGTGGAATCTTTCGAGAGTTCTGACGCACCAAGTAACGCGAGCCGCTTTTTGCTCTTCACAGAGCGAATGCGGTATCCATCGGGAAAATAACTTTTTTACACCTAATTGTTCATGCAAGATTATTTGTATTTGACTCATGCCAATGTCTAAAGTTGCCTGAATTTCGCGGTATGTCACATGTTGATCTTTCTCAATAAGCTTACGCACAGCATCAACGTTTTCTTGGGTGACTGCAGTTTTTGGACAACCTTGACGGGGATCATCACTGAGCTTGACACGTTCACGTTGAAATTCAGCAAACCAGCGATAAATTGTGGTTTTGGATGGGGCTTCATCACCAAATGCAGAAATTATCCGGTCAACACACTGTTTTTGTGTTAAACCACTTCGAAAGTCATAATAAATCATCGCTCTTGAATTTTCTCGAGTCAATTCCATTTTCTCAACGACTAAACAAGTTTAACAAAAGCTTGTGACAAGACCGAGAATCTTTTTTTAAATAAATAAATAGTATTCGATTTTTAAAACCAAGGAGTTTTCAATTAAAAAGATTTTAATATGACAGGAACAGTGGAAATATTCCATTCCCGATACTTTTAGTGCAGCCTTTGTATGGCAGCACTTTTTAAGATCGGAAGATGGCCTTTCTGCTCAGTTTAAACGCTGTTCTTCTATCATTCAAATAAGCGCTCGATCTACTAAGGGCTTGCAAGTACACTTGCGTACGAAGCATAAGATGGCAGAGGAATCCGTATGTAGCGTTACTGATACTGAAACCGCCAGTACAAGCTCTTCTCAGCAGCATTCATAACAAAATACTTCACAGCCAAAAAGGTAAAAGTCCGCACAGATATTTTTTTTCAAAGTCAACAAAATGTTCCCTGGAAGAGAATATCACGAATACATACCATACTCAACCATACCATTCTCAAAGTTTATGACATCGATTGACTTACGAGAACTGTTTGAAGCAGAAGGCCATAAATTGCCTGTCTCTGCTCATACAATTAGATCTATTGTAATGGACTATGGGGCTTCAACTCAAAAGAAAATGATTGTTGAACTTAGAGATTTGAAAAACAGTGAGCAACGGTTTGCAATAATATCTGACAAATAGACCTCTCCTGGGAATAAAAATAGGATATTTGCCTTTGGCCTTGTCCAGAAAGGGCGAATTCGCCGCGATTCTCTCGCGCGTATTACGTGCGACCGTTGCGTCCGCAAGGTGCGTACCTACGCGCGAGCATTTGGGGAGGAATTCAGTACGAAACATGGAGTTGAACGAAGCGTTCACGTTGTGGTTAGCTTACCGTCGCTGGAAGGGACAGAAACGGAGGGAAAATAGAATGTATTTAGTACATCCAATTCTTAATGATAGAATGACACATAGTATGTTTGAAACTTCGTATCCGAAATTAAGACAACATGAGAAGACATTTTTAACTACTTTCGTATGTCCGTGAAATCATTTGATAATTTACTTTTATTAATTGAAGAAGATTTATCGCCATGTGCAAATTATGTTCCGCGCGAGGATGTTGTTTCAGCAGAACAAAAACTCATGATAACTTTAAGGTAAGTATTGTTTTATTCATAATCTTTTATAATACTAATACAGTAGTTTAGGATACAAAATCAGGTTTACTAATAAAAAAGAATTAAATGTAGTATCAGATTAAATATAATAATTAAACAATGTCATGGTTTTGGAAGAGGTCAAGACATTAACTATCCTGAGAATCTCTTGATGATGTTGATGGAGAATTTACGTATAATGCTGCCTGTGAAGATCTTGGCACTGAAATAGAATTACGGCCTTGCCATGCTGTTATGGATGGCGTTTCTGGGTCATATTCTTCAAGAGTAAATTTATTTGGTCTTGAAGGTTGTGCATGGTATCGTGGTCGAACCGGAATTGAAGTTGAAGATGAAGCCGAACTGTTAGAAAAGTACGAATACCAATCGTTTGAATACATAGTTGATTGCGAAGATTGTTAAGCCGCTTGCAAAATTTTCATTAATTCAATTTTTACTGCTATACGATTGGCCTCAGGTACCTTAAGTAATTCTTTGTGTAAAGATAAACAGAACAGTTTGTCATCATCACCTTCCGTTACGCTGGAAACCAGTGGTTGTTGTTGATTCCTAGTGCTTATATTGTTTTTATTATATTCAAGAATTCAGCATCAGCGGCAGTCATTTTCTTTCTTTTAATGTTTTGATTCGGCGGCCTCATTATGTCTTCAACAAATACAAAAAAACAAATGTGTCGCGAAGGCCTTTCCACTTTTTTTGAAGAGTATTACCTGAAATCAACAATTTAACAATTATTTTTCAATTTTGTTTCAGGTATTTAGCAACTGGCTGTTATTTTGCTGACTTACATTATGCCTATAGATTAGGGAAATCAACTGTAATTGACATCGTTCAAAAAACTGTATATGTATGTTATTTGGAATAAGTTAAAAGACAGAGTAATGAAAGAATCTTCGACAGAAGAGTGGATGGAAATTGCAAGAGGATTCGAAAAATATACAAATTTTCCTAATTGCATTGGAGCAGTTGATGGCTCTATGTTCTACAATTACGAGTATAAACATTTTTTTCGACTGTGCTGCTTGCCGTATGTGATGCAAATTATTGTTTTATCTGTATAGATGTGGAGCATGTGGGAAGAGTAATGATTCAACGATTTTTAAAAACTCCACATTCTTCAAAAAACTCACGGAAAAATCTTTGAACATTCCGGGATCAAAACCAGTATCAGAAATTCGTACAGCACGTTTACCTCATGTTATAGTTGGAGATGAGGCATTTAGCTTATCAGAAAATATTATGCGACCATATTGCGGCAAGAATTTAACCAAAGAAAAACGAATATTTAATTACCGCCTCTCTAGAGCAAGACGTTATATTGAGTGTTGTTTTGGAATCCTGGTAAACAAATGGCGAATATTACACAAACCACTCAATGTACATATTGAATTTGCGCAAAACATAATTAAAGCTTGTTGTGTTCTTCACAATTACGTCAGGTTCCATCTCTTAACATGGATACAGATACGAAGACACATTGTTCGAAACAGCTCTAGATGGTCTGAGTACGAGTACAATTCGACCTGGTGTAAGATCTCGAAACACGAGGGATATATTCGCTGATTATTTCATGAAGGAAGGTCGACTGCCGTGGCAAGACATAATGATCTAATTTTCTTTGTTTGTTACTAATCAATAAAATAATAATAATTACTTACCTAAATCTTTCTTTTTTTCCTCGGAGTCTTCTTTATCAGATAATATTAACACCAATTCTTCCCAAGACCTACGTTTTAAAATCCTATTGGCATAATCAGGTGATTCCAAATCCCATATCGCCGGTATTTTTTCTATTTCGTCTATAAACAATTCCGTGTCAAAATTTTGGCGCTCCATTTCCATCGATATGTGCACTCACTCGCTCTAGAGTTCGCGCGTTAACTGGACGCAACAAGGCGTCCCTAGTATCTCGACGCGCGCGCAATTCGCGCGAATCAAGCGCGAGTCGAGAGTCTGGCGTAGTGCACGCGATTTACGCGCGTATTTTGAATTCGCGCGATGCTTGTGGACGCGATGTATTGATGTCTAGTACCTCGACAACGCGCATATGAATTCGCGCGATACGATTCGCGGCGAATTCGCCCTTTCTGGACAAGGCTTTAAACGTACATATTCACATATTCACGAATGGAAAAGCCGGAATCTAGGGCTGGCTCGTATCTTGGGTAGTTTTCCCGCAGAAATGTGTGTGAGAGCTCTAAAAAAAATGCAAGAGTTTAACATTTCCTTAGACCGACTTGTTGTTTCAATCACAACCGACGGTGCCGCAGTTATGAAAAAAGTTGGACGACTTCTGAAAGCACACCATCAACTATGCTACGTACATGGACTGCAACTAGCAGCAGCACTACTTACTAGCAGTTCTTGATGTTTTGTACCAAAAAATACTTTGGAGCCGACAAAAGAAACAGAAAGAGAAAGCGAAGAACACTATCAGTAAAGGATCACAAGTCACGGAAAATATTGAACTAGTTGATGTAATACAAAATATTGATAATCCTTGTGATTTTTTTATAATAGGTGATGGTGAAGTACCGGAAGAAGAAATACAATTGATGCCTACCTACAGGTATATTTAAAAAGATTTCATAACATAATAATATTATCATAATTTTCAATTTAATTATTGCCTTTCTTCAGTATTTCTTATGATATTAATATTACAATTTCAGGGCAGTTGTTCAAAAAGTGCTCAAGATTGTTAATTGTTTTAAATCATCTCCGAAGAAAAATGACTTATTGCAAACTTAACGTAAGGAACTGCAGCAACTTCTCGATTGCAAGACAAGGTGGGGTAGTTTGGCATCTATGATAGCTAGATATAACCATGTAAGCATTGTGTATCTAAAGCTCTTATTGATCTAAACTTGCAATCGGTGCCTGCTTATTTTTTTAAATGAACAAGAATCAATAATTTTGATTGCTATTGAACGTGCTTTAGAGCCATTGAACTGGCGGTAAATGTTCTGTGTCGTGAAGATGCTCCATTGCTGTCAGCAGAAACAAAAAAAAATCATGGTGGACAAAATACAACAACAAAACACTTCACTGAGTATGGCATTGACATCATCATTACATCGACGAATGAAAGAACGTCGCACAATATTAACTGGAGTGCTGCTTTATTTGGAAAATCCGATAAAGTATCTGGAAAGTAATTCTTTGTCGGCTGGAGATGAAGACACGTTCTCTTTACCAAGTAAAGCGCAGTTAAGAAAGGAAATTGTGAGCTTACTAGAAAGGCTTCTAATAGATAGTTCTGAAAGTAATGAAGATGTCAGCCATGAGGCTTATGCTTCAAGTTCTCGCTCAGAATCACAAATCCAGCAAGTTAATGACAAGGATGAAGACGACGATATACCTTTATCTCGTTCAACATCAACTGCTAATGCAACCTTGTGCGGATTGCCATTAGAAGAGAAATTAGAGCACATAATTCGTACAAAGTGGACACAAACAATATGTTCAACTACTCAACAGACGGCGGTATCACTTAATCTTACAATAAAACGAGAAATGACTCTTTTTGAATGTGGAGGAAACAGAGGGAAGTATCTGGAAGCAGCTTACAACTTTGTTAAGTCCGTTCCACCTACTAGCGTTGAATCTGAACGCGCATTTTCAACTGCTGGCTACACCTTATGTATACTCCGAAAACAATTGCAGAACCAAGTGTCCGAATGTCAGTAATATTTTTATTCAAACTTTAATTCACATAACATAATTTCGAGTTTTGTCATTATTTCTGATCAAAATTTAATTATACTATTTGTTTCTTCTAGGTTAATTATATTGTCTCATTTACTGACTTAGGAAATAATGTTGTGTGCTAATAATTCTAAAATATTGTACAATACTGCAAATCTTGCGGATACGCGGGACTGATGGTCTTAATCTTGCGGATTTGCAAGATTATCTTTCGGGTGCTGGATTGCATTCCCTACCTATCACTATATTTTATCATAGAAATTCGTGTTATATTTGAATATGAGGCATGTTATATCAACGACCTTTAGAGCAGTACTAACGGACGCACTATAACGTTATTGGTTCAATCACTTTCGTTCATAAAATTTTAACCACACAAACCTCGTGAGTTGTGTATCGCTAGCAACGCAAAGTCGGGAATTTGCATTTGGAAAAATCCAAAATTAGGGGCTTATTAGGTGCTAATTAGGTGCCAAGTTTAAAAATTAGGTGCTCTAAAATTTTCACCGCAACGAACTGTTGAAATTTGCGTTGCTAGCAAAACGTCTCGCTAGCAACGCAATGCAGTTATTGCATATACGATAAATATTAATAGCAAAGAATTAAGTGCTAATTAGGTGCTGCAAGTATATGCAATAACAAGGCGCCCCTAGTAAAACTAAAGTCGTTATTCAGAACATTGCAGATGCAAAATTCAGATTTCCTGACAATCAAAATAGAATCAAAATTGCTTTCAGAAAAAGTCCAAATTAGGGGCTTTTTAGGTGCTAATTAAGAACCAAGTTTAAAAATTTGTTGCTCTAAAATTTTCACCGCAACGAACTGTTGAAATTTGCGTTGCTGACAAAACGTATCGCTGGCAACGCAATGAAGTTATTAGATATACGATAAATATTAAAAGCAAGGAATTAAGTGCTAATTAGGTGCTGCAAGTATAGGCAATGACAAGGCGCCCTTAATAAAAGTAAAGTCGTTATTCAGAACAAAGCAGATGCAAAATTCAGGTTTTCTGAATATCAGAAAAGAATCAAAAATGCTTTTAGGAAAAGCCCAAATTAGGGGCTGTTTAGGTGCTAATTAAGTACCAAGTTTAAAAATTTGGTGCTCTAAAATTTTCACCGCAACGATCGATTAAAATTTGTGTTGCTGGCAAAACGTATCGCTAGCAATGCAATGAAGTTATTAGATATACGATAAATATTAATAGCAAGGAATTAAGTGCTAATTAAGTGCTGAGCGATTATTGAAACCCGATACAGATTAAAATATTATTCTGGGAATTATGGGGTCCACGACCACCATTACCTTATCATAATCTATGAACGGTATTTTTTGTTCTTTATCAGTGCCTAAAAATTAAGTGCTAATTAGGTGCTGAAAGATTATTGAGGTCGCATGTAGATGACGGTAATATTCTGGAAATTATCGGTTTTAAAACCACCATTACCTTACTATAAGGTATGAACGGCATTTTTTGTTTTTCAGATTTAATATGATTATATTTGAAAATGGCTGAAAATTGGTTGAAAGTTATATTAAATAATATTATAGTTTTATAATATTATTCAATATAATTTTCAACCAAATAAATGTTACAATTCTTATTTTTAGATATGTGAAGCCTAAACTTTAGTGTACTAAATCGAAAGGATATTTTCTTTCCAGTAAATTGCTTTGTAATAAATATCGCCATCTACAAAGTTCTATAGTTCTAGTCATTTTATCGAATCAAAATCGATGGACTCTCAAGGTGGTAAGTACGATAGACGCTAGATGGCACAAACACAAAGACCTGATTTTTGCATTTGCTTTGCCGAATAATTTTCTGAATAACGACTTTATTTTTATCTGGGGCGCCTTGTCATTGCCTATACTTGCAGCACCTAATTAGCACTTAATCCCTTGCTACATATTAATATTTATCGTATATCTAATAACTTCATTGCGTTGCCAGCGATACGTTTTGTCAGCAACGCAAATTTCAACAGTTCATTGCGGTGAAAATTTTAGAACAACAAATTTTTAAACTTGGTTCTTAATTAGCACCTAAAAAGCCCCTAATTTGGACTTTTTCTGAAAGCAATTTTGATTCTATTTTGATTTTCAGGAAATCTGAATTTTGCATCTGCTATGTTCTGAATAACGACTTTAGTTTTACTAGGGGCGCCTTGTTATTGCGTATACTTGCAGCACCTAATTAGCACTTAATTCTTTGCTATTAATATTTATCGTATATGCAATAACTGCATTGCGTTGCTAGCGAGACGTTTTGCTAGCAACGCAAATTTCAACAGTTCGTTGCGGTGAAAATTTTAGAGCACCTAATTTTTAAACTTGGCACCTAATTAGCACCTAAAAAGCCCCAAATTTTGGATTTTTCCAAATGCAAATTCCCGACTTTGCGTTGCTTGCGATACACAACTAACCTCGTGGCAGCCTGGAAAAGAAGGTCAATAATGAAACCTTAAAGCGTTAGTGCAAGCAGATCCGTCTCAAACTACGGCTTGTGTGAAAACAATATTAGATCAGAAGTTTGACAAATGGGTACTGCACGAAGAAAAATGAGTGAAAATACACTGAAAGAAAGGAATTTGAACCAAATTGTTACATGCGATGAGAAATCGATCCCATACGACAACGACAATCGCAAGCGTTCATCACAGTGGTTACATTCAGGTGTCCTAACCAAACTGTGCCCGAAACGAAAAATTAGCTACAAAAAGTTTGGTAGTCTACTGTGGAAGTTTTTCACTATAGCTTCTTGTCATCTGTTGCCACAGTTACTGCCGACCGTTATTTTTAAGAATTGCGAATGATGACGGAGAAGCTGGCAATTAAAAAAACCCAGATTGTTGATCGTCTTCGCTATAGCTTCTTCATATAATATATTAATGCCCAGTGACATTCTGCGCACTCCACTCAGAAAGTTTTGCGATACTAAAAAAACCTTCCATAGTTAAAGTTTTTATTATTAAATATTTATAAGAACTCTTGACCATGTCTACACAAAGTTTCATGCGTCTCAACCAATTTTCGAAATACTTTCCAGTCCGCCTTAAACATCTCCTCTATGGGCTGGCCAACCGCAGCTTGCGAATATTAGTCAATAAGAAGAAGTCACACGGTGCCAAATCAAGGCTGTAAGGAGGGAGTTTAACGTGTGCGGTGCGCTGCGTTTTGAGCGATAGTGCGCGGGCGCGATGTCATGGTATCCTGTGTTCGGTGACTTCGGTGTCTTATTCACAGCAGTGAACACTTCTGACACACATTTCGTAGTATACCATTAGGTATTGGTGGTACTTAGATTTTTAATAAAGAAATTACACCAGATACACTGGGTAAAAAAAAAATTAGTGTCAATTTCTTTGTTCAAAGTGAAAAAACTAGCGATCGAAATTTTCCCTGCGCTTGTCGAGCGCTTCACTTTAAAACAGCAAAACCGTCGACTAGCATGTCGTTTCTGGATCGTGTTGATAAACCCAAGATTCATCACCTGTGATAATATCGTAAACAAACCTATAAAAGCCCCTTAAAATTTAGCATGTCAGAATGATATTCTAAGAGGACATGCTTCTGAGCATCAATGAAGTTGTGCGGCACCCGACGCGAAAAACCCTCCTCACGCAAAGGTATTCGTGTAAAGTCTCGTATTCACTTTTCGATCACATCTGCAATATGTGCACATAATTCAAATATTCTCTTCAATATAAAAATTTTGCTGCTAGCAAGTTACCTTCCGTCTTATAAAGAGCGACCACTTCTTTCTTCATCTTTTAAAGTTAGTCAAATTAGTCGGCCATGCTAAAATTTGTTATACTAGCGTTACATGGTTGCCTTAGAAGGATCTTTATTCATAAATGCCATTTCAAGTCTACCAAACAATCCGCCCGGTTTTAGGCACATTTGAAATCGTATAAAGTCATCGCACGAAAACGTTTCTGATCTATATAATGAAACACAAACACAAAACTAAAAAATGTAGAGGGAAATTTGAAAATTTCGATTATTTACATTTGATTATTATAAATAATGAAATATATGGCCAGTGTCTTCAAATAGTATCTTTATAATCACTTCGTTTTATATTTTTCATGGAGAAACTTTTATCACAAAATTTTCTTCGTAGCCTGTCGTTAAGAACACAGACAATACTAATATTTGGTTTAATCGCAGTACAATTTTTTTTCAAAGTATAGGAATATAAAATAGCAAAGTACATAGATGTAAACCAAACGAATGTGTGTAACATATTTGTAATGTTAGATAAAAATAATGACTCACGATAGTAAGTTCGTGTCATCACACGTCTTCCTCTCAGAATTTTTCTTCGGGCTTCCGCTTCTTGTGCAAGAGTGCTCAAAATAACTGTAAATATAAAAAGAAAAGTTATTTTCCAAAATAACTCGTATAGGTGTACCTTTGTATATAGTACAAAACTTACAAAGTTTTTTTCTTTAAAAAAATTAACATTGGCTGCAAAAAATTGAGAAAAACTTTTTTATTAGGACTATACGATTACTTTTTTACGTTTACGAAAAAAACTAAAAAAGGCTGATAAATATTTCTCTCTAAAACGTTACCCATTTACACTAAAGTGCGTTGGGGTAAGATCGGTGATGGGGCAAGACCGTAGGATTCAAATTCCCGGCGAATTATGCTATCTCTCTTACAAAGCAATAAGGACCGTGGCTGAGCTCACTTAACTACTCTAGCGCCATCTATTATCTATCTACGGAAGCGGTTGCGATGTATATCGATATGAAAATTTGACGCGCTAAATACATCGTTCTTTATTTAATACATTTCCATAGATGTCGCTACATGGTACCGCTAAGTAAGATTGACGAAGTCATTGGGCTCTAGTATTTTAACATGTTAACAATATGCTACACGACGCCATTTCATCCTGCCCCGACCTTCAGTTTGCGCCAGTCACTCCGGCAAGTGGGACCTGTGCTGCGCGGCATTTTATAAAACATTGTAATTTTTGTATTATTTTTGTCCATCCGATCTTTCCCTATCACTTTTATTTACGATTTTTAGCGAGAATATGGCTTCTTCTGTTATTATTTTGTGTGAATACTAAGTTTTATGAAGTTATAGTTAGATAAAGCTGGTCCATGCAGGGCTAAGATCGCTGTAGGCCGAGATCCGATGTTTCCCCACGTGAGTGAAGATCGAATGAATATTATCCGATCTCTGCCCGTTACAAATATGGCAGTGGTTGTTAAACTTTCATTGGTCGGGTATATTTTTTCAGAGATTACTCAAGAGTCTGTATATTTAAAAGTAATAAAACAATACGAAGTACACATTAAAATACATTTTTTTATAGGATAAGGGTGACAAATGGCACACAGTCCACCTGATGTTAAGTGGTTGCTGCGGCATCTACATCTATCCTCTATTACAAATGTAAATGTAATTTATAATAATTATTTAAAAAATAATTTATAATAATAAATTACATACTCGTACTTATCTCATGAGATAAAGTTTAGAACTAATTCAGTTTCACGGGAAACTTTCAACCCACGTTCCTTTTCCTGGTCTAGTCAACTTTACTACACAACAAACTTACTTTTTCCGACTTCATGCCCTTATTCTGATTCTAATTAACTCTATAAATAAGCTCACGCCTGCTTATTGATACACATACAAATATGCACACAAAATAATCTGTCAATTAACTACTTACTTAACTACCTGCTTCGTCATATGCTGTTTTGCTAAAATATTTACATCTTCCTCAACTCTTGTATTATCCCAGAGCATTTCGCCAGTCCTTACTGTTAATTTTTTTCCCATAAAAAATAAAATGCATCTGATCTTTCCCTTATATTGAGTAATTCCATCTTATGTCATAACAAAGTTTGAGAAACATAAAATTACAATTTCTTTATATCAGGGATAAGATCGGATGCCAAGAAACAAAAAAAGAGAAAATCGTTTGGAACATTTATGTTTCTAGTAATTTATAGATCATATTGAAATATGTTTTTGAGCGTTAAAGATAGGACAGTCTTTTATAAACTTTGTTCTTTAAGCAGTAGAAGTGGTGTTAAATTTAAGTCCGGTCTTACCCCTTAATGGCCAATTTTACATTATGCATATAAAAAAATATGTCTAGTTTTCGCACACTTTTAAAGCAGAAACCATTGAGTTTACACAAGCAAAAGATTCTCAGAGCTAAACTTCGTTTAACGATTAACGGTTTTCTCCATGCTCCAGAAATCTGACGTATACGGATGTCGAGAAATTGAAGTTTTTGGCAGACTCTTCCAACTTTTCGAAAATCCGTCCGGTATTACCCCAACGCACCTTAATATTCCCCTGTATTGGAGGCGTTTTACTAACATAAATTGCACGTGATAAACATATAGGGTCGTTGCGCTGGTTTTCGGCCTTTTAGTGGAGTTGTGAACTTTAAGGTACTAAAAAAAATAATTGCCATTATGCTGGCCTAGTGCTGTTAATGTTAATTTGTAGCTTACATAATGTAGTTTTCATTTTTGTAACTCATTGATGCTACAAGCAAAATCTCTTTTTTATAATAATTTTTGATGTGAAAAATATGTAAAATGCTAGTTTTCGGCCCCAAATTTTAAATTTCGGCCCACAAGAATTATAGTTTTCGGCCACTGCATTAGACACGATAGAAAAGGTGCCTTAAACTTAACTTAAAATAATTTTTGTAAAATTATAATAAAATTTCGTGTCGTTAAATATGGCAATCAAATCTTCTCATTTTTTGTACTTGTTCATATTTTCATCATCAACAGCCTTTCCATTACATCCCTTCACAAATCCACTGCTGAACGTAGGCCCAAGGAATGCCACAAAATACGGTTCTGAGCCACCTGCATCCATCGACTTCCTGCATGTCTTACCAGATCGTCACTCCATCTAGTGGGGGGGACGCCCTACACTTCGTCGCCCGTTACGAGGCCGCCATCCAAGAAACTTTTTCCACATTGGTTGTCGGTTCTTCGAGCTACATAGCTGGCCCATTGCCAGTTCAGCTTACTAACCCGTTGGGCTATTTCGGTCACTCAGGATCTACTACGGATATCCTCATTTCTAAGTTTATCACGCAGAAAAACTGCGAGCATAGCCCTGTCCATAGCTCGCTGAGCAACCTTAAGCTTCCTCATCCCGCCAGCAGTGAAGGACCTCGTCTCAGTTCCATAGGTCATCACTGGCAACACGCACTGGTTGTACAGTCTCGTTTTGAGGTAATTTGCCGAACGCTGCCTCATATTTTAGTCCAACAAAATCTATACATCTCAAATCCATTTAGTGCAAAAGTCACATCCAACTTTTTTCCATATCTTCTTCTGTATCGCTTATTAAAATGTCATAACACCAGGTGCAATTTACTTTTACTTCATTTTCGTTCATGGAATTCTTGGATTTTGCGATTTTTCGTTTTTGAACTTTAGCACTTTTCAACTTTTCTTTTATATTCTTTTCTTTTTCAAAATATCTTATCTTATTTTAACTTAGGTTAACTTCTCTATTTTAACTTTCTCTTTATCTTTATAAAGTTTTCGCCACTCTGCATATCAAATTGCTACAGAAGAAGGTGTACGTGTACTGTTAATGGTTGATTTTTTTACGAGTTCCGGTTTAAATAAATGTTTTTTCTATCGCATCTCTGTATTCTTTATTTAATAGTACTGAAGCCAATATTTCACTAGTTTGTAGAGGTGTACTAGTCTGTTTTATTGGAATATCAACCAGCACATTTTCTAAAGTTGCAAAGGCGTTGTTTGTTATCATCGGTGTTAGTGGTGGTGGTAACATCGTGACCATTGTACTACTTTGAGTCCTTATTATTGCATTACTGGATTCTATCACCATTTCCGGCATTGTCAGTACTGTTGTCATTGGTAGGCTTATTTGAGTTGGGATTACAAGAACACCATCTAACGATACTAAGGAACTGATATCCAAATAACTTCTTGCAGTGTTGAAATGTTGTTATCGATAATTAATTCGAATGCATCGGTAGATGAATTCATAGTTACTAGAACAACGCCAACCATGTTTTTTTTCTGCCAGATTTGATGTTTCAAAACTTTACTTGTGGAAACTAGGTCTGCGTTAGTTATTTCGTTAGAAATATATTTTTTCTTGTGTCTGAATTTTCTCTAATTAGTCTTTCCGGGGTATTCCGGACACATTTTGAATAATCCACTACATGGTGATCAAATTAATTAAGTCCACATTTTCTGAAACCATTTACTAATTATATTTCTTTGGAGGAGCCATCTGAAGAAAATAATGTCTTATTAGTTGTGTCTTAGGAAGAAGATTCTTCTTCCTAAAACGCAACGCGAATGAAATATTTCATGAAATGTCCGTCAACCAAAGCAGTATTCAATTTTCGGTTTTTTTTTTGTATGATCATATTGGTTTTGTATGAAATAATTTCCTATTCTTTCATACAATTTTAAGTTGGCCGAAAACTAAATAATAATTTTAGACTCAATCTAGTTTTCGGCCACAACTAAAATGGGTATTTTAGTTTCATCAATAACCATTCAAATTGCAGTATTTGGTGGCCGAAAACTGAAAGCTAGTGTCTTCGCAAGGATACAATTCATTATAAATAAGAAAGAAGACTAATAGTAGGTAACCAAATAAATGAAAGAGACATAGTATTTAGGCTAAACTCTGGCTACTTTTCGGCCACATGGCCGATAACCAAATAATAGGAAAATTTTATGTGTCACTTTCCGGCCACCTAATTTATTAACTTTTACAATAAAATGTTATAGTAATCTATGTGAAAATTTAAAGTTATTTTTACAGTAAAATATAAGCACAATATTAAATAATCATTGTAAATACAGCGCAATATTTACTTTTGAGTGAAACGCGCACCACTATTTTTTTTGCACGATCTTACATTTTTTCACAGCTCCTGTGCCGGCGTCAAACTGAACTATTTATTATAAATCGCGTATTGTGTTTGCCCGATGAAGTAATGTTGCAATATATAATGTAACTATTTACAAATGCATTAAACTTAATTTTGCACGATAATATTTATTAAAATCGTTATTAAATCAAATTTACTGCATTACCCGGTGGCAAAGGCCGAAAACTAGACCCGGTCGGCTTACCGGCGCAACGACCCTATATTAGGAACAGTTACTAATAAACCATACAAACTTATTTTCTATGCGGGATTCGAACACGCAGTGACTAAATACCATAACGATTTTTCTTTCATAAAACAGATCTCAAATTTAAAAAAAAAAGTTATTACAAACGATGTCTAAATTCCAGAAGGATTTTGAAGCTCAAAGGAGACAGGTCCAACTTGACGGAGTAGACATTGACATTGACTATAAAAAACATGATCCTTCTTCCAGCTTAGGTCTAATCCGCTGTACATATTGCTGATATTACAAAATATAGTACCTAACGCTGCACAAATGCAATGGATATGTGCCATACTTCAAATTGTATTAGAAACACTCAAAGATTTTTTTCAACATATTGTAACACCTAATCCCTAACAAAGAGTAGAAACATAAATTATTGTATGTTGAACCTTGTATCTCTAACCTATCTCCAAACTTAGATTCTATACGTCACAAGTTTGGAATAGTGCGCTTACTTATTTTTGTGGTTGACTTGTCTTGCGCCGTTCATAATTTTCTACAAAAAAATATTTTGAACTTGTGAATACTTTATAAATATATGCGATTTATTATATATTATTTTATATTATGGCACTTCTTATTAATTTGTGGTATTATGGTTGGTAAACGTTAAAAATCAAACAACATCGTATAATACATATTGTTTCACTTCACCTTAATTAAACCAAGGAGCCGTGGTAGCTCAGATGGTTAAAGCTCTCTATAAGTTACACAATACGCGAGCAACCTGTGTTCGATCCTCGCCGGCATCAATGAAATGGTTAATTGCAATTTTAAGTGCTAATTTACCACGTGCTCGGTGGTGAAGGAAAACTTCGTGAGGAAATCTGCATGTCTGAGAAATAATAAAAAAATTATATTTGAGGACGTGTGAAGTTCGAAGTACTGTTCCGTTTGCGTTATTGTTCCCATAGCTCAATTAACAATATCGCTCTACTTAATAACATCAGTACATACTTGAATTGTAATTCACTATATCCAGTACTGGCAGAAAATCAAAGAATTATTGTTTTCGCCAAACAATTGTATTGTTGCGAACAAAATTTGTCAGAAAAGACAATACCGACGGATTGGTATTCCAGTCTCAAATGCCTATTGGTACCATTGACAAATGCATATGTGCTCCATATTCAGGTATTTTATATCTAGCATATACAGGGTTATTTTTCAATAACCGCCCAATTTTGCAGAGAAGGTTCAGAATAAATAATATAGCCAAATGCCTAAAAAATCTCAAACATTTTGTCCTTATGTCTTTTAAATTCAAAATGCGCGGTAATACAATGATTTCTTATATTTACGCGAACACTACACATTTAAATAAAACGAATTTTACGGATTTTATCGCGTATATTAACTTATTTTACATTCCCGACGTTTCAATCACTTTACAGCACCCATGGTCACGGGGGGGACTGAGGTGTATGACGTCCCAATGTCATAGTTAACCACGGCTACCTCCAGATTAAAAATTATTAATTTTAACTATGGGGTCGGGAATGTAAAATAAGTTAATATACGCGATAAAATCCGTAAAATTAGTTTTATTTAAATGCGCGGTAATACATTATGGTAATTTATTATGGTCGATCGATAGGCAAAAACGTTGTTGCCCATAAATCACATTCAATTTGGGATAATTTCTAATAAAAGTAGAAGCCTTATTTAACTCGTATTTTCAAAAATTTATATATTTTAACTTATGTTTAAAATTTGGCTGCTGTTTGAAGAATAACCTGTATATGTGGGCTTACCTCCATCTATCAGAAGCTAAATCTTTCTAGCACTTCCTTTAGTCACCTCTGTCAGTACCAAAGTACTTATTTATTCTGTGCCAAAGGGATGAGATCGGTTCATAGATTTTCTTCAGCCAGAAATAAAAAATATTAACAACAAAATGAATACCTATGAATCTTAGGTTTTATAGATTTTGTTTTCTAATGATGAATCATATGTAGGTATATATAAAATAAATGCTTTATCAATGCTTCGAATATATTCACAATAAATTCACGAAATAGTTCACGATAACGTATCATTTACCTAAAATAACAGCGAAGTAGAACAACAAGGATTTCTTTTCTGCCATTTTTCTAGTTGAATCACTGAACCAAATGCAATAAACACTTGAATTATAACACAATTTTAGTTAAAACTTGTCCTTACTCTACGACGATTGAAGCACGGGTGTGTTTTTAGAACAGCTTTATCTCATAGATAAGATAACCATTACTAATACACGTACGCTGATTACCTCGCGCTTTGGGCTTGTGAAATGAAAATATAAACACAATGCCAATATTATAATTTTATTCAAATCATAGCGTTTCTCGATATCTATAGAATAATGATAATCCGGCGGCGCTGTTAGTGGTTATAGGCAGCTTATAATAAGGCAAATTATAGGCACTAGCCCAGGGCATGGCCACAGAGAGAGCATCGGTTATTAAACTCTCATAGCATTTTAGGTATCAATAATCAACTAGCTGTTCCACGCGATTTCGCCCACGTGTAATTTATTACGAATGGATTTCATGCGTTTTAAGTTTCTCCTTATAACATCATCTATCTGCTAGTTATAATCACGTCAAAGTAGGTCCAGCCATTCCGGAGATTAGCCGGAACAAACAGACAGATAAGACAGACAAAAACTTTAAAAATTAGGTTTTATTATCAAATCCCGCAATTATGTGAATTGACTTTTATGTTTAGTGCTTACATAATTTTATAAATAAGTAATAGAGATTTTTGACCTCGCCTTGTTAAGTACTACTTAAAATAACCAAAGGTTATTAATCAAAACACGTAGTATTATAATCAGTGTGACATAGTTTAACAAACTTTGAAACATTTTTATTTTCATTATTTAAAAAAAATCATAAATATGTAAACAGTGGCTTATTTATTTAATGGCTTTATGTTGGAAATGCTTACGCTGCAAAGAAGTTAAATTACATTACTCTGATATTTTTAAGTTGTTGTATAAATATCAGATTTATTAACTAATTATTTTTTATAATGACCATTTTGATGTAGTTATGTTTTCTTTTATTTGACTCACAATCTACATATTACAACAAAAACAAATTTGACAACCCTACCATTTTTTCTCTATTCACCCCTATGTCGTATCTATTAACTCCGGATTCCCAATATATAGAAACAGACTGCTTCTTTCTAAGCCGCGGCGCCCACCTAAGCTACATGATTTTGACATGGCTTGTAGCATGATTCTGACGATGCTCTGACGTGACCACGAGTGACACTGCTTGCACCAACCTGTGCAACAATAGCATGTCGCAGAGTTCATTTTGGGCCAAAATCTCGCCTGAAGAGGATAAACTTGCCCTTGCTTTGCTACAGATTTCAAACATTCAAAGTGCCAGCTGAAGATTTTGAGTACATCCCTAAGCCACGGCGCCCACCTAAGCTACATGATTTTGACATGGCTTGTAGCATGATTCTGACGATACTCTGACGTGACCACGAGTGACACTGCTTGCACCAACCTGTGCAACAATAGCATGTCGCAGAGTTCATTTTGGGCCAAAATTTCGCCTGAAGAGGATAAACATGCCCTTGCTTTGCTACAGATTTCAAACATTCAAAGTGCCAGCTGAAGATTTTGAGTACATCCCTAAGGGAAAAAATTTGAAAAGTGGTGGTACTTTCAATTTTATGAAGGAATTAGAATTACATTTCGCATAGATTTGCCCTACAAGTTGCAAGAAGCATCTTACGAGTTCCTGTTATTGTAATCGTGTCTAGGATAATCATATAAACATGGTTTTTCATGAACTAAATCAATGAATTTAATATTAAAACTACAAGTTTCGTGTTACGTGCCACTTCAATGCGTCACTAGTAGCAAGCTGAATGGCACGTCAGATCATGCGGCGTCACGCCACGCAAATGGGCGTTACTACATACATTCCCTTTGAATGTTGAGGCGAGTGACAAGTTACGCGTCAAATCACGCGTCAGATCACGTGTTACGTTACGTAGGTGGGCGCCGGGCCTAAGGGAAAAAATTTGAAAAGTGGTGGTACTTTCAATTTTATGAAGAAATTAGAATTACATTTCGCATAGATTTGCCCTACAAGTTGCAAGAAGCATCTTGCGAGTTCCTGTTATTGTAATCGGGTCTAGGATAATCATATAAACATGGTTTTTCAAAAACTAAATCAATGAATTTAATATTAAAACTACAAGTTTCGTGTTACGTGCCACTTCAATGCGTCACTAGTAGCAAGCTGAATGGCACGTCAGATCATGCGGCGTCACGCCACGCAAATGGGCGTTACTACATACATTCCCTTTGAATGTTGAGGCGAGTGACAAGTTACGCGTCAAATGTTCAAATCACGCGTCAGATCACGTGTTACGTTACGTAGGTGGGCGCCGCGCTTAAAATACAATGAATGAGGATTAATAATTTTCTGCTGACCAGATGTCGCTAGATGACACTGAGGTAAAATTTTTAGTTACACAATTTTATTTAATTGAGAAATTGGTTTTTAATTAGTTTTTCATTTTCTAGAGTAATACACAAAACAATGCGTCAGTGGTTTGCTCTTTAATTTTTTTGCGCATTTTTAACTTTTTAAATTTTTCTACTTTTATGAATATTTGTGGTTTGGTTTATTTATTTTTAATCTTATTAATATAAAATATAGCTAATAGCACAGAAAGAAACAAACCTTTACATTTTCCGAACAATTTAACATCCCCGCTATGAAGTCTGTCAAATATTATACCTCACTTTCTAGTGGCGTCGCCCTGGTAGCAGAAAAAGTCGTGGACCATTGTGGAAATATCGTTTTAAATTTGGAAGGGTTATATTGTATAATGTAAAGTATATTAACTTAGTAAATACCTGTGACCACCGAGTCCTGCGTCCGAATCCTAGCATGATGAATGCTTAAAAAAATAATCTTTCGTAAAATCCGAACTACTAACATAAGAACTATTTATGTAACCACATGAACGCAATAAAATGTTTTTTAAACCTTTTAAGTGGACTAAGGAATATCACACTTTCTTAAGAACTTCATACCAATTTTACCACCTTTTGAGGTGAATTTTTTTGCGAATTTATTTGGGACTACCCCCGAAGTATATATTTAATAAAGAAATAATCTTTAAAGTCGGGTTTTAATTGACGCAGATATCGCGTAACATAGATACATACTATAAAAAAACATACAGTCGAAGTGTGAACCTTCTTTATCTAAGTCGGCTAAAAACACAATAAATTACTCTCACTCTTTATTTATTTCTAAACATTCTACTTACATTTAAATGATAAGCAATATTTTAAGACAACTGAGTATAATTTATAACTATGTACAAAAAAAAAACATTATTTCAAAGTATTTTTACTCTTTGAATATATTTTTTAAATCTGCCTCCGACAAAACTTGTGCGGTGACTGAATCAGGATTTTTAGAAGAAATTTTTGCATCCAACTGCCGTTCAGTGGATACAGCCGCAACTGATTTTTCAATAAGCTCATTTTCTGGTACTCCTTCTAATTTCAGTTTTTCGTATTGTTGTATTAGTTTTTTAACTTGCGTTTCTCCTGCAGGACTTGACATATTTATTCCTATGCCATGACCCTCGGCATGAAAATTCCTGTAATAAAATCACAGAACACTAATATAAAATGCTTGTATACAACATGTAACAAAGTTATTTTCTTAACGTTTGAATTCTGACTCTTGATAACGCACTTAAAGAGAACCACAGGCTTTTTTTACACGATGTATATTATATTTTCAAACGTAACATCGCTTTGGCAATAAAACAAAGCTACTTTAAGGTGGAAGCTCCAGGGTGGCCCGCGAAATTCAAATTTTCTTGCGTTTTTTGGAATTTGCAGGTCAGGGTTAGGTTGTATATTTAACAAAATATGATTCGCGACCGTAGCGATTATGTGTTTACAGAATTATTATCATTAAAATCACCAATACAACATTGTAAGTTCATATTAGCCCATTGAATGAGTTTTTTCAGAAAAATATGAACTTCGCGGGCCACCCTGGAGCTTCCACCTTAACACGTTCACGCCGGCGCGGGCCACCGGTGACCCGCACTAAACCGTCTTATCGGCCGCCTGATAAGACAGTTTAGTGCGGGTCACCGGTGGCCCACGCCGCCCGATAAGACGGTTTAGTGCGGGTCACCGGTGGCCCGCGCCGGCGTGAACGTGTTAAGGTAAACGCTCCAGGGTGGCCCGCGAATTTTAAATTTTCTTGCGTTTTTTGGAATTTGCAGGTCAGGTTCAGGTTGTTTGTTTTACAAATTATGATTCGCGACCGTAACAAGTATGTGTTCATAGAAGTGTTATCATTAAAATCACCAATACAACCCTCTAAGTTCATATAATCCCTTTGAATGAGTTTTTCTGGAAATAGCCATACAATGGGATTATACGAATATAGACGGTTGTATTGATGATTATACTTCTGTAAATACATACTCGTTACGGTCGCGAATCATATTTTGTTAAACATACAACCTGACACTGACCTACAAATTACAAATAACGTAAGAAAATTTGGATTTCCCGGATTACCCTGGCGCTTTCACCTTAAAAGTAAATCACGTAATAAGTATCGATATCTATTATTATATAGGTACAATCTACAAAATAAAATAAATTTAAAATTTATGGTAAAAGTAGGTAAGGTAAAGGATAGTAGTAATTACGCTCTTATAATGTCTTCTTTGTAAAGAATTTGTCTAATAGGTTTCGCTTCAGGCTTTGGCCTAGCAAACTTAGGTTCTACGATGGGAGGAAATGCTTTGTATACATCGAACCATAACGGTCTGTCGTCAGGTTTCATCGCTCCACGTGTTAGAAGCCCTTCAACTCTGCAAATAATAAATAGGTACATAACGTTATTTTTGTTACATAATATATTCATTGATAAATGCTAAAATATAACTTTACTACTAACAGTTGAACATACTTAGCGCCGTGTCTACGAATGTGTTCGTAACGATTTTGCTAAAAGTTAATATTAAGTATTTGACAAATTATGATAAAAAGAATAATGTCCTCCAGACCGAATTTCGGCCACGGCGGCCAGTCTCAACGGAGACTAGCCATCTGCGCAGGACAGGATTATAGTGCCCAAGTGTATGCGCAAGCACAGGTGCACTCTCTATTCCCTTGCTCTCATAGCCCGATGGGATGGTAAACCGACATGACCGGAGAGAGATCAGGCGCAGGACCAACGGCTTTACGTGCTTTCCGAGGTACGGGGGTGAAACACCGCCAACTTCCTGACTCCGGGCCGTTATTGAGCATTTCTTGATGGAAAAACTCAATAACTGATTTTTTGGCCCCACCCGGGATTCGAACCCGGGACCTCATGATTAGCAGTAGCACTACTACAACCACCAGACCAACGAGGCAGTCAAAAGAATAATAAATTGGCATATATACCCAATCGCTTTTTATTTTTAAAAGTGATTAAATAAGAAAATAAACGAAAGGGGTGGTGTGTGCTATGTGCTGGTGACGTAAGAGAATTCATCACACCATTTCGTCCGGTAAATGTCGTAAATGGCGTCTATGGGAAATGCAAGAATAATCTAATTACTTCCGGTTGATGGCGGTATAAATACTTCCTTTATGTCAGACCACCAATCCGCTTGATGAGCATGACGGTTAAGGCAAATACTACCTACAACGGATGAGGCCCATGTCCTCACTTGTGTCATGTAGACTTTTACAGACCAATAAAGAAAATAAAACAGGCGCATACCACAAATTAACTAGTAGTTCTACGTGACGCATACGCCATGTTTAGGGTTCCGTACCTAGTTACACAACAAGGAACCCTTATAGTTTCGCCATGTACCTTATATGCATTAATACTGCACATGCACTGCAATACATGCAAGGCAGTTGTGGTTTACGTTCGAAGGTTCGTTACGGTCATATATCTTAGGGTTGCACTGCCGGGAATGTATAGATAGATCGACAACTATGATCATCTTTGTACTTTGGCATGTGAATGATTTGATGTAAATTATATTATTTTCAAAATCGAAAAGTTTTTTTAATCTTTTTTTAATACCACATCCTATAAGTCTGATTTGAAAAGAAGTCCTTCAGTTAAGATCTTCCTATGTGACTCATTTTTAGTCGTTATAGCGGTCAAACACCCCCAGTGTTTTTGAAAGACCTATCCAACGATACCCTACATGATGGCATAGACGGGTAAAAAAAACATCCTCTATTTACTTGTATGGGAAGTAGAGAAAATAAAAATGTTTTTTAAGATTTTATTTCACAGATTTCTAGGCGTGATTAATATCTATAACTATGCCAAATTACAGATTTGTAGCACCTAGGGTCTCTGAGCAAAACCGCGGACGAACGGACATGGCGAAACTATAAGGGTTCCTTGTTGTGTAACTACGGAACCCTACAAATTATAGACCGCAGGCCAAATAATATATTAATATTAAATCACATTTGCTCATTTTTCAAAAACAGATATATTGTAGGCATCTACCACAGTTATTATTATGGACTGATAAATATGTAATAACAGAAAATAATGCTTCAAGTTTATACAAAAGTGGGGTGAGTATTGAAGTTGAACATTTAATTATAACAACAACAACCATGAAGTGGCGGTGTAAGATTAAACCACTACCCTATATCGTCCCGTCGATATCATAAAAGGCGGCAGAGGGAAACAAATCAGAAGATGGGCAGCAGCGTTTACCTAGTTTAGTTTAGTTTACGACGGGCTGTTTTCCGCAACTCCACGTCTAAGCGCGTATTTTGCGGGTGGGGGCAGGAATAATGTTATTATTCGAACCATGAAATCTCCCAAAGAAGTTCAACAGTCCTTTGATGTTGTAAACAACTTCGGGGAGTGATCTCGGCCAAGATGTCTAGCTTTAGCCCTGTATGCTAGCTTTTACCTAATAACAACTAAAAATAAAAAACTGCAGTTGCCAACTGCTCGCCAAGCGTAGGAACTATGGCAAATATTCCTCCTATGAGGCAATTTAAGGGGGAGACCTATGTTCGACAGTGGACTTTAGTAGGTTGTAATGGTAACGGTTAACAATAAATGTAACCACAATACAATTTTGTTCATCGAATGGTTTATAGAAGCGTAGCCAGATGTTTTTGATAGGATGATGAATGATGATACATTATTCTATTATAATGAATAATTAATAATGACAAAAAAAATAGCTTTTAGTCAACCTGTATGGTTCCTCAGCCTACATAACCATGCAACATGCTATTCATGTTATCAGCCATTTTACAACTTATGTGACTGATTTAAAGATTTCTCAGAATAGTCAATTCCATTCCCGAGATCTAGTAGTGTTGTGTGAGATAATGTACTGACATTGATTCTTTTACATCCATAAATTTACACATACATGCACATTGGTTAAAGATACTCTCAATTTAGCCCATTTTAAATATGGAAGTCTTACATGATTATCACATGATTTATTTATTTTTGTGTGATATATTTTAAATTTAAAAATAAATATATTTTTAATAAATTTAGAACATTAAATAAAATAATGTTTATATAATATGTACATACATTATTTTATGCATATAATTAGGCTATCACCAATCTTACAACATCAGTGACAGAAGCCAAGGTGTGGCTGGGCTTCCCTTGGGCCACCCTAAAGCAAAATTATAATGATATAAAATGAATATCGAAAGAATTGAACTTTTTAATTTTCAAAATTATCAAACAAATAAGTATTTTTTACTTATAGGATTATTATATGAATAATAATTGTTTAATCATATGATTAAATGATTAGCAACAGCCTTTATTGTCAATTTGGATGATTTTAATTGTTTTGATTAGTTTTAATTGTTTCTGGTTTTATATATTTTCAGTCAATTATAAAAAGAAGGCATGTGGAAGTTGGAGAAACTTTTTAATCAATAATTATTAGTAGCAAAAAGTAATAAATTCATATCATTAAAATTAAAAATCATTCTGCATTGCTTGAAAGATAGTTCTCCTCAATGTTTCCCATCCACTACGTTTTGTTTCAGACACCAGTTTTTGTTGCAGTTTTCTGATATCTTCTTCTAATTCTTCTCCTAGTTTATCAGTCGCTGCTCTATGATCAGTTTCCATTTCCTCACATCTGTTGCAAAATTAAAGTTTATAAGAAACTACTAAGCAAATTAAAAAAATTAATAATTTATTATATATATTACTCTTTTTTAAAGGATGAATGAACTTCTTTTAAAGCTTTAAGTTTCTGCTTGTGTGCATTAGTAGCCTGCTGAATGCACTTAATGAATGCTCCTGTAAGATGTTCTAACTTTTGTTCATTATCTTTTAAGGCGTTATAATCAGCCTCTAAGTGAGTTACAATTTCAGATAAACTCTTGAGTAAGTTTTCATTAGTTTGTTTCCTGAAATGCAAGACTGGTACAGTACGAATACAACTTATTTAACATAACATATTTACATAAATTTTCGTATGAATTTTTTCATACCTTGCCTCTATTTGATGATTCATAACATTCAGCAGTTTTTGACGCGATTCTCTACAAACCTCGAAAGATCCCTCAGTTTTCTTTTTCTTTAAACTTGTATTGTTGTTAACAGTATTGGAAGTGCTCTCTTCTGCTATTTCAGGTCTTAGTCGTTTTTGAATCTTCTTATTTTTTGGTGAATCTTTTATGAACTGAGATTCATTTATAAAATCATTTAGATCGTCAGACATAAATTTAGATTTAGCAGATTTCTTCATCATTGACATTATATCAACACTTCAATTAGTTATCACAAAACAATTTATTGCTGTTCAATAATAAAAATCGTATCAACCACACGCAAGATTTTTCCCGCTTAAAAAATTTTACCGCGTTTTTAAATTTAATTTTTTTTTAATGTAAAAAGAAAATATAAGGTTAATAATTTGTAAACACATACCTCGTAAATATTGTGCCTATTCTCTCTAAACGACTAGTAGCCATACTTCAGATAATTAGAAATTTGTAAAACAAATTAAAATTAAAGCAATTATTATTGTTTTTAAGATTCTTTAAAAAATAAAGAAAATAACTTTGAAATTAACACTGCATCCAAAGAGTATAGCATAGAAATAGAACGACATGGAACGACGGACAGAACTGGACAGAACACAATTACTAGCTATATATTTATTTATCTATGACAATATCTCTCTACCGAGAGAAGAACGCCAACTTCATACTAAAAAAAGGAAACGTGTTAAGATGAGTGTACTTTAAAGGCGCCACGGTGGGCGCCCATATAAAACTTTTTAGCGGGAATTTCAAACCTTGTATTCTGTAACTTTTTTTATTTAAGACAAATTTGAGTAATTTTGGCTCGAGCCTCACAGACCTATTGGATTCCCATACAGTTGAGAGGTTGCCCCAAAATTACTCAATTTTACTTTAGAGGAGTATGTAGGATAAAATAAAACTAAAAAATAAGGAATAATTATGTAATTCAATTTTTTGGAAGAGATGGTTTTATACACTATATGATATTATTATTGATGTTTTTATTGATAATATTTCCACGCGTAATATTGATTTGTAACATATTATTGTGAGAGGTATTCTTCACAGAACAACGTAAATTTAAATGTGCAAAATTCTCATGGTGAAAACTCAGCCCCAATACATGATCTGAAACAGATAAAATTCGAGTTGATATAGTAATAATACCTACAAATAACGATCAATACATTCAAAATGCTTAACGACTTACCACAATATTGTCAAAACTTTTTCTTCTTCTATTGTAAGAAACCTGCAGAAAGCGATCAGATGATTTTGTGCATTTTGTTTGCATAACGCTTAATTAACTTTCGGTTCTGATCGCAAATGGTGCATAAAAATTAAAATAAAATATTAATTATCAATATCATTATCAATATCTCCATACAGACTCAACATCTCCCAAAAATCTATACACACACATTCGCGAAGAAAAAACGTGGTAGAACTATGTATACGTGGTAGAGCCATGCTGCAGCTATATTAGTAGTATAGTTGTAGCACGAATGGGCGGCCCGACCGGGGAAGGACAAGGCGTTAAATAGCAGCTTAACACTGCTGTTTCGTATGGTGAGTGTAGAGGACCGGAAACCCTTTTTACTGGAAAAGAGGCAATCCATCTTAGTCCTCACGGGTGACAACGCATCTGCATTTTGATTCTTAAACAAGGATAGATGTAGATGTCTATGGGCCACAGCAACCACTTACCATCAGGTAGACTGTGTGCTCGTTTGTCACCTATTCTTATAAAAAAAAAAGAAATGCCTACAAACCAAAATGAAGTATTCTGAATTGATAATAACTGAATTTAAGCCAAACGCAATAAAAAAGTAAAGTTGCAGCCTATTTACGTTCCACTGCTGGGCACAGGTCTCCTCTCATTTCTGAGAGGGTTTTAGGGCAAGGAAATGTTCGCCGCGCTGCCCCAATGCGTGTGGGCGCACTTCACATGTCTTTGAAATATTTCTTTTTCTTATTTCTCAGACATGCAGGTTTCCTCACGATGTTAGCCTTCACCGCAGAGCACGTGGTAAATCAGCACTTAAAATTGCAATTAACAATTTCATTGATGCCGGCGGGGATCGAACCCGGCTTGCTCGCGTACTGTGAAGTTTAAAGTGAGAGCTAACCATCTGAGCTACCATGGCTCATATTATTAATTACAAACGCAATAACAAATATTAAAATGTAGACCTTTTAAATAAATTTGAATCAATTTCACAAAATATTTTCAATATGAAAGGCCTTGACAAAAATGTAATTTTTTCTTCTTTTAATTCATGGCTTCTTTTGATAGAATTCTGCTTGTATTCAATAATTCAATTTTAGTCAATTAATAGGTGAATTAATTGTGCTAATCTCAGAGTAATATGTATGTAATTATACTCTAATGGGCAATTAAAAAAAGTTTAACACAGAATTAACATTTTCAGTTTCTTCCGATACAGTTCATACTAATAAATAGTAAAATTTGACATTTGTATCGTGATGATCCATTATAAGCCGTAGTTATATGTACCTCGTATGTATATGTGTATTGTGTATATGTATATATCGATACTATAGATTTGTTATATTTGAGAGTGTATATTTGTATTAAGCTTTTCCTTTTTTTTGTATGTTAGGAAGTAAGAGAGCATTTTTCTTCTGCCAACAAACTGCTGAACAAATGGCAGACTGTAAAATTTTAATAATGTACATTTAAATAATTTTGTTAAATAAAATAATAAAAAATAATATGTGTATTTTTAATCGACTTCTAAAAAGAGGAGGTTCTCAATTCAACTATATATTTTTTCTAGGGAACCTATTTTGATAATTTTTTTTTTATTTCAAAGCTGGTGCTTCTCATATACATATATACGATGGGAAAACAAAAAATTACACATATATAATATATATATATATATATATATATATATATATGTGTGTGTGTAAGAAACACCAGCTAATTATCATATAATTTGATCAAGATCTGACCAGTTATTTTTTAATTATCCTTAATAATACGTATTTAATTGACTTCGATTACATTGATGATGTGTTATTGTTTATGTTTATGATTTGATTTAGTTTATATTGAAGTCGGTTGTAAACAATTTTTAATTTTACCACTTTTGTATCTAATTTTGGAAATGGCAATCTGTAACAACACGAAGGAAAGTAACAGTTATATATTTTTCTCGCTTTATTTTTAGACGTCCAACTCACACATAGACAATATTATGATTGTGGGCAAATTTCTCGTATTTCATACTATTTGCTTGGATTATTTACTCTCTAGATAGAGTAACGGCGGCTCAAAAGCGTCGAAAAAAATATCAGCTAACTGTTAGCCTCTAAAGCGATCCCCGCTCCTCACTGTCAATTGTAACGCCAAGAGATACGCACGCACGGCTAATTTTTTGAGGTAAATTATTTTGGTGAAAATAACAAGTTCCGCGATCAAAATCTGCAGAAATTACAAAAGACGTTTACCAACAACTAACAAAATCTCTTACCATCGGTGCATAATTCAAAACATGTAGTAATTTATGAAAACAAAACTAATAATTTGATAATTTTATTTACAAAATCAACGCGTCATTTTTTGGTGTTGCTAGTTTTGGATTGCAAATTTCCCCGTATAGTTGTCTTAAAAGCTGATGTATGTTCATAATTACCCGACTGCACCAAAAGGAGGAAATACATCATGGTGTGTGTATGTATGTGTATGTGGGTATATTTCAAAATTGTTTGGCTGAGCCTACAGCAAATAAACAATGAGCCTACAGTAAACAAGAACAATCGGTCCATCCGTTTAGGTTGGACCGATTGTTCTTGTTTTACAAGCTTCCGCGCAGTCGGGTGTTTTTTATTTAGTCTTAAATATTTTTTCTTTATTTTTTCTGTTTTTTATTTGTATTACTAAATAATATTGTATAATAATTGTCAAAATCGAATGTGACCATTTGGATACATGATGTTAGGATACCTATTGATCCTATAATTAGAAGTATAATTAGAATTAGAATTATGGGTGGACATAATGAGAAAAAGCCGTGGAGAAGTGGACTGGAAATCATCCAAAACCACAGCGATATGCTCTGAATATTTCCGTGAAAAAGACTTGTAGTTTAGTTGCAACTGAACACGCATGTGGTTCTCTTCACCAAGTGAACCTAATAAGACTGGTCGCCGAAAAATATTTGACCACACTCTGTCATCATATAGCCGTTACGGCCAGCAGCTGCTTATCCAACAGTAGAGTCTCCGGGCCCATAGAGGAAGAATCTACAAGCAGATGTTGGTCGGGCCTCCGACAGGCCAAAGGTGGAAAGTTTCTAATTACAATAAACAATCAGGGGGGAGCGTTCTATTCTATTAAACGGAGCTTACTTACCTCTATCCAAGGCGACTGGTTCCTCAGGATTCGGTCAGGTCGCATGTGGTTGTATAGTGCTAGGAAAGTAAGGGTCAGTGATGTGTATCTGGGTGTGGCTGGTAGTGTTATTGAACTTATTAGACCGTTACCCTCTGCAGCAGTTCGGACCTCAGCACCTCTCCACCTCACGTCACTTTCTTCGTTAGTCACGATGACAGTCCAGTGACTCTGTCGTACGATTAACTACCTTACAGAAGCCACGTTTCGCGTGGCCACAGTTATTTCTAGAATATCAAATACCACACTAGCTATTATTGTCGAATGCACTTATACAGATTCTGAGTTAGATACAATAAGTCCCGGGTGAAGCTAACAAGAAAGGAATGCGCGTTACGTATCCTAAACCGTATATTTCCTAGATGCGCGTGTCGTATTCCGTTTCCGACTTCCCGACAAAAAAACAGCGTGCCGCCTATCGCAGCTGAATTTGCACTCGGTTTCGCGCGCGACCTGCCACGCTCTTGCCACTACCACGCCGCTCGGCCGAACTTCATCCCGTATCGCGTCGAGCCGAGTGCCATCTAGCGTCGATTCTTGACATTAGCGCTTTGGCGCGAACATAGCTAAATTAGATAATGTAAAAAGTGATGCAACCTCAAAACGCAAATTATTTAAAAACAAATTCAAAAAGAGTGTCATTAAATTAGTAGTTACAAACATTTAATGTTAAATAATGATAGGTTGAAAATAGAAGAGACTACTGTGTTCCTGGGGTTGACCTTAGATGCAAAGCTTCAATGGGGTACTCATATATCAACTCTTGCTGGCACAAGAATGCAGGACGGAACAATTATTCTTAAAATAATCTATTAAATTACAAAAAAATACGGTAAAGGGTACCTGCGGGATAAATTATTTAACTATGACGCAAACAAAATCGCCAGCCAATCTCTTGTATTTTTATAAGTGAATATCATACTTTAAACAATAAAACATATTTTGTAAATGCGTAATTGATTTTAATTTGATTATTTTATTTATTTCATTTATTTAACAATTTATGTACACACAAACAATGGAAAGGACACAACATGATGAAGAGTTTGTACAAGGGCGCTACTTATCTCATTATGAAATTTCTTCCAGTAGGCCAGTTAAAAATATATGTGATTAATAAAAGATAATAAGGTGTGCACTTTGTTATTATATACACATACTTACATATATCCATACAAGATAAAATAAATACATATATATATACATACATACATATATATATATATATATACATACATATATATATATATATATATATATATATATAAAAATAATAAAAAGTATAGTGAATATCAAAGATATGGAAACTTACATAAAAGACAGAGATAAATAATGTTCTTTTACACGTTTTTTGAATAATGTGATTGTTTTAATTTCTCGAATTGAAGGAGGAAGTGAATTCCAGAGTCTTACTGCATGTACAGAGAATGAACGGGAATATGAATGAGCTTTAAAGGATGGGAATTTTAAGAGGGTTTTAAGGTGAGATCTGCAAACTGCTTCTGGAGATTTAAAAAAGGTAAATCGATTACGTAGATATGAAGGGAAATTCGGACTATGTAAGATGTTAAAAAGAAGACAAAGGATACGAGCGTTCCTGCGAAATCGGATCGGGAGCCACTTGAGCTGCTTTCTGTATTTAGAGATGTGGTCAAACTTCTTGAGTCCAAAAATACCGAATGCAAAGGTTTTGCAATCGCTCAATTTTGTTTAATTGCTCCTCTGTCGCATCCAAAAAACAGACATCAGCGTAATCTAAGATTGGCAAAATGAGAGTTTGAACAAGAGAGATTTTAGTTGATAAGGGTAAAAAACTTTGAAGTCGTTTTAACGAATGAAAAGCGTAATGAACTTTTCTGCTTAAGTCTGTTATATGAGCACCCCATGATAACCTATTGTCAATAATTAGGCCCAAGTTCTTCGCAGATTCAGAATAAGCAATTGATGTGCCATTGATGATCACATTTGGCAGGGTGCAGTTATCAATAATGCTACTATTATATCTGCTACTTACTATTAACGCTTGAGACTTATTTGGATTTATAGCTAAACCATGGGATCTGGACCAACGACTAATTTTATTCAAATCGTCATTCAGTGCATCTATCGCCAATTTAGCCTCAGATGCTTCGAAGTGACGGTAAAGCTGCAAATCGTCTGCATAAAGATGGAAGTTGGAGGATATTATTTTTGTTATAGAATTTATAAAAACGGTGAAGAGTAAAGGAGACAAGACGCCACCTTGGGGTACACCAGCAATAAGATTACACCAGTTTGAATAAGTGTCATTGGAGCGGATACATTGCGAGCGTCCCCGAAGATAGGAATCAAACCAAAGAATGGCCGAAGATGAAACATTGATAGCCTGGAGAATTTTAAGGAGGATATCGAAGTCAACAGAATTGAAGGCACTACTAAAATCCAATAAAACGAGTACTGTTGATTGTTTTTGATCTATGGCTCGACGGATATCATCAGTTACCTGAAGAAGAGCAGTTGTTGTACTGTGACCAGGCCGGAATCCAGATTGAAATGTACTTAAAATATTGTTGGAGTTAAGATAAGAAGAAAATTGATTGTGAACAATATGTTCCAGTACTTTAGAGAGGAATGGTAATATAGATTTTGGCGACAATCAGTTTTATTCCGGCAGTAAGCCCTACAAAACTTTAATCATCTTTATGCTAAATTGGAATGATTAGTCTGTAGCTTTTTCTATTTTCTCTCTTTTTTTTTAAGTACTGTTTTTGCTAGTCCGGAATCACTATTCCCTATAGCCATATCATTGGACCGGCAGAAAGCCCTGCAATGATATTACTCTCTTTTTTTTTCAAGTACTATTTGCTTGTCCGGAATCACTATTCCCTGTAGCTATATCATTGGACCGGCAAACGCCCTACAATGATAGTAATAACCACTTTTTTTTCTTACTCTCTTTTTTTTCAATTCAGTATAGACCAGCTACAGACCAACCTCACCGTAAACATGTCCCTGTCACAATCACACAAAAGTGTATCGTGAGGGACGTAGTGACATGATAACACCTAAGTATGCAAACCAACAGCATCACAACACATCCCAGTGTAGCACAAACCAGCCTTCCTGCAACTCCATGTTCCTTTCCTGCACTAGAATAATTACTTCGCTAGAGTGTTGCAACGTCTCTAGTATTTTCTAGATGTATAGACACGGCTGCCTCTGACCGTCGCACGTCCTCGTGCGGTTGACAGTGAACAGCATACGGTCTATCAGTTATCACCACCTGCTAACAGATATTAACTCTTGTTAAATATTACAACGGTCGACCATCCCAGACTTCATTTAAGTCATGAACGCGCCGATATGGCTACCTTCAGGCAAACGCATTCCAGCTTCTCGTTCTGCGTTCGTGCCACAATCGCGCCAGCAAGCGCTAGCGAATCGTTGCACTGCTTTGTAAAATTAAAAGAAATCTAGATAAATGTATTGCGAACCATGGAATTCCGAGCTTTCAAAATTCATCACATATTCTCTTAAGAAACGGCAACTGTATGACATTTGAAAACATTGCAAAAAAAACTGAAACTATGTGTAGAGGCAAATACCACAACATATTTCAAAGGGAAGGAGGCAACTACGCAAAATCTACGAAAGTCGACCTCAGACGTCCATTTACAGCGCCGAAGCACCATTTGTTCGGCGGCCGCTTGAATTGCCCTGCCGTAAGATCAGCCGATAAGTTACTGACTGTAGCTGTGTAGGATCAATCTTACTAGCGCTCGGCCGTACCTGACCATGTTCGATTAGCCATCACAACATCTTCCTTATTGATTATTGTTGTAGAGACTTCTACGAATCCCTCGACATCAAACCGCAATCTTGTCGACGACACAATATTCGGAGGAAACTGCAACACTGATCAACACATTAGAACACAAAAATGTCACTTATTATTTTCAATTCATAGCGTGTTAAAGTTAATCCTTTATTTTGGTACATCCCTTAAACGTTTTGAACCTCAAAATATAGCAAATGATAATCATGTTTCGCGTGAACTATCAAATTACAACATAACTTGAATAAGTTATTTAGAAAGCCTCCAACTTCTTTCGACATTTGTTAACATATTTAGGTACATCAAGAAATAATGAAAATACTTGCGGGGTACTTTTAATACAAATCGAACAAATTAAAAAAAATTGGCTTAATTAATTTCACTTTATCTTTTCTCTACACTTTAATGATGCGACAATATCGTAAGTAGCATAGCAAATTTCATTACGGTATTTAACATAAAAACAGATTCATCAATGCGGAATGCATTACAGTCTTCCACAAATGTAATAATCCTCATACTATTCGAGGATTATATGTGGGCAAAAATGGGGACTTTATCCTACTTCTGATGTAGAAAGGGTAATTGAGTATAGTACAGAGACTAATTTTGTAATTATGAATAACAATTGGGGTCATTGTAGAAGCGTGCTCGTCGCGACCCCTGCCAGCCCTTTTCAGGGCTGCAATTCTACTCAGCTGCGCACCCATGCCAACGAGGGTTAGGGCGTCCCCCCCAGGCGACGCACACCAGCTAGTCCCCGTTGGTGTGGAATGCAGCGCGCAAAGCGGCGATGGGGACCGCCACCCGTCACGCACAGCCCGACACGGCGGAAGGTGGAGGACAGAGTGCAGAGTTGGCACGTGGAATGTTAGAGGAGGCATGAAAGATAAGATGAATGAGTTGATTGAAATAATGAAAGAAAGAGAATTAGATGTCGTGTGTATGTCAGAGACCAAACGGAAGGGCAGTGGTACTGAAGAGCTCCCTGGCGGGGCGTTAGCTCTATGGTCCGGAGTCCCGGAGAGCGAGAGCGCCCGCCAGGGAGTGGGGGTGCTGCTGTCGTCTCGGTTGGTCGATGTTATGACTGAATATAAGGTTGTGAACTCAAGACTTCTCTGGGTTCGCTTTAAATTGGGACTGACGAAGTTATTCCTTTTGGTTGTTTATGCGCCGGTAGCTTCGTCGTCCAGGGCTGAACTGGAGGAGTTTTGGGAGAATGTAAGAGAAGTTCTAGATTTGGCTAGGGGAAACGAAATAATTGTTGTATGTGGTGATTTGAATGGATGGGTTGGTACCGCTCGACCAGGGTACGAGTCGGTGCTTGGAAAGTTTGGTGATAAAAGAGTTAATGATGCTGGCAAGTTTATACTGGCGGTATGCAAGAAAAAGGGTCTTCTTGTGAAAAACACACAATGTTTAATCACAAGAAAATCCATATGTATACCAGAGAAAGAAAGAATGAGAGAAGTATGATCGATTTGTTCCTGGTAGATGACCGACTGCGAAAACAGGTGATAGATACGCGAGTGTTCTGGGGTGCTGACCTGGGAACGGATCACTATCTAGTGATTACTAGATTTAGGGGTTTGTTCGCGGGTTGGCGGTACCGGACGGCAGTAACAGAACCACAGTCGGTCTGTCGCATCCGAAGCTGGAAGCTTCAGGAAGTGGATACTAGGGAAAATATCACGCGAGGGTAGCCGAAAAGCTTGACACCATCGACGGCAGAAAAGAATGTGTGGGAAGAACATGGCAGAACCTTAGGGATGGAATGGTAAGTGCAGCAGAAGAAGTGTGTGGAACAATAAAAAGAGGCAGTAGTAAAAGAAGAGATGCATGGTGGAATGATGAAGTGAAAGAAGCTGTAAAGAAGAAGAAGAAAGCATGGTTAGACTACTTGACCTCTAGTAATGATAAGGATATGAGAGAGAAGATGAAAGAAAGATATAAGGTGCAGAAAGTTCACACGAAAGCATTGATTGAGGAAGTGCGTGAAAGGTGTAGAATGGAAGCGGACGAAAGGTTGTCACACAACTTTAAGGAGAACTCCAAACTCTTCTGGAAAGAGGTTGGAAGGACCCGAAGTGGTGCGAAGGCCTTAAGAATGAACAAAGTGCTTTCGAGAACTAATGACGTCCTCACAGAAAAATCGGACGTCATGCAGCGATGGAGCGAATTTTATAGAGATATGTATGCGTGTGATGATCTTAGTGAGGGATCCGGGGATGACGCCGTGACTGGTACGCCAGACCTGGACCTCGATGACACTGAGGTCATCAGTATGAAAGAGATTGAACGTGCAATTCGAAGTTTGAAATGTGGTAAGGCTGCGGGACTAGACAGAGTTACTGCTGAAATGGTCAAGTATGGTGGGCCTCGCGTCTGGGACAGCTTTTATCTGCTGTGCAATTTGTGCTGGCGGACGGGGGATGTCCCGGATGATTGGCGATCCGCAGTCATTGTGCCTTTATATAAAGATAAAGGTTCACATTTTGACTGCGGGTGCTATCGGGCGATCAGCTTGACCAGTTTAGCAAGTAAAGTTTACTCGAAGGTTTTGACACGTAGGATGCAAGAGAAATCGGAAAGATTTCTATGGGAGGCACAATGCGGATTTAGACCTGGAAGAGGATGCACGGATCAAATGTTTTCTCTACGCATGATCACGGAAAAGCTTCTGGCTGCTAACCAGAAGATTTTCTGTGCTTTTGTGGATCTTGAGAAAGCATTTGATAAGGTTGTAAGGAAGAAAATGTGGGAACTGTTGCCGGGGTACGGTGTGGATGGTCGATTGCTAAGGGCTGTGCAGTCACTTTACTGTAACTGTAAAGCCTGTGTGCGGGTAGGGCATGACCTGTCACCCATGTTTAGCGTCCAAACGGGCGTGAAACAGGGTTGTGTCATGTCTTCCTGGCTGTTCATACTGTATCTCGACAGCTGTTTACAGAAGCTGAAAGATAGCTGTTTGGGTGTGAAATTGGGTGACATAAAAGTAAATTGTCTGCTGTATGCTGATGATGCAGTGCTTATTGCACCATCAGAGGCAGAACTGCAGGCATTAGTCACGTGTATGAAAGAGGAATGTGAAATTAAAGGTCTCCGTTTGAATGCTAATAAAACTAAGGTTCTGGTATTTGAAAGGGACGAAGAGAGAACGAAGTGTGAAATATGGGTAAATCAGGAATGTCTAGAACAGGTAAATGAAATTGTATACTTGGGGAGTGCTTTTAGCCGGGATGGAAGATGTGATTTAGATGTGGACAGGCGTGTCGCTGCCGGGAACAAAGTCAATGGTGCCCTGACTGCGTTAGTCAAAAGGCAAGGCGTAGTGAAGAGTGCACGCCTTGCAATACATAACGCAGTGTTGGTACCGACTTTGTTATATGGCAGCGAAACCTGGGTGTGCCAGAAGAAGCATAAAAGCAAGTTGAATGCAGTGGAGATGCGATCTCTTCGTAAAATGTGCGGCGTTACCATGGCCGACCGAAAGCGAAACGAAGAGATTCGCAATATGGCAGGTTTGAAAGATGACCTTATCACAAAAATTGATAAGGGCGTGCTTCGATGGTTTGGGCACGTTGAGCGAATGAGTGAAGACCGAATGGTGAAGAAAATATATAGCGAGAAAGTTAATATTAAAAGGTGTCGAGGTAGACCGAGACTAACTTTCGAAGACCATGTGAGCAAACTGCTCGAAGAGGGGAGGGTCAAGAGTACTCGGATACCTAGACGTGCATGTATGAAGAAGATAATGAATCTGAAAGAAGCGAAAGAAGTATGTAAGGATCGTGACACTTGGCGATCTGTTCTCTCTGGCTACCCCGTCAGGGATTGTGCGTGAAGATAAGTAAGTAAGTAAGTAAGGAATAACAATTAATTCGTTTACACAAATTAATTATTCAACGAGTCAAGGATAAACTAGTAACGGAATACGACAAGCGCACCGTTCCACGTCAGAGCCAAGACTGCCTTAACGGTGTTTTTTTTTTTTTTTTTTTTGCGCCCGAAGCAATTGGAAAAGGGCTACCACGGAGGGAGGCGGAAAATGCATTACGCATACCACGACAGCCGGTCTGTCCTGGTTATGCGGGACTCACTGCCTACCGGGGGACCTAAGTGATACCCGCTAAAAACCGCTTTTGGGGAGTGGCAACTTAGCTGTTTAAAGCTTCTTATGCCGAATCGGAAGCGACCCTCTTTTGGGAAAAGAGGGCGCAGGCGGCTACGAGCCGCTGAGGGAGTGCCTACGAAGGCAAATTAATTATGAATAATTTAATTAGAATTGGCCTGAGCCGCCATGAGGCAGTTCAGGTCGTTTGACAGTTTATTAGGCGGGTCCGAGAGAGAGTTTCTCGGCCTGCGGACTCGATAGCGAGAGGGGAGTGGGGCTGCATAAGTAGCTGCCTCACGAATAAGATGATTGGAGTGCGACTCTGAGGCTTTGAAGAAGTTCTCAGAGAGTTTTTTAAGAAATTGTTGAATTGTAGGGAGCTCTAGGTCCCGATGAAGGTCGGCATTACGGACGTACCAAGGTGCGTTCGCAGCTCGACGACAGAAAAGATTTTGAACTACTTGGAGTTCATTAATGATTTTAGGGTTAGCGTGGGCAAAAATGGGGCCCGCGTAGGACATGACTGGTCGTATACAGACCTTATAAAGGGTACGCTTGTTTCTGAGGGACATTTTACTGTGTCGGCCCATCATACTGTTGAGCCTATTCAGGTAAAAACGTGCGTGACGGGTTACTCTCTTGACGTGGGGCCTGAAAGTTAGCCCTGTGTCTAGAGTGACACCTAAATATTTGGCAGACGTATGCCAGGGGACAGGGGTCCCTAGCATACGTATTGGTGGAGTGTTTTTGATACGGCGTCGTTTATAATCGAAGTGAACGGCGGAGCTCTTCTCCGGGTTCACATCGATGCGCCATTTTTTGAACCAAGCTCCTAGGTCATCAACTGACTTTTGGACCTTGTTCCGTATGAAAGGTAGCGAGATACCTTTACAGTAGAGAGCAGTGTCGTCTGCGAAGAGGGAGAGCTGAACACCTTTCGGCGGAATGGGAATATCGTTGGTGAACAGGATGTACAGCAGAGGAGCAAGTACTGAGCCCTGAGGGACACCAGCTTTGATGGGGCGCTGTGAAGATAGCGTGCCTTCGTGTCTAAAACGAAAGGTACGATGATTTAGATAAGAGGCCACGAGACGTACTAGACGATCGGGGAGACCTATTTTGTATAGTTTGTAGATAAGGCCTGTATGCCAGACTCTATCAAAGGCTTTGGCGATGTCGAAAAAGACCGCGATAGTCTTATGACGACGGGGATAAAAACCGCTGAGGATATATTCCACAATACGGTGAACTTGTTGGGGGCAGGAGTGTTTCGCTCGGAAACCGAATTGATGGGGAATGATAAGAGGGTCACCGTCTGTGGGAAACAGATGGCGCCTCATGCGATTTTGGATGACTCTTTCAAAGAGCTTGCCCATTGCCTTGAGGAGGCTAATGGGGCGATGACTGGAGGGGAGGTTGAGAGGCTTGCCTGGCTTGGGAATACCAATCACAGTTGCCTCTTTCCACGTAGTGGGAAAGTAACTAAGGTTGAAGCAGGCGTTGAAGATAATAGATAAAAAGGTTAACACCTGCTCAGGAAAGTGTTTAAGGGCTTGGTTGGAGATGCCATCCGCGCCCGGAGCCTTTTTGGGTTTAAGTCCTTTGATGAGGGATGAAATCTCATCATTGGACACAGAGATAGGTTCGGAGGCTGTAGGGGGTGAGTTCCGGCGGCGGACCTCATCTTCCACTGCCTGGACGTGTGAAGGGTCAACGGGTTGAGAGCTAGGAGAGCATTGAGCGGCAATGCTGTCTGCAAAGCACTCAGCCTTTTCCTCGTCCTCGAAGGCTACCGTACCGTCGGGACGGGAGAGAGGGGGAGTGTGGGTGATAGCGTCTATGCGGAGGGCTCTTGCCATCCGATAGTACGCTGTATGAGAGGGAGAGATATTCTCCATGAGTTTACTCTTTTCGAGGTCTCGAAATTCAGAGAGGCGGAAACGGAGTTCTCGTTGAAGACGATTAGCCGTGTGCCTATATTCGGGCGTGGGGTATTTTGCTGCTCTCCGGAAAGCAGCTTTCTTGGCTTTTAATAGGTTGCTAATATGTAGGGGAAGCCCACTATTATTAGCAACCGGGACTACCCTTTCATTCTCCTTAAGGGAGGTTTTAATAAGGGTGGAGAGTGAATCGACCGCGGTGTCGATTTTTTCGGGACTGTCTAAGTCCGACGATAGGGAGATGGGAGAGTCCTGTGAGTCCAGAGCATTCGCTAGGGACTCCTTGAAGCCCTTCCAATTTGTGAAGGTTTTAGTCGAGGGTGTTGATGGGGGTGGCTGATGGCCAAGAATGAGGGAGACCGGTCGGTGGTCGGATCCTAGATCGTCTAGTGTCTCGATTGCCCTGAGGTTGAGGGAAACACTTTTGAGTAGTGCAAAATCTAGCACGTCGGGAGCGTGGTCGGTGACATCGGGATAGTGAGTAGCACCTAGGGGACTGTGAACGGTGAGGTCAAGAGACTGCGTGATATCGAGCAGTACCTTGCCACTAGGGGAGGTAGTACGGCATGTCCATTCAGTATGCTTGGAGTTAAAATCTCCAAACATAATGACTGAATTGCCTAAAGATAAAATAGACTCAAAATCTTTTTTGAGGGGATGGGTTCCTGAAGGGATGTAACAGGAGGCTATGAAGATGGACTGATGTCCAGTCATAGTTAGCCTGCATACCGTGGCTTCCATATTGGTAAGCTGTGGAGTAGAAATGGGAGAGCAGTGGAGTGACTTCTTGTAATAAATGGCCGTACCGCCACCTCGGCGGTCGTGCCTGTCATTACGAAGAAGAGAAAAGTTTTTAATAGAAAGGCCTTTAGTGTCCTTAGTTTTGAGATTAGTTTCCTGTAGGAGGAGGAAATCGGCTTCACGATTTTGAAGAAAGAGCTTAAGTTCTGGGAGGTTATTTCGCAAACCGCGAATATTAAAGGATACAAGCGATAAACCCTTAGGTTTGATACGACCGTGAGACTTTGGTAGAGCAACCTGCTCTGTCATCGTAAGTTAAGTTAATTAAGTTAACTTAACTTACAACGAGCATAAAAGATTATGATGCTCTGCAAGAGCGAGGAGACGGTCCTGAGGGGACCTCGCAGCGCGCAATTTGCGTGCTAACACAGCGATTTCCCCAACGTCGATGTTCCTAATAGCGGAATACACCGTTTTTAGGTCATCAGCCATTGAGGGCTGTGATTGTTGTGGGGCGGAGGTAGTCCGCGGTGGGTCTGCCTTTTTGGGGCCCCAGGGAAAGACTGGAGGCTCCATAGGCTTAGAGAAGCCCGGAGGGGGCCGAATAATGCCCTGAAGGGGCCTAAGGGGACCCTGAGAGGGTCGAGAGAAGCCCTGGATGGGCTGTGAAAGGCCCTGACGGGGCAACCGTTGGTAGAGAGCCGGGAATGAGCGGTCATTGACCGGCGGTGGAGCTTGCCTACTGGGGCGAGGATGAGGTGCGCTAGGGCAGCCTCTGTAGTTAGCCGGGTGGCCTGTTTGCTTACACAGGACGCACGCGGGTGGGGATTCGGCGTCTTTGGGCCGAGGACAATCCTTAGTATTATGGGGTTCAAGGCACTTAACGCACCTGGGTGGGGCAGAGCAGTTGGCCGCCGCATGACCATATAGCTGGCAGCGGTGGCACTGCGCCGGGAACCCGCGCCTATGTGGGGGCTCAACCTTCACTCTCGACAGGCCACACACTGTGCGTACCTGCCGGAAGATGGCTTTTGCCTCCGGCACGTTGGTTAAGATGACTAGGACCAGGTTGAACCTCTGGCCCGTTCTACTGTGCATCTTGTGCACGGCTTCTACAGGGAAACCTTGGGACTTAAGGTCCGCAAGGATTTCCTCGTTGGAGAATTCAAATGGCACGCCGCGGATGACGGCCCTGATTTTACGCTCTTCCGGAAGAGCGTAAGTATGGTAGGAGGCTTGTTCGGCTGTGAATAGCCTGGTGATACTACGGAAGGCATCGATTGAGTTGGGAATGATTTTAATAGTCTCCCCGAGGTTAATCGCATGGTCATATTTAATGCCTGCGTCGTATAATGATTTCGACAACTTGGTGAATCTGGCCTTGTCTCTTAGGAAGACAGGGGGCGGGACTTGCTTCTTTGCAAGTACTGGGGCACAGCGGGAAGCTGGCTTGGATGGCGGGGCGATGTCCATTGACATTAGGGGAGCCGTAGCAGCAACGGGGGCTGCGGGGGCAGGGACGGCAGCGGGAGCTGCGGGGTTTGAGGCAGCAACGGGGGCTGCGGAGGTTGAAGGAGCGGCAGGGGCCGCTGAAACGGGAGGTGTGCGGTTTTTCGCGGTGCGTTTACCGCCGCGTTTTGAGGAGACGGTCGTGAAGGATGACTCGTCGGAGTCACAGGACTCCGAGGAATCGGTGCCAGAATAGGTGGCGGGCCTCTTCCGGGGGGCCGACGCAGTGGATTCAGACTCGGAGCATGCGTACTCCATATCTAAGGGGGCGAAAGAGTTCTTGGACTCTAGGTAGGCCGCTATAACGGGCGGCGGTTGAGGTGCCTGAGGGGCATACGAGGCAATAGTTGCCACGATTGCGGCGAGAGCCGAATTATCCAGCCTATTAAGGCCTGAGACGATGGACCCTATAAGGTCTTGTTTCGACATGATGCTAGAAATGAATGGGGCTGGTGGGGGATGCTGTTCTGAAAAGAACAGAGACGTTCTGAACCTAACAGTAGGGGCGGGATCACCGTTCTCAGAAGAACGGGACGTTTTTTATTCAAGGAGAAATGCCCTTACTCTTAAAAGAGCAGGGCCTTGCTCTGAAAAGAGCAAGTAACTCCCAAGAAACAGTATACACGTACACATTATACAAATAAATAACGAAAACAAAAATAGAAATAGTTAACAAAAAAAAGATAACAAAAAATATAACAGGTAACAAGCGGAGGTCAGTCAAACCTCCCCGCCCGAAGACAGGGGGGCAAGAACTGATAGCAGAAATGACTCACCAAGGCGACGACGCTGTACAGCGCGAGCAGGACAGCGGAGGCGCGAGAGCGAGAGAGCACTACCGTACGGGGACGGCTGCGCGGACTACCTGAGACGACCGCACGAGAGCGGTGCCAGAGGCGGAATGGGTGCTTAACGGTGGCCGCTCCGTCCGTTTTATACAAGCAGGACGGGCGGCACCGCAGGTGCAATGCCGCAGGTGTGCGGTACACGTGTCTTTTACAAGAATTCTGTCTAGCTAGACTGACGCCGCCGCACCTGCAACGGTGCAGGTGCCGTCATGTTTAATAAATTATAAAATTGTTATAAGAAATCCACAGATTACCCCCTAATAGATACCGCATCATTGAATATTTGTTCTGTTTCGAGTTCACTAAATATGGCGGTATGCAAGGGTTGCGGGGATGTGTCAAATGCACTGTGATTGGATATTTAAAGGTCAAACTTAGAATGCACCATACCATAGTGATGGAACAGGGTTGGGACGTTGATCGATAAATTTGGGATTAATTGATTATTGATAAATAAATATATTGATCAATTTTTATTTGATGTTTATTAAAAATAAAACAATCTATACATATATTTGTACATTTAATTTATAAATATATATTTCACTGATTTTTAAAATGGATAAGCTTAGTATAAAATTGTCTTGCAGAATTCTTAGGATCTACCTTCCTGGATAAGTAGAGTAATCATATGTCGATGTATTTTTCCATGACACTCTACTAAATCAATGACATGATTATAACTTTCGTGATCGGTGATTTTTTATTTCAGGAAATAAAAAATATTCTCATTTACAAAAGTGCTTAATATTTGTGTTACAAAACGGAATTTGTATTTGGCAAACTGGCAAGTATAGAGATGGTATAGCGGAATCCAACAGCCTTCTACGGTTTTTCATAATATGAAGATTGTCTTCTGTGAAGTGTTTTGAGCATAGCACACTATTTTTGGTGGTAAACCATTCGTCCCCTCGACAAGTTGCGTCGATCCACATCTTTTTCCTTTCGGGGCATTAGGAAGCCTATAACATATAGATACCACAATGATAAGTCACTATTTTTAAAAAATAATATGATTTCAAAAAAAAATTATACAATGACCAAAAAAATATCGACTTAAAAACCACAACACTATCGATGCACGTGCTGTTGTTAGACAAAGACAACTATTGTAATTTACGTAATGAGTGAAAGGGACATTTCAAAAACACATCAACGTAGTTGTTATCACTTTGCATCATTATAATACCAATATAAGTTGATCTTCGGTGCATTTGCAATAGGTTAACGTGATAAGAATATAATTTACTTACCGATGAAATGTTATGCCATCTTTTTGATAACTGGATGTCTTAGCTGACTTGCCACACCATTTCACTGCACAGGAAGCCATTTGTAATGTATTTTGAATTCAAAACTATTTTTAAATTGTCAAGAATTTGGACGTGCCTACGGGTCACAAACTTGGTTCTAACTAGGCGTGTGTATCTCTTTACGGAAACGACTCACTGATACGAATCACTAAAGTGACACAAAAGATTGGTTCAGTAACAACGTTTCAAATATATCATTTGGATCTGGAACAGTGAAACATTACTTTGCTCTTTGCTCATTTCGCACGAAGCGTCGCTTGCGAAGCGACTGAGCCACGAGCGAGAGAGAGACTGAGACAATGATTAACTTAACTATTGACTCACGAGTGGCGAGTGAGCGGGCGAAATAATTATAATCCACACAAATCAGATAGAGATAACAAATAAGAAGTGTATCACTCAACCCGTACGGATTTTCGCTGTCGTTATTCATGCACGTAAAAATTACCACTAAGGCGCTTATGTGTCAAATACTATACGGTCGTTTTTGTATGTAATGTTTGCATTAACAAGTTGTCATTAAACGTTGATGCGGCACTTGTCAAATTGTTTATATTCATTAGCGCCTGTTTACGAAAACATACTGAGTTATGTTTAGGATTTCTTTGCGTAGTGATTATTGTGACTTTACTTTCTTCTTTTTCATAATAAAGTTTAGAATTATGATACTTTACGAGAAAATTCTGTGTAAATAGACATTGCTGTTTTGTGTAAATGGACATTTTTGTAAATAATGAATTGACATAGTGACATTTTTGTTAAAGTATGAAGGAGAATCGATTTTATATACAATCTTATTACGGTACACAATAAATAATCTAAGCACTTATATTATTCAGCATTGTTGCCACATAACATTTCACGGATAAGTCAGTAATAAATGCCCGCGACGCAACTTAATGTATTCGGAACATTCTTTCTTTTATATCTTTTGAGTCGATGTTCCAAATGAGACAAATGAAACATATCAGTGTTTCGGAACATTTCAGTGATCAAGATGCAAATGTTCCAATCGCAAAAATGATACACTTTGCCCACCTCTAGTTCTAACTGATCATAGACTAACTAGTAGATTCTACTATACTGATATCGTGATTCTTAGAGTCACTTCATAAGCTACTGGCTAGCATGTGTTGCGCTTGCTCACGTTTGTGGCCCTGTATGCGGAATCTATTAGGAGGTAATCTGTGAAGAAATCTAATCGGTAACGCATTGGCATTTAGCACATCACTATTTGATTAGTACTCAAGCTGTCAAGTGATTAAAGCCTTAAAGGAAGAGATCAATCCCTAAAATGTTAAATACAAATTGAAAAAGTACGTTATGAATTAACATAATAATATATCTATTGATCATTTGTAATGTAATTTATTTTCTCATATTTTATATTTTTTGAATAAAATAAAATTTCCTCACTCGCGTCCATTCATTCAATCTTTCTCCTGAGTCTGCATCTGAGTGTTCCTAATTAGTTTGTAATCGCATCACAACATTCACAACTCATCTACACATTATTTTTGTATAGAAGCGAGTTAACCTAAACATAATTCATAATAAAGAAATGGTGACCATGAACAACACCAGATACCCAGATAAGGATCGTAATAGCGAAATACCAAAAAGTAAACGCTTTAGTAAAAGTTGTTACTGGATGGGTACAAAATAGAACACAATAAAATACCGCACACAGTTAAAGTTCTTCGTATACAATAATTTAAAAAAATCAGTGGCTTGTTCAAAATACATTTTATTCGGTAAACGAATTTTAAATTACCGGGGACAATATTGATAGGACTATAGCTGATAAGGTCAGGTGGGGTAAGAGGGACACAGGAGGAAGAGGGACTACGGACCATAACTAGTAAACCGAAGTGTTTATGACTGAACTTTCCTTCGATAAAACAGTGAAGGCGAAATAGTATGAACGGTTTTCAATAGATGTCGCTACGTGACTCAGAAGTATGGAGTGTAGAGTACAAGGAGAACCATCTTATAAGGGGCGAAAGTTGAAAAAGTGTCCTACTATTTACTGAAAATAGAGGTTCCAAAACTTACCACAATAGCGCTGGCGTCTCAAAAACTACGATATGAAGATAGCTGTTGTGAACGGAGTGAAGTCAGCTGAATTCAAATATTTAACAAATTTCATGATTATAGTAGTTAGTAAAATGCCAGTATACAAAATCTCAACTATTTTTCGGTTTTGGATTGGTCGGTCCTTGTTTATTTCTCCATCTTATTCTAATTACTTTTCGCGCTTTTTTTTTTTAATTTATTCTATACTACTGCAGCGCCACCCTTATTGGACACGTTTTTAGGGACACTTTTCATATATACAGATGGTCCTCCTTCTACTCTACACTCCATACTCAGAAGCCACAAAAAATCACTGATTTAGAAGTATATACTCTATATAGATATATATCTCTATGCAAAAAATGAAGACACTTACACTTTTGACAGTTGTGAACTCCCGATTATATTAGCTTATCTATGGTTGTGAATTCGACTAGCACAAAGTTAGCGCGTTTTTTTGTTTTTTTGCGTACCAATAGTTTGGTGAAAAAAAGAGTGCTGGAATTATTTTAAATGTAATGATACACAAAGGAAACTGTATTTCTTTTTATTAATCATTTTAGTTTGAAAACAACTAATAATATGAGTTTCTTTCGCTTGAAAATCCTAACCTCCAACAACAGTAGCTGGGGTAAGAGGCTCTCACTATTCACGGTGAAAGAGTTCTCATACATATGTTTCTCTTCCTCTATGTCAGGGGTAACACACATTTTAAATAATTTATAATTATAGGTAGATAAAATGAAAAGAATTGACTGACCGTTCTGTACCTACTACAATTTTAAATTATAACTAAACTAGAAATTTCCCCCGACTTCGTCCGCGTGTAACTTAACTTTCCCGTAAATTGTAGTTTTATCGTATAATTTATAGCATATGTTACCCAGGGATAATGCAGCATTCTATGTGTTAAATAATTTTTTAAATCGGTCTTCTAGTTTTTGAGTTGTCTAAATCATAAGAAACAAATAGAAAATCAAATCTTTTCTTTTTATTATATTAGTTTAGATAAATAAAGTTTCATGCGTTTGGTATACATCCCTTTCTTTTTAATTGTAATATTTTGTTACAATATAGCACTTTTGACTGTTGCAGGAATGATATACCTACATATATGATAAAACATGTCGCGAAAATATATAACAAAAACTCATAGAAGCAGATATGATAATGACAAATTAAGTGAAGCTAAATGCAATGCAGTAAAAATGGAACAATATCTACATACGCCACATCAAAACTTTATAATATACCAAGAACAACAATTGTTAACCGTGTATAAGACCGCAAAGGTTTCAAATCCAAAACTTTAGGCAGGTGAGTACAGTAGCATTGCCCATGGATGTGGAAGAAACTATTGCGGAAAATTTCCACGTAATGGAAAAATTCGGGGTTCGGGTTAACGCGCAAGGAAGTGATTGAATTGGTTGGCCAATACGTGGTTGAGAATAATATTAAAACTCCGTTTAAAGATGGGATCCCTGGAGGGGACTGGTTTATTGCTTTTAAAACAGACATGGCCTTTCTGTTAAAAACTAACAGTGGTAGAGCCACGCGGCAGCTTTTGCTGTCGCACGGATGGGCCGGCTCGAACCGGGGTGGTACCACGACCTCACAGAATACCAGCGTGAAGTAGAGGTTTACCCCTGCGTTTCGCTTGGTGAGTGCAGGTGACCGGAGGCCCTTTTTACTGGAAATGAGGCATTCCATCTTAGTCCTCACGGGTGACAACGCATCTACATTTTGAGTTGTAATAGAGGATAGAGGTGGATGTCTATGGGCCGCAGCAACCACTTACCATCAAGTGGACTGTGTGCTCGTTTGTCACCCTTATCCTATAAAAATAAAAACAATAAATGGGAAAACTAATACAACTGTGCTTTTAGCATGCAATGCCGTTGGTGACAAAGCTCCGCCGCTAATTATATACACAGTAAGAAATATCTGGAGCGAATGGGTTTCTAAAGATAGGTTTCTTGGAACCGTTTATGCTGCGACTGAAAAAGGTTGGATGGAGGCGACAGTATTCGAAATTTTTATCGAAAAGTTTTTTGCCAACCATTGAAAATAAACGTTCTATTCTCTTGCTTTTTGATGGTAATTCCACTCATGTGGGAATTAATATTATATAAAAGGCACGAGAAAACAACATAACGATTTTAAAAATCCCACCTCATACGAGTCATCTATTGCATCTAGCGGTAAATAAATCGTTCAAAGGCAAATGGGACATAGCGTTGGTCAAATGGCAAAGACTGAATGTCGGTAAGGTTTTACCCAAAAAAAATAGTTTTCAACGATTCTTGGCCAAGTGTGGACTCAGATAGATTCCCAAGTATGTAAAGCAGGCTTCCGTAAAGCAGGGATATACCCAATAAATAAAAATGTCATAACTGAAGAGAAGTTTGATCCAGTTCAGTTAGCAGAATGGAAGAATGCGAAGCAGCTAGAAAAATCACATAATCAGCTTATTACACAGCAAATTACACACAAATTACACAGCAGGAAGTTCTTTAGTGTAATTCAATAGAAGCATCACCAAAGTACGTTTTACACAGCGGAAAAAAAGCTGTTCCATTGCTAAATATTGAGACTGTTTAACAGCGTCCTAAAGTCCAAATTCTTGACAATCAGCGTGTATATACCAATATCACATTTGAAGAGTTGCTTCTGAAAATGATTAAACCTGGAAAACCATCTTTGACAACCAAAAGAACAAAAATAGCGACAGGCGCAGAGGTCATCCACTCATGATCATGTGTACGAAAGATCAAAAAAAAATTTAAGAATAATATATAGGTATGTATATTACCTATTTATTTGATAAAATATAATGGCCAAACGTCGTTCCTACTATAATTGTTGCGGGGATGGATGCTTAATGAGCAATTAAAAGGATTCAGATATATCATATTTTGCATAGAATTATTACGCAATAATTCTATGATATTTTGAGTTACCCGAGGATAATGAAAGGTAAATTTATTTCATTCTTTTGTTAGATAGGTACTTATAGCGACCTAAGTACTTTATTAAAAAACTTAGTTGTAATTTATTTCACTACCCAAGTACCTACTTACATACCTAGACTCGTCTTTGTAATTAAAATATTTTAAGTTATAATAGCACAAAATACTGAAATTAAAATTTTGTTTGATTTGAACTAAGTAAATTACGATCATATTTCTGTTAGAAATCGTATTTCAGGTGTTTCTATACGAACCAAGCATCGCGATTCCCGACGAATGGCCTTGCAATATGCATGCGTTGAGCATCACAGAACTCATATAGTAGATAATATGGTCAATTATAGTCACCATATGTCTTGGAGTAATTATGTACTTTACTTAAGTAACTTACCATTTCATAATGTATTTTTTTACTCTTTATTAACAGCCCTTAACAACCACGGAAAGTCCGTTGTGACGTGGTAAGGAGAAAAGATGCAAAGTAATACGAATCCTCGCGCGCAGCGATAAAGTTTTATTTAGCTTGCGTGCGCGATTTATCTGATTAATAATAATTATGTAGGCTATTAAAACATCGGCAAGCAGTCATCATCAAAAGAGTGCAACTTCTGTAGTTATTTATTCTGTGACACTAGGTAAATTAGTCAGAATCGTTCATTTTGCACTACACTACTTTTCCCGCTAATCACTTATGACGTCATCAGGGTGTCGTCTATCCTTGACCACGGCACCCAGCGCCCAGTGAACTGATTTTTCGATGACGCGCTAATAATATTTTTTTATTCATGTAGCTATAATTATAGTTTTATGTTTCTAACCTTTTGTTTTATTCAAATATCAATAATAAAAAACATAACACGTTTGACCTGAATTTTGGCTAGTTTTCAAGAAATCTATAGGTACCTCCCGCGCACGGCACTAGCGGTCAACTATAGACGACTTTGCTTAGATGAAAATCCATTTTTTTTTTAGTTCAATGTTTCTTAGTAACTTATGGCTCTAGGAGACTTGTTTTTTATACTCACATGTTGCTGGGTTATTCTTTTTTGAGGAGTGTGGAATTAAAATACCAGTAATAATTTTCCAATATGTAGGTATATTTAATATTTTTGTGGGCCGGGTTTTTTGTAAACTATAGACGTCGTTGGCGCTCAGGGCCCGCAGGTGCTGGTCAAGTATAGGCGACTTTGGCGCTCAAAAGGTTAAATAAATATAGAAATATAACTGGTCAAATTCTTTTTAGCTTGCCATCCCTGATCGAACCTGTACCTATGTCTCTCTTACCCCCAATTGATTTATTCTTCTGTTTCATTCCAAATTATACCCTTATTTCATCGATTGTAAGATCTAATATTGACCGAAACAGTTCTTAGACTTCTCAGACCTACAAAGTAACTAATATTTAGCAACGAATATTTTAACTCAAACTTTAATCTTAAGAAATACAATGACTATCCCTCTTACCCCATGTGAGGGGGAAAAGGAACGTTTATTTAATCTTGACATTTACGTCAATATCGTCGTAAGAACTGATAATAGCGTAATGACATTTAGCCCATGGGAAACTAATACATAAAGGCAAGTTTTGTGTTTCAAAGATCTTAAAAAACTTTAGCTGTTCTTCCTAGTAGTCAAAATATTTTACGGAAAATAAAGTATATTCGTCTTACCCCACCTGACCTTAACTGATATTTGTATTATGAACAATTATGACATGCTTATAACATGAAATAGATTGTTGGTTATTGTTGATTTAATGATATAATAATAATCATCATCATCAACATCATTACAGCCCTTCACAAGTCCACTGCTGAACATAGGCCTCCCCCAAAGAATGCCACAAAGCACGGTCCTGTGCCACCTGCATCCATCGACTTCCTGCGTATCTTACCAGGTCGTCACTCCATCTAGTGGGGGGACGCCCTACACTTCGCTTGCCGGTACGAGGCTGCCACTCGAGAACCTTTCTTCCCCATCGGTTGTCGGTTCTTCGAGCTATATGGCCGGCCCATTGACTAGTGTTGCCCAAAATCGGTCTTGGTCTTGCAGTCTTGGTCTTGTTCTTGCATTTTTGCAAGACCAAGACCAAGAACAAGACCGCCTAATTTTAGCAAGACCAAGACCAAGACTGACCGTGCAAGATTGGAGCAAGAACAAGACTAAGCCTGCGAGACTCTTGCGTCTTGCAGTTAGGAATGAGTGTCGTTTCAGGGAGTATACTATTATATAGGAGTATAATATTACGCTTAGGGAGTCTATGAGATGCAAAAAATATATAAAAAAAAATTTGGTAAATTGGACTTATGCGCATTACGAACAATACCATAAACATACATAGCGGATGAAAATATCCATTAAAAGAAAAAACAGTGCAACCCTTAGTTTTGACCATCGGCACTTTGATAGTGCGCGGCGTCTTGTTGTCGGCATCATCAAAGGTCGAATACTGACCTGTCAAAGAAATTTTGCAGCTATTCGGAAATATAAGGTCAAGATACACGCGCCGGCGGCTTCTATTGATATCGCATTCAATCGTCGCCGCCCTGCCGCACGCACTACATTTGACACTGTTTGAATGCCGCCACAGAGTACATGTTCCAAAGAATAAAATAAGTTTCCGGGTGCTCAGAATGGACACGAATACATTATGCTGATCTCGCAAGGAATATTGTAATTAGATAATGGTAAGGATAGGTAGATACCATAATAATTTATTCTAGTAAGTAATTATTATAATGTTAACTATATGGGTTTATAATAATTACTTACTATTATTATTATTACCTAATAGATAAACATGTTCAATAAGTTCACTGCAAATCTCTATTTTTGTAAGTGTGTGTTTTTGAACACAAAGTGTTCGAATATGTCGTCACCCATTTGATAAATATTGTAGACACTTTTAACACACTTGAAACGTGTAAACATTTTGTACAATGGTAATCGAATAATATAAAAAGTGTGCATATTAAATAAAAAGCGTAAAATAAGACCTATGTATTTTTAGGAGCCCGAAAATCTCTTAGATAACCGTTTAAAGAAATTGATTGCATCGAATTGATGTAAATAATAGTGATTTGCACAATTTTAATAGTAGAAATAAAAATAAAATCACAATACCTGCTTTCCGGTTACACAAAGTATACTTATATGACTATTCAAATGTGTATTTTTAATGCCTACTTGAATAAAACATGAACACATTTTAATTTTGAATTTCAAACGAGTGAAGGCAAATTTAATGTAATTAACGTAGATTAATTCAATCACAAGAAGAACATAATATACACAATTTTATTTACATATTTACATTTCATTTTTACGTAGGCACACTATACCTATCTGGCAACGAATCTACATTATTAATCTTCTGAAGAATCGTTATTTTTATCAAAGAATGCCGAACTTTCCTTTGTCGGTCTTTCGGCGTGTACTTACAAATAGTAGTATTTATTTTAATTCTAGTCATTCCCAATTGAGCTTTGCTTCGAGTCTAATGTATTAATTGTTTTTACTCTAATCCTTGTTGTTCTCGGAGTGATAAGTTTACAATTTGACATGAGTGACGAAAAGTCGAATAGTTCTAGTCGGAGTAGTGAGAGTTGGAGTTATAAATCTAAAAGACCTAAAAGCAAATTTGATGAGTTTTTCGACATAATTCATGCATCCCAAATTGCTTTGTGTAAATTATGCCAACATAAAAATGTTGAAATAAAAATGAAAAACCAGAAACACTTCAGGCTTAAGGAAGCATCTAATATCTTTCCACAAAAAGGAATCACAAATATTTCTTCCTGAAAAACCAAAATTAAGTGGAGATATCACAAGCTTTTTAATAACCACCGGAAAAAGTGGACAGGTAAGAAAAAATATACTTATCACACAATTACATAACACATATATTATGTAACTAGCGGCTGCCCGCGACTTCGTCCGCGTACAATATCTGATTTCCTATGAGATTTTGAAATTTTCCCGCTGCAAATGTCTTACCTAAGTATAAAGAGGCTATATAGGTAAAGCTTAACTATGCAAGTATTTATTATTTAAAACTAATAAAGTAAATGTCGATCTTCATATCTATACTTTAAAAATATAGGACTTGCATGTAACCATTTTACCCCAATTTCGCCCTTAGAGTTAGGATTTCGTAAAACAGCTTATTCAGGATTTTATTATTGAAAACTTATAACTTTAATGCCGATTTTCGTGTCTCTAACTTCAAAAACGTAGGACTTTCATACAAACTTCCAACTCCCATTTCACTCCCTTAGGCTGTTGTGTACTGTTATGTAATTTAATTTGTATTTTATTTTTTTATTTAAATAAATGGTAAATTGTATAACTCTTTTATTCCATTTTATATAAGGGTCTATCAATCTCTTTCTAGACAGATAATGTTCTTTATAATACAGTCAAGTTAATGTCATTAATTTGTTTTTTATATGTTTAGACTAAGTTTTAGCACATGTAAGCCTATTAAATGTAAACGTTTATCTCTCTTACAAAGCAATAAGGACAGTGGCCGAGCTCACTTGACTACTCTAGCGCCATCTATTATCTATCTACGGAAGCGGTTGCGATGTATATCGATATGAAAATTTGACGCGCTAAATACATCGTTCTTTATTTAATACATTTCCGTAGATGTCGCTACATGGTACCGCTAAGTAAGATTGACGAAGTCATTGGGCTCTAGTTAAGAAACAGACTAACTCCCGTGGCCGTGAGACATAGTAGACAGCTCAGTTGGTTAGAGCATCGGCACGGATCGCTTAGGTCGTGGGTTCAAACCCCACCCGGTATTAGTTGATTTTTCGAATTTATCATTAAATGTTTAGACATTTATTATTTTGGTGCCTACTGTGTTAAGTTGTTCTAAGATCTAAAGTAACGTTTAATAAATAGCAATAGGCTTGCGAGACTTGCAAGACTCTTGCTGCAAGACCAAGACCAAGAACAAGACCAGGTGTATTAGCGCAAGACCAAGACCAAGACTGGCTAAGTCTCGTCTTGTTCTTGCATTTGGGCAAGACTACCATTGACACTTCAGCTTACTAATCCGTTGGGCTATGTCGGTCACTCTGGTTCTACTGTGGATATCTTCATTTCTGAGTTTATCACGCAGAGAAACTCCGAGCATAGCCCTCTCCATAGCTCGCTGAGCGACCTTGAGCTTCCTCATCCGGCCAGCAGTGAAGGACCACGTCTCAGTTCCGTATGTCATCACTGGCAACACGCACTGGGTGTACAGTCTCGTTTTCAAGTTTTGAGGTATACCTGACGAGAAGATGTGCCGTAATTTCCCGAACGCTGCCCACCCGAGTTGAATCCGTCGATTGACCTCTCGGTCGAAGTTGGACTTATCTACTCGGACTATTTGTCCCAGGTAAACATACTCGTCAACAACTTCGAGCTTAGTGTTCCCAACAACTACCGGCATAGGTGTGACATGGACATTAAACATGATCTTTGTTTTGTCCATGTTCATCTTAAGACCTATCCGTTGGGAAACACTATTGAGGTCATTGAGCATAATGCTTTGGTCCTCCAGCGATTCTGCCATAAGGACTATATCGTCGGCAAATCGAAGGTGAGTGATGTACTCGCCATTGATGTTGATACCGTATCCTTTCCCCTCCAGAAGCTTGAAAACGTCTTCCAATGCAGCGGTGAAGTTTCGGGGATATGACGTCACCCTACATGAAAGGTCATATAATCATAGCGTCGAATTTAGGGAATATGTAAAAAAATATTCAAAAATATTTAAAAGTGTGCTCCACAGCCAAGTCTTTGCATTTGAGCAACAAAATTAAGACGGCTTCTAATAAAATTAAAATGACATGGAGTATAATTAATAGCGAAACTGGTAAGATTAACTCTCACAATTCAAACTACCAGTTAAGTGTTAATAACAAATTAACCGAATCAGATCAGGACAATGCAATGGTTTTTGAGAAATATTTTAATGATATTCCGATATTAACCACTAAGTCACTGAATTCTTCTCCTGCGGTCGCCGAATCATTACTTAAACAAAATGTAAATGCGTGTACAAAGAATTTTACATTTCATAAAGTATCATCAAAAGATATTGTAAAATATTTTAAAAGTTCTTAAGAAAACTGCGGATCTGTGGGGGATTTCCGTTAAAGTTATTGCGTCTATAATAGATACAATCGCGCCTCATTTAGCTACTATTTTTAATACTAGTATCCAATCTGGTGTGTTTCCTGATTTAATGAAGTAAAGTAATACCTTTATTTAAATCTGGTAGTACATTAGACCCCGCTAATTTTAGACCTATTTCTGTACTACCAACACTTAGTAAGATTTTTGAAAAAATTATTCTTGATCAAATGTTAAATTTCTTTAATATAAATAATTTACTTCATAAAAATCTATTTGGTTTCACAAGGGGTCGCTCGACAACTGATGCCGGTGTTGAGCTGATTAAATATATATTTAATGCATGGGAGAATTCACAGGATGCTTTGGGTATATTTTGTGACCTATCCAAAGCCTTCGATTGTGTTCACCATGAAACATTAATCAGGAAACTTCAACACTACGGTGTAAGAAGTGATGCTCTTAAATTAATTATTTCATATTTAAGTAAGAGAACGCAAAAAGTTGTCATTAACAGTATGAGTTCTTCCGGGTCGATGGTACAGATGGGCGTGCCTCAAGGCTCAATTCTAGGCCCCTTTATGTTTCTTGTATACATTAATGACTTACCTTACATAGTAGGAGATAACCATGATATAGTATTATTTGCAGATGACACTTCTTTAATTTTCAAATTAAGTCGACAATTGCTAAAATATGACGAAGTAAATAATGCTATATCTAAATTAGTAAATTGGTTCAATGTTAATAATTTGCATTTAAATGGCACTAAAACGAAATGTATGAAATTTATGACTCCAAATGTCAAACAATTAAATACTAATGTAATTTTAAATGGGGAGAAACTGAATTTTTCTTGGAATCACACTAGACGCGAAGCTTCAATGGAGCCCCCATATATCAAAACTAGCAAGCAGGCTTAGTTCTGCAGCATATGCCGTAAAAAAGATTAGAAGTCTAACTAGTGTTGAAACAGCTAGACTAGTTTACTTTAGCTATTTCCATAGCATAATGTCGTATGGTATTTTGCTATGGGGACACGCAGCTGACACTGAAATTTTATTTGTTTTACAGAAGAGGGCCATAAGAGCAATTTATGATTTAAAGCCTAAAGAGTCGCTGCGACAAAAATTTAAGGAAATTAATATATTAACTTTGGCCTCTCAATACATTTATGAAAATGTAATATACGTACACAAAAATAAAAGTAGTTTTACAAAAATAAGTGATATTCATTCTGTAAATACTAGGAACAGACACAAGCTAGTAGTACCGGTTACTCGACTCCATCGAGTCAGTAATTCATTCTTGGGGCGATGTATACGCTTTTACAACAAAATTCCAGAAAATATACAAAATTTGACCTGCTCAAAGTTCAAAAACTTTATTAAACTAAGTTTGTATAAAAAGGGTTATTATAGTATTAAAGAATTTATAGATGATAATAACCCCTGGAAATGAGGTGATCGCTACCAAGCTATTTCTAATTTGTTGTGTTGTTAATTTGTGTAACATACATGATTGTAAGCTGTTATTTAAAAAAAAAGTCCCGCTGGGTTTCTTGCTGGTTCTTCCCAGGACAGAGGTTTTTTTTTTCGAACCAGTGGTAATTATACAAAAGAGTGACTTTCAATAAGTATTATTTATAATCTATATTGAATAAAAAAGGTTCTGTTTCTGTTTCCCTGTCTTACACCTCTCTGCAATTGGATAGGTTTCGTACTCTGGTTCTGTACTTGGATAGCCATCGTAGCCCTACTGTACAAGCACTTCAGCACTTCGATATACCGACAGTCAACTTGGCACCGCTGAAGGGACTGCAGCACTGCCCAAATTTCGACGGAATCAAAGGCTTTCTCATAGTCCACATACAACAGACATAGTGGCAAATTGTACTCCTCGGACTTCTGTACAATTTGCCGAAGAGTATGTATGTGGTCTATGGTGCTAAAGCCTTTTCGGAAACCGGCTTGTTCGGGAGGCTGGAAGTCGTCAAGTCTGCGCGCGAGACGATTCGTAATGACTCTCGAAAACAGCACGTAAACGCGGCTCAGAAGGGAAATCGGGCTGTAGTTCTTCAAGAGAGCGTTGTCGCCTTTCTTGAAGAACAAGACCACCGCACTTCTGCTCCACGCCTCTGGTGTAATGCCACCATGGAGGACGGAATTAAAGAGCTTCCACCCGCTTTCAGAAGCTCCGCTGTAATTACATCCTCGCCTGAGGCCTTGCAGTTTTTAAGGTGCTGGAGAGTCATTCTAATCTCGCTCAGACTAACGTCCGGGATATCATCGGAATAATGTCGGATAAGACTCGCTCTTGGATCGTTACTCACACTTGCGTGCGGCTCCAACGATGACGTGTACAGCTGCCCATAGAACCTCTCAATCTCACTCAAAATCTCAGGTGCCCCGGAAACGATGCTGCCACATTCGGTCTTCAGCTTTGACAGTTGGCTCTTTCTGGCAGACAGATCTCTGGCAAAGACTTTGGAGCCTTGGTTCCGCTCGATCGCTTCTACAATACGAGCTGTATTGAAGTTGCGTAAGTCCCGCCGCATGCATTTGGAGATCTGTCTGTTCAGTTGCCTGTATGCTGTCAAATCTGTTGAAGAATGTAGCCTCATCTCCTGTCTAACAGCCATGAGATTAAGAGTGTGATCGGAGAGTTTTTGTGTTCTTCTGCGGCGGGTCTTGCAGAACTTAGCTCCGACCGCATGGACAGTTTCCACGAGCTTGTCATTCAAATCGTCCACTTCATTGCAGTCTTCTAGGCACTGAAAACGGTTTTGTAACTCGAGCTGAAAGGTTTCGGGACTCTGGATTAGAACACGAGGGGGACGGAGCGTTGACTTCATTAGACGAGACCTCTCCAACTTAAGAAAGAAAGAAAAATATTTATTTGGTACACAAACGTAAAAAACACATAAGAGACATAAGTAAACACAGTAATTTAGTTACAAAAAGAAAAAAAAATATTTTATGCTGTTAAATTCACGAAGTCACGTTTAGGTTCAGTGTGCCTCTAACCATTCGGTGATCGCTACCAGTTTTCACCCTCGCGATCACGGAGACATCACTGAACAGTTGTCGTCTGGTCGTCATAATGAAGTCAATCTCATTTTTTGTCGAACCGTCGGGGCTCGACCAGGTCCACTTCCTGTGGGGCCGCTTCTGGAAGAAAGAGTTGATCATAAAGAGTCCCTCTTTCTCCATGAAGTCGGCCAGCTGCTGGCTCCTTGGGTTCCGTTGCCCTATTCCAAATTTCCCCACTTTCAGCTCACCGTTCTCTCTTGTGCCTAGGTTTGCATTGAAGTCTCCCATTAACACCGTATATTGGGTTTTGGAAGAATGCATGGCTCTAGAGATATCCTCATACATTTCCTCCACCTCCTCATCGGGGTGTGCCGAGGTTGGTGCGTAAACCTGTATGACCTTTAGCGAATACCGTTTGGTGATTCTGAGTATAAGATACGCAACCCTCGTCGACAATCTTTACAACGTTGTTAACGAGAGACTTGTGGACGATAAATCCGACACCTCCTTGGGACAGATGGTCGCCCTCCCGGTAATAGAGCAAGTTGCCGGATTCGAGGATTACCGTGTCCTCCCCCTCTCTTCGGACTTCGTATAATCCTATAATATGTCAGCGTAACTTGTCTATCTTTTCTTCCAGCTCCACAATCTCCTCGTCAGTCCTCAGGGTGCGTGCTTTGTATGTTGCCAGGTCGAGTCATCGTAGGTGGCAACCGAACCTCCACCGGAGATTCTTAGCACCCCCTGCCCCGCCGTTACCATGGTCGCCACCGTAGCCAGGAATAGCGGGGCCGCCGGGGACTGGGGGCCGTCTCTTAGTAACTCTCATCATGGGGGGTATATTGCCATAGTTGCCACGCTTGGCGAGCGGGTTGGCAACCGCAGTTTTTTTTATTGTATTTTTGCCGTTACCAGGAAGATGCTGCTGCCCATCTCCTGCCTGTTTCCCTTTGTCGCCTTTTACGACACCTACGGGAAGATATGGGGTAGTGGATATTCTTAACCGCCACTACACGGCAAATATAATATAGAATTTGCCGTGTAGTGGCATATAGATATAATAATAATTAATTTTAAAATGTAAATTTTTATAAAACAAATTTTAAAGAAAAACAAAACAAAATTGCATGTCTCTTAGACTTGAAATACGTTATACATAGTATTTAATAATATCACATGTAACATATTAACGAGCACATAAATAAATAACTAGGTACCTTCTTCGTTTATGTTGATCTGTACTTATGCATTGTATATATTTATGTATTTTGTCAGAGATACGCCGTAAACCACATAGGTATGTTAAATTAATTGTCGAAATCAGATATTTTAAAAATATTTAGAATATTAATATTAAAAATAATATATAATGAACCTCATGTCAGTATGATATGCACAGTGCAACTCCACTATTGAAGGAATTTGTTAAGAAAAGTGAAAGAAAAATCATCAATTGCATTTTATTATTGCATTAAGAAATAATTACAAACTAAACACAACACATTCAAGGTAGTATTCCTTCTTTCATATTTAAACATATTTATAAAAATTAGTTTATTGGTAAACACTTTTTACACTATATACAGATCATAAAATCAGAGTTACACTCCCATCACAGATGCCATTATTTTAAAGTGTCTATGGGATTCTTCTGTACAGAGTGTAACCTCTGTGGTAAATAATAAAGGATTTTATTATTTGCTACGATTGTGATCGATGCTTCCTGAAACATCTTTTGTCTGCTTGTCGGGTTAAAATGTCGGACACAAAATTCCTATGCTTAAATACTCGAAGGATATCCTCGCGTGCTTCTTGTATACCTTCACAAACAATCTTACTTCTTTGAATGTTACCCTGTAACAATAATGTTTTTATATAAAAATAAAATAAAGCCATGGTAGCTCAGATGATTAGCGCTCGCTGTAAATTTTACAGTACGCGATAGGTTCGATATCGATATAATGCCGGATTCGCTACTCGCCGGCACCAATGAAATTGTTAATTGCAATTGCTGCTGATTTACCACGTGCTCGGCAGTGAAGGAAAACATCGTGTGGAAACCGGCAGGTCTGAGAAATAAAAAAAATATTTTGAAGACATTAGAGTTCCGCAACACGCATTGTGGCAGCGCGGCGGACATTTCCTTGGCCTAAAACCTTCTTAGAAATGAGAGGAGGCCTGTGCCCAGCGGTGGGACATATAATAGGCTGTAAATTTAATCAATCTAATTTAACAATTTTACTATGTGTAAACACGCCGATTTAATATGATTTAATTCTTTCGAGATAAAATGTACTACTTAATGCACAGAGAAACAGTGACGTGTACGTGCGTGTGTGTTTTCATTCATCATAGATTGGCTCATAGGGGGGATATTGGTAATAGTTGCTTGGCAGTCGGGTTGTCGGCCGCAGTTTTGAAAGTGAAAACTTTTTCATGCACGTCAGACACGTTTGGCATGGAAAAAAAGCACTGAACTCGCGTGACCGCCACAAATATTAAAATTGATGAAAGTAATGTTGAAAATCCAATTGATACAATTTTATATTTATTACATTTGTACTATATAGATAATACATTCTATCTATATTCTGCAATGATTAAACATTTGTTATAAAGAACTTATTAGCTCTTACGGGCAGTTTTAGAAATTTCGAAAAAATATTCGTTAAATCGAGGAATTCGTTATATTGAGACTCGTTATATCAAGGTTACACTGTAAAATGTTGATAAAATAATTTCTAATAAATTTATTATTTTGGGTTGTTATAAGGAGGATGCCGCCATCCGTCTCCCGTGAAATAGTGTAAAATCCCATGTCGATTTTCTTTTTGTACAAACTCTAGTTGTTATTGTGCAGTTATAGCATTAGAATAAAATTATGAGTTATGTGTTAAATATATGGAAAAGATATGCGTTTCAGATGTCTCATATTATGTTCATATCGAAATATAAAGCTAAATTAATAACGTGCAACTCCTGGTGTTTCTAAAATGCGATTATTTTGTATTATAATTTAAAATTTTGTACAGCCGACTTCAATATAAGTTTAAGAATAACTCAAAAACTATTGGTCTGACCTTGATCAAATTAATATGGGGCTACACGAGAAGTACCAGTTTTTAAATAAAAAAAAGAATCATCCATTCGGATTTTTAAACTTTTTACTGTGTGAACCGATTTCGGTTCACCCAGTAAAAAGTTATGAAGTAACAACACACATAAAAAAACATGCAGTTGAATTCAGTACCGTCTCCTTTTTGGAAGTCGGCAGAAAAGTTAGGATAAGACTACTTTTGTGGTGCCATGAACATCATTTTAATGCCTCATAATTCTATCATGTAATCACGTTTTATTGACGGATTATACATATCGTAGTAGTAGTGTACCTTTAGTGTTGAATTGGAAAATATAAATGCCTACGATTTTTATCCTGTTTTCAGTAGTTTGTGTCTCAGATGTGTGTTCAGAACACCATAAGCAAATATGAGGACATAACAGATATACATAAATATACATAAAAGACAAACGTTGCATTTTAAAAATTATCAATTGCAGCCAACTCCTGATAGATAAAGTATACAAACTAGTAAAGCCCGCGCATTCTATCTTGGCCGGGCTGAAGTTAGCCGCGAGTGTCAGCTCAGATATAGGTTTTAGGAACAAAAATGTGACAAGAGGAGAGGGAGGGTGGGCGGTAATTAAAACTAGAGACGCGAACACGCATATTGTGCAGTTACAATTACATAGAATCAATCATCGTTATTATCGATTATGATTAGATTTTATTGTATATTTTTCGAAGTGAAAACTTCTTTAGAATAGTTGTGATTAGAAACTCGATGAAACTGAAAAGAGATAAATAAATACATCTTTAGGATTTAGTCTGCCAGAGAATGAGATAGAATACAATAAATAGTCTTCTATTATCCCGGCCTCCTCTTTGTGCGGTGCTTTATAGATGATTAATATAACTTTTAACTATTAAAATAAACAGTTCCAAAAATTAACAGATTTATTAAATAAATTAAACTAACCATATTGAATAAAAGTATCCTAACTTACCGATTTATTTTAAACAAGTATAAAAAGGCCAGCGTGGGCTTAGCCCACTCCACACATGTTATCTTTAAAATCAGTACAAATACTAAAAGTAAATAAGATATTATATGCGTTTCGGCCTAGTCTCGTCTTAGCCAGCGATCCAGGCAGCCAGCTTCACTTGTCAATTATGTTTAGACAAGTATAAAAAGGCCAGCGTGGGCTTAGCCCACTCCACACATGTTATCTTTAAAATCAGTACAAATACTAAAAGTAAATAAGATATTATATGCGTTTCGGCCTAGTCTCGTCTTAGCCAGCGATCCAGGCAGTCAGCTTCACTTGTCAATTATGTTTAGACAAGTATAAAAAGGCCAGCGTGGGCTTAGCCCACTCCACACATGTTATCTTTAAAATCAGTACAAATACTAAAAGTAAATAAGATATTATATGCGTTTCGGCCTAGTCTCGTCTTAGCGAGCGATCCAGGCAGCCAGCTTCACTTGTCAATTATGTTTAGATTAGTCGTGTTTAAGTCACCTAGTGTCTATTTTACGTACCACTTTAAGAGTCAATCGACTTTTAAAGTCAAGTCAAGTGACTTTACCTACAGAATTAAATAGATTTTACGCTATTAAAAAGCAATTTTACTATCAATTTTCTGAAAATTTTACTTCTACCGCGTGTGAAATGCACACATGTTTTGTTATTAGTGTGCAAATGCAACTGTCCTTTTAAATACGGTGATTAAATAGGTAAGAAAAGAAATAGTAATTTTAGTTTATTTTAAATATTAAACATTTTATTGCTTGTTTTTCGAATAAAATTACTACTATTTAACAATATTGTAATTCTTTTTTTTTAAGATTTTATTACAAAACTTGAAGTTATTATATTATTATATTTATATTATCTTGGGGTAAATGAAAGAATGTATTGTCTCCGCTAATATCGTGCAATTACTATATTATATTCAAACTGTTTATCGTAATTATTTATTAGATAATATTGTTTTATTGAAATACGTAAAGATATTTTCAATATAATATTAATTTTCAATTTATCCTATAATCGATGTAGACAAAACAAACTGTTTCCCTAAGCAATCTTAGGAGGGAATGTCTCGGAAAGCCAATTTCAGCCCGGCCAAAATAGAACGAGATCGAATAAAGGTGCATCGTCGACATTAGGAAAATAACTTAATTTAAAAAAAAATATCCCCGAATCAAAAAAACTGATGATCTTCACACGGATGAAAAGATTTTCTTGAATCATTGCTAAGAGCACTCTCAATCAATTCACCTTTTAAACAAAAAAAAATCTAAATCGGTTCAACCGTTTTGGAGATACCCCTCTTACACCCCTCTACCCCTCTTTTTCGTCGAGGGTTAAAAATGGAAGCGTTGTATGAGGCATCTTGTATTGCGATAAACGCCTGGCCCAGCTCAAACTAAAGCTTGTTCCACACACAAGCGGGTTGCGGTGGCGGCCAGTTGTATTCGCTTGCAATGTGAGTGAATCTGCAAACACGTGCGGCATGCCGCGGTCGCGCGCCCCGCGCCCCGCCGCCCCAGTCCCGCCGCAGCGCGGTCACTTGCAAACCTTTACAACAGGATGCGTGTAACGCGTGAAAAAACCCACTAATACAGAGATTTTCATAGAAATAGTGCAGTGCAAAATTAGCCAGTACTTTATGATACTTCATACCGTGATTACAAAAGCATTAGGATTAAAAACAAAATATGGGATAATATTGCTGAATGTAAGTAGAGTAATGACTTCGTTATGGTTAGCCATGTTGACTGACGTCCGATCGTAGCATAGACACCACAGCGACAGGCACTTCAGGCCGCCAATGCAACCACGGTGGTGTGTTATTGCAGCGGCTGGAGCCGCGGCTCGCGGGTAGCCGCCACCGCAAGCCGCTTGTGTGTAGGAGACGCTTTATAAGTAAAAACCTTCGGACTTTTTATGGCTTCTAAAGATAAGAATATTTACCTTAATTAGTTCTAGTAGAGTATGTGAATGGGGCTTTATTGCAGTTAGAGCCCGTCCAGATGCATTTTCAAGGGCTCTCAAGACGCCCTCCAACTGTTCACCAACGTCCGCTTCCAGTGATACCTACAGCAAAACACAACTATTAGGCGATTACAATGTATCATAAAAAGTTTTGGGATCATATAATAATGTAAAATGGGCTTTTAACGTTATGATAATTGTCTAATTTAATTTTATAGGTTACCGTATAATCATATAGCTTCACCGCGATCTTAGTGACTCGTCGGTCTTAGTGACTCGTTCTTCATCGCATAACCGTTATTTTATGAGTCGACAAGCCAGTTTCGTGGCTCATCACTCAAAAGAATAGCCATCTGGCTCGCTAATGTATCAATAACGACGAGCCCCCAATAAAACCGCCATTATCTTCACCATAAGCTTATGTCTCACCCGTTGAACAGAACATTTAGTGAGAGCAAAAGGCATCAATAATTGAGAGATTTCGGTATTAACCACTTTAAAAGTTAATTAATAGAATCAGGCATTACTTTGTATTTGTGGGAATGCGAGAGGAGGGAGCTTTGCAAACTAGGTAAGACACGTCATTTTTATTTTTTAAGCGGATGTTAGCTAATGAACACTTACGCAGTAAGCCACGATGCGTCTATATTACGTTTGTAGCACGAATTGGTAGACTCAATCGGGGTAAGATCACGCTCTTACAGAATACTAGCGTAAAATAGCAGCGTTATGCTGCTGTTTCGTACGGTGAGTGTAGAGAACCGGTCACCCTTTTTACTGGAAACGAGGCATTCCATCTTAGTCCTCAGGGGTGACAACGTATCTGCATTTTAATTCTTAAGGATAAATGTGTATGAGCCACAGCATCCATTTACCATCAAGTGAATTGTGTGCTCGGTTGTCATCCTTATCGTTATTCTATATAATAAAATAGAATCTTAACATTAAAAGTTTGATAAATAAATTATTTATGAATTGATTATGCCTTTACATAGTATAGTTCATAACAAGCCAAGCACATGGTAAAATTGCGATTCAGTTGGCGTATAAAAATGTCGAGGTATCCAAAGACTTCTTTCGTTCCAACGACCAAAGACTTTTTTGTGCCATCAAGGCGGCGCTACTTATAAATGAGGTGAAATATTTGACAGATTTCATGGCGGGAGAAGTCATTTTCTGCTGACTTCCAAAAAAGAGACGGTACTCAATTCGAGTGTATGTTTTTTTTTTTTTGTGTTACCTCATAACTTTGTACTGAGCGAACCGATTTCGATGATTCTTTTTTTATATGAAAGCTGATAGTTCTCGTGTGGTCCCATATGAATTTGATCAAGGTCAGACCAATGGTTATTGAGTTATTCTTAAATAACCTATATTGAAGTCGCTTATATTGAAGTCGGCTGTACAACATTTTTTTAATTGTAAATTATGTTAGAAAAGTGTAGAGATTTAATTTTTCTTTTTGATTCAGTTATATTTTATGTTAATAAGATCAGGAATAGATAAACCAAACTACGGATATCCCTCAAAGTGGAATAATTTAAAACTATTTAAAAATGCGTAAAAATTTAAAGAACATAGCACTGAGGTATTGTTTTGGGTATATATGCTAAACCTAGGTGTATCCACACTTCGGCTTTTAGCCGTAACATATACATACATATAGAAACAGAAAAACATATAGAAACTTTTATATATAACGCAATTTTCTAATGATATTCATCATCATTGGAAAATTGCGAGAATGTGTGACCATTTGCGTAACAAATAAGTTCACCTTAATCCCAACTAGCGACATCTGGTGAGCGTAGGATTATCGTCACCGTTACAGCCTATTGAAATCTACTGCTCAACATAGGCTTCCCATAGATTGTCACACAAATAATAATAATAATAATCTTTGTTGATAACCATATTACATGCACAAAAATTTACAGTGGTCAACAGCCCCTAAACTAGGATATTATACCTGTACTTTAGGGGTTAATTTTCCTTCCCTATTCTTAGTTTTTATTAAAATTTGTTTATCGATATATATTAATTATCTTTATGTTTACAAATAAATTTCACAGCAGGGAAGATAATTTCTTACGAAAGGAAGGAAGGGTTAATGTTTCTTTCCGTATTATTAGTTATATTTTATATTCATTAGATTAGAAGTGAATAAACTAAACTGTGGATATAACTAAAAGTAAAATAATTAAAAAAAAAGTTAAAAAGTGCAAAAACAATATTAAATATCAGACCATCGAGGCATTGTTTTGTGTATTAAAAAATTATTATTTAAAACTAATTTTTTAATTGACTGATATTGTGTAACAAAAAATATTATTTCATTCACAACTAGTGACATTTGGTGAGTGAGATTTTTTTTATTAAGATTTTTACTTGGATGCTTGTTTTTAAGCCATGTCTTCATTTATCTCAGTATCAAGTGATAATAATCCTTTATGGTACACTGTGCGTAGTTTTGTAGATTTTGACGACAACTTGAAACGGCAGACAGTTGACGATAGTGTCTCAAGGTGCCTAAGCAGACGAAAACCTTATTTTCAGATTCACCTCACATACAAAATCGCACCACTTTTACACATCTAAGTCCACTTTGAAGCATTATTTAAACAACAATACAGGAGTAGCGAGCAGCATTCGCTGGGTGTGGAGAAAGATTATTATCGGTTGCGGTTAGGTGTACCAACCAGGTCGTCCATCTGCGCGGTGAGGTGGTGCACCTTCCAGCCCTCGGCGCTGGTGAGCACGTGGCGCTGGCTGGCGATGGCCAGGATGTCGCGCGCGCGCGGCTCGCGGCGCCGCACGTCGGCCGGCCGCACGAAGTGCAGCGCCGTGCCGCGCCACCCGCACACGTAGCCCAGCGTCGCACCTGCACACACACATATTCATTATTTTACCATGTTTTTAGGTCGCCCTACCCGAAGGGTAACCAACTATTACTAAGTGTCCGCTATGTCTCATGATCCGTAATAGGTAGACAATTGAAATTTTCACAGTATGTGTATTTCTGTTGCCGCTATTAACACAAATAATAAAAATTTAAATTAATTATAAATTAAAGGGGGCTCTCCTACTAGAAACGTGTTTTTTTTTACTTACATAGTATTAAATCTTATACGATGGTACGAAAGCGTAACCCTACATGCGCGAGTCCAACTCGCACTTAACCAGTTTTTATTAAGTCACTTTCTCGTTTATTTGTTCTTCTGGGTGAAATTTAATAATTGATTTTGAACTAACATCCTGATGAGGTGGAAATTTGAAATTTTGAATCAAAGACATTTACGTAGAAGTAATAGACCGGACATCACCAACAAAATGGTCACCTCTTACTTAAGTCCTATAAAACACATTTCGGATTTGTGTCATTTAATATTACCGATATCGTCAAAAGCTTTTAACAATGGTAGAGTCACGCGGCAGCTTTTGCTGTCGCACAGATGGGCCGCCTCGAACCGGGGTGGTACCACGACCTCACAGAAAACCAGCGTGAAGTAGAGGTTTACCTCTGCGTTTCGCTTGATGAGTGCAGGTGGCCGGAGGCCCTTTTTACTGGAAATGAGGCATTCCATCTTAGTCCTCACGGGTGACAACGCATCTACATTTTGATTTGTAATAGACGATAGATGTAGATGTCTATGAGCCGCAGCAACCACTTATCATCAGGTGGACTGTGTGCTCGTTTGTCACCCTTATCATATAAAAAAAAGCTCAAGACGCATTCGTTTCCTAAATTTAAAATAATATTTTTAAAGAAAATATGCCCAATAGTACATTAAGGTATTATAAGTCCCGATATATAGCAAAAACTGAATGTGATTTCCGTTTATTATCGCAAGTATAAGGTATATTTATCCCATAATTTTTAAATTGTATTATTTCTGTTAGATTGTTCTAGAACATTTATCATCATTGTAATAAGCGCCCTCTGTTATCTAGTAACGTCACCAAATAACTTAATGATTGACAACGTTTATCAATTGGTGCTATCGATAAAAATATTATACAGGATGCAAATTTTATCATCTACAATATTTAAAGAGATAAAACAGTAAGGTATACTGTATCCATACAAATAAAGAAATCGGGTGGGTCTGTGTCGAGGTACACAGCTGTTGGTTTTACACCAGTACAACTAGTCAACAAGATAACCTTCTTTTTAAAATTTGAATATAATTCTACAACACCAGGAGAATTGCAGATGCGTTGCCGGCCTTTTAAAAAGGAGTAAGCTCGTTTCTTGAAGGTCCCTAAGTCGTATCGGTCCATAAAAATCGCCGATGGTAAACAATTCCTAAGAAAACTTCTAATAAATCACATGGCAGTGAACCCCCAAGCATCCAAATGATGTGGATGGTAACGTAAATTTTGTCGCGATGTGTATTACTAGATTTTGGTGGCTGGAATTAATCAGAACAATTCCTCAGAGCACTCCCCGTGGTAAATATACGATAGAAAACACAAAACACACTCATAGAATATCAGCGTGAAATTGCAGCTTAATGCTGCTGAGTTTTGTATGGTGAGTGTAGATAACCATAAACCCGAAAACTAAAAATGAGGCAATCCATCTAGGTCTTTAGAGGAGACAACGCATCTGTATAAACCACAGTATCCACTTACCATCAGGTGGACTTCAGTGTGGTCGTTTGTCTCCTTTCTTTTATGAAAAAAAAAACTCATTCAAAAACGTAACGTTCACGTTACATCCCCTACTCGTTTCTAGGCTCACGGTGGCGCACGCGACTGACAGCATTGCGACAGCAATTGTTTTTTCTGCTATATTTATAATTATAACCATGCCCTCTAAAAAAATTCGAATTATTTTTGAATGTGATATCTGACAAAGAAATAATGCGTCTCAAACGGAATGTAATATCAATAACGTATACGGCACTTATATATAGCACTACTAACAAACAAACTGTTCAGGCAATTTTGACCTGACAATTTCTAAATTGTAACTTACGTTTAGGCATAGGATTAACTGGAGTAGGCGGTGTAGGTGGTGCATCTTCTGCTGTAAACTCGCACTGTCGCACTTCATTACTCAACCTGCAAAGAACACATATTATATTATTTAAAGTTTTAATTATTAAAAAATTGTATTTGTGTCATGGCCGTGTAAATTGTGCCGTGCGTTTATTAAAAAATTATCTAAGATCTACCTAAAGTCAACATCTCGGCACGCCGGTATCACTCTCAAAAGTTGCTTGCAACATCAAAGGACTGCAGAACTTCTTCGGGGAGACTTCATGGCTCGAATATATACATTATTCCTGCCCACACGCAAAATACGCGCTTAGACGGAGTTGCGGAAAACAGCCCCTTTATTCAATTCAATTCAATCAGGAGTGATCTAGGCTATATATCATTCGAAAAACATGAAAAACTATTTTGGGAAATTGCATAACTGGTGAAACAAATGTTTTTGATAGTAATCATATAATTTGCGAGGTATAAGAAAAAATTGAAACTTTTGGTTTGCATTTTTAATTATAAAGGTTCTATAATACTTTATCTAATCAAAAAATTTGAATGAAAAATTTTAAAGATTTTAATATTTATATAAAAGGATAAGGTCATAAGACCTTGTTTTAAGTACAATATGTTTAAAAATTAACAATTTATATTTCAAAAAATTTACATTTTCCCATATCGCACATAGTTTTCGAGATAGTAGCAAAAACATGGATTTAAAGTAATTTTTGGTGATTGAACT